>JAEBUP010000097.1:0-152650 GCA_023014405.1 Amanita molliuscula | reverse complement strand
TAAGAGAGACTTAGAGTCCACGCTTTGGAAGCTGAACAGGCTAGACAAAGACAGGCTGCAATTTTGCAGCAGGCACAGGAACAGGAGCAGAGACAAAGGGAATGTGGAGATGAAACAGCATCAGTTCTTGCAAATGCATGAGGCTCAGGAACAGCAAAGACAAGGAGATTGGCTGAGCTGCAAGACAGGCTGAGATTCAAAGGCAATTATTAGCATTAGAAGCTGAAAGACAGTATGAGCAGGAGGAGCTTTTGCACAATGCTCTGGGTTTGGAATACATAGATTATGGTGCAGATGACTTGCCTCCACCTGCAGGGTAATGCTCAAATCAGAGACCTCATTCATAATCAATGGGCACAAGAGCATGAAAGGGAGCTAGATCCTGATTGTAAATGATGTTGACTTTGATGATTTGGGGTCCTGAGGACTGGCAAAGATCAGATGATGCTATAGTTCAGGGCATTGGCTATGCCTCTCAATGAGCAAGAACAACAACAAGCAGCTGCAGTTTATGGAGAGCACAGGAGATTTGAAAATCAAGTCAGGAGAGAGTTGGCAAAACCAGCAGGATGATATTCCTGATGCACCTGCAAGAAATCCCAGAGATATTCCCAGAGGCAGAAGGCCATATGTTGATCTTCAGCCAAATGAAATCCATTGTCTGGGACCAATGAATATTATTTGTTCTCACTGTAATGCCTTGCATTGGGACTTTGAAAAACTTTCAATTTCAACTGCCAGAAATCCCAAGTTTGGCAGCTGCTGTTTGCAAGGCCAAATTCAGTTGCCTCCACTGAGAGAGGCTCCAAGAATTCTTAGAGATTTGCCTGGATGGCATTTCACCTCACTCAAAAGCATTCAGAAAAGACATTCACCAGTATAATGCTGCCTTTGCATTTACCTCTCTTGGTGTTAAGGTTGATCATGCTGTCACCAATGCAGCTGGGCCTTATTCATTTCACATTCATGGTGAATTGCATCACCATTCAGGTGCCTTGCTTCCAGAGGAAAATCAGCCAGAGCACTATGCCCAGATCTATATTCATGATAGTGCTGAAACACAATTCAATATGAGGATGGCAAATATCCTAACTTGCAGCCTGCTGTTATGATTGAGTTGCAAGCCATGATCCTTCAAACCCACCCTTATATTGCTCTGTACAAATCAGCTCATCAAATTATGGCTGAAACACCTACCAATCAGTGACAAAACATTCAAATGCTGTTGTGCATGGAGAGGACTCAGGATCAAAGAAGATATAATTTGCCAACTACTGATGAAATCGCAGCAGTTATATCCAGGGGATGGCTCTGATGAGGTTTCTGATCACAGAGACATTGTTTTGTGCCTTCAAGGTGGTGGCTTGCATTGCATAAGTCATTTAAATCCAGCATACTCACCTTTGCATTATGTTTTGCTTTTCCCATGTGGTGAAGATGGGTGGCCTATCAACATTCCAACTCAGCCTAGACCTGATGGCAGAGGTAGAAAGTACCAAGGTCACTCAGAGGTGTTACTATGCCTACAGACTCCATGTCAGACCTGGATATTTGAACCAGCCTCCACTCTTCAGAGGTGGAAAATTATTCCAGCAGTATATTGTTGATGCTTGGGCTTCCATGGAGCAAAGTGCTTTGAACTGGGCCAGAACTCATCAAAAGGAACTCAGAGCAGATGTCTATCAGGGACTCAGAGATGCTGCAACAGGTGATGGAGTTACTATGGAAAATATGGGTCAAAAGGTCATCCTGCCTTTAACTCACATTGGAAGTGAAAGACACATGCTTCAATTGTTTCAGGATTCCATGACCATTTGTAGAGCATTCCAAAAGCCTGATCTCTTCATCACTATGACTGCCAATCCTAACTGGCCAGAAGTGAAGGAGGTACTTTTCAAAGAAGCAGGACCCCATGGCAGTCCTCAGACTGCTGCAGATTGACCTGACATCATGTCAAGGGTATTTGAGGGAAAAAGAGCAGCCCTCTATAAAGAAATTCAAAAAGGACTTTTTGGAAGAACTGTAGCAATGGTTTACACCATTGAGTTCCAGAAGAGAGGTCTTCCTCATATGCACCTTTTGGTGTTTCTCCATCCTGAGGATAAGATTAGAAATGCTGCTGATGTGGATTCTGTTGTCTCTGCTCAAATTCCTGACCAAGTCACTCAGCCTGTTCTTTATGAGGTCATTACCAAGAACATGGTTCATGGTCCATGTGGTGCTGAGCAGCCTCATGCCAAATGCATGGTGAATGGGAGATGTTCCAAGCAGTTCCCCAAGGAATTTTGTGCAACCACCCATTTTGGTGATGATGGCTATCCCAAGTATGCTAGACCTGACAATGGTCATTTTTTGAAAAGCATGGGCACAGATATGACAACAGAGATGTTGTTCCCTACAACCCATATTTGTCTGCAAAATACAACTGTCATATCAATGTGGAAGTATTTGCTTCTGTGCATGCAGTCAAATACATCCACAGTACATCTACAAAGGTCATGACAGAACCACTCTGGAGATTGGCAGAGGCCAGGCCAGAAATGAGATTAGAGGGTGTCTTGATTCAAGATATATATCTGCTGCAGAGTCCTGTTGGCATATATTTGAGTTCAACATGCACAAGGAGGTTCCATCTGTGACATGCTTGCCTGTGCATGAGAAGGATCAGCAGTTGGTTTACTTCAATGAGGATGACATGCTGGATGAAGTTATTGAGAGGGGACATGTGAAGCACACACCTCTGACTGCTTGGTTTGAGATGAACAGGGTTGATCCTGCAGCAAGGACTGTACTTTACCAAGACTTTCCCAAGAAATATTGGTATGTGAAGAGGAGTCATGAATGGAGAGTGAGAAGTGGTAGACATCCTCCAGCCATTGGCAGGATGTACTTTGCCTCTCCATCTCAGGGAGAAAGGTTTTATCTGAGGCTGCTTCTGACAGTGGTTGCTGGGGCACAGTCATTTGAAGACTTGAGGAAGTTCAATGGGATTACTCATGCCACTTACAAGGATGCCTGCTATGCCAGAGGGTTACTTGAGGATGACAGAGAATGGGATCAGTGTCTGAGAGAGGCATCACACATGCAGACTGGGTCTGCTTTTAGATCCCTTTTTGCAGTGATTCTTCTCAGCTGTTTTCCAGTCTCTCCTGAAATTCTCTGGGACAGATACAAGGTACATATCTGTGATGACTTTCTGGCAGACTTTCCACAGATGCCATTGCCTCAAGGACCTGTTGATGGTCAAGGCTGGGAGGATATCATGGACAACTTTTTGTTGGCTCAACAGTTGGATTATGATCCAGTACAACAAGCTGAATTGGTGACTCTGAATGTAGGCAGGTTCAATGAGGAGCAGACCAATGCATTTAATGCAGTCATGGACTCTGTCAATGACAATAGAGGCAAGCTTCTGTTTGTTCACAGTGCTGGAGGGTGTGGCAAAACCTTTGTGTGCAACACCATTGCAGCAGCAGTCAGATCTCAGAATCAAATAGCCCTGTGTGTGGCATCTTCTGGAATTGCATCTCTGTTGCTGCAAGGTGGAAGGACAGCTCATTCCACTTTCAAAATTCCCATTCCCATTACAGAAACATCTCTAAAGGAACTCAAAAATGCATCAGGTATGAAATATCTATAGTTTGAATTGTAATGTGAACTCAGACATGGAACAGGTGTTGGAACACACCAAGATAATTATATGGGATGAAGTGCCTATGCAACACAAACATGCAGTTGCCTCTGTGGATAGGCTTCTCAGGGATCTTCTGAACAGGAGAGATATACCATTTGCTGGAATCACAGTGATCTTTGGATGTGATTTTTGTCAGACATTGCCAGTTGTGCCAAGAGCATTGAGACAGGAGATTGTGGGAGCTTCTATTGCCAGAAGTGAACTTTGGAGATATGTGGAAGTGCATTATTTAACTGTGAATATGAGGTTGGAGAGGACTCCAGAAAGTGAAGCTCATGCAGCTTGGCTCTTGGAGATTGGTGCAGGCACCAACTTGGATGAGGCAGGAAAAGTTCAAATGCCAGCAAACATGTGCTGCAATCCAAGTACCATTGAGAAGCTGATCCAACATACATATCCTGACATTCATGTGGGCAACAGACCAAATCAGTATTATTTGGACAGAACAATTCTCTGCTGCAAAAATGATGGTGTGGATGAGATCAACAAAGTGATCCTTGACATGATGTCAGGCAGAGAGAAAGTACTGAACAGTGCAGATTCAATTGATTTGGAACATGAGGCTGAGGGTGGATATCAGCCTTATCCAGTAGAATATTTGAATTCTCTGAATGCCAGTGGATTGCCATTATCAAAGTTGGCATTGAAGATTGGATGTCCAGTAATGCTTCTCTGGAATCTTGACCCATCTAGAGGACTATGCAATGGGACCAGAATGATTGTGAGAGACATCAGGAACAGGGTTATTAAATGTGAAATCATTTCTGGGGATGAAAGATTTGCTGGAAAGATTGCCTTGATTCCAAGGATAACACTTCAACCATCAGCTGAAAATATGCCCATTCCACTGAAAAGAAGACAGTTTCCCATCAGGCTGGCCTTTGCTATGACAATTAATAAATCTCAAGGGCAATCAGTGAAGCTCATAGGATTAAACTTGCAGACTGATGTGTTTTCACATGGGCAAATGTATGTTGCATTGTCAAGGTGCACTTCTGGAGGGAGGATAAAAGTATTATTGCCAGAGGATAATGAAAGCAAAAAAAGTACCCAACATAGTATATAATGAAATACTGCAAGGATTAAATTTGTAACTTATAGATAGAAACTAATAGATAGAAACTAATGTATGATACACCCTCTGATTAGTAGCTATATAACATAAAACTCTGAACTGGGATATCACATAAAATTTCACAACAAAGGCACCCCCCACCCCATGGCCCATGGGGTGGGGGGTGACTGGGATACAGCATAAAACTCTCACCTGGGATATCACATAAAATTTGACAACAAAGATAAAACTCTGAACTGGGATATCACATAAAAATTCACCACAAAGTCACCCCCACACCAATGGCTGCTAGGCCAGGGAATGGGGGGTGACTGGGAAGAAGCATAAAACTCTCAACTGGGATATCACATTAAATTTCACAGCAAAGTTGCCCACCACCCCAATGGCCACTAGGCCATGGGGTGGGGGGGGGACTGGGATGAAGCACAAAACTCTCAACTGGGATATCACATACAATTTCACCACAAGTTGCCCACCACTCCAATGGCCACTAGGCCATGGGGTGGGGGGGGACTGGGATGATGCATAAAACTTTCAATTGGGATATCACATTAAATTTCACAACAAAGGATGAAGCATAAAAATCTCAACTGGGATATCACATAAAACTCTGCCTGGGATACCATGCCTGATAGGGCACAGGGTTAAATGCTCATCTATATCTATATAGAAGGGAACAAAGGGTGGGAAAGGTACAGCTGAGTAATGGCTGACCAATTCTTGCATAAGCATGCCATAACTGTGCCATAATTCTTAGCTAAGCCTGACTAAGATTGGTCAGCCTGACTAATAATTACTAAGCATTTGTAAGCAGTTTCTGTGATCAAACAATCTTTCTGCCTTTTCCTCCACACACACAACACACACACACACACACACACACACACAGCCTGGAAGGGAGGGCAAGGACAGGGTAAGGAGGGCAAGTACAGGGCAGGGAGGGTGTTAGGACATGGTAGAGAGGATGAGGACAGAGCAGCAATTGGGAGGGGAGGGCAAACATGGTAAGGAGGACATGGCAGGTGAGGACTGGCAGGGGAGAGCAAATACAGGGTAGGGAGAGCAAGTACAGGGCAGGGAGGGTGAGGACAGGGTAGAAATGGTGAGGATAGGGTAGGGCAGCAAGAGGTGAGCAGAACATGGCAGTTTGGGACAGGGCAGTGAGGGTGGGGAGAACATGGCAGGGGAGGGCGGGGACAGGGAAGGGAGGGTGAGGACAGGGTAGAAATGGTGAGGACAGGGTAGGGCAAGCAAGAGGTGAGCAGGACAATGACAGTCTGGGACAGGACAGGGAGAGGGACAGGACAGTGAGAGTGGACAGGGCAGAAAGGGTGAGGACAGGGCAGCAAGTGGGATAGAAGTGGAGTGACCCTACCCCAGGCCATAGACAACAGAGCTCACAGTAGGGCAGAAATTAGGAGGGGAGGGCAAGCAGGGCAAGGAGGACATGGTAGGTGAGGACATCCTGGAGGGGAGGGTGGGGACAGGGTAGGGAGGCCAAGCACAGGGCAGGGAGGGTTAGGACAGGTAGAGAGGATAGAGAGGATGGTGACAGGGCAGCAATTGGGGGTGGAGGGCAAAGATGGTATGGAGGACATGGCAGGGGAGTGCAAGTACTGGGCAGGGAGTGCAAGTACAGGGCAGGGAGGGTGAGGGCAGGGTAGATATGATATGGACAGGGTAGGGCAGCAAGATGAGCCAGACATGGCAGTTTGGGACAGGGCAGTGAGTGTGAGGACATGGCAGGGGAGGACTGCCAGGGGAGGGCATGGACAGGGTAGAGAAGATGAGGACAGGGCAGCAATTGGAGAGGAGGGCAAAGATGGTAAGGAGGACATGGCAGGTGAGGACAGGCAGGGGAGAGCAAATACAGGGCAGGGAGAGCAGGTACAGGGCATGGAGGGTGAAGACAGGGTAGAAATAGTGAGGACAGGGTAGGGCAGCAAGAGGTGAGCAGGACATGGCAGTTTGGGACAGGGCAGTGAGGGTGAGGACATGGCAGGGGAGGACTGGCAGGGGAGGGCAAGGACAGGGCAAGGAGGGTGAGGACAGGGTGGAGAGGGTTAGGAGAGGGTGGAGAGGATGAGGACAGTGCAGCAATTGGGAGAGGAGGACAAAGATGGTAAGGAGGACATGGCAGGTGAGGACTGGAAGGTGTGAGCAAATACATGGCAGGGAGTACAGGTACATGGCAGGGAGGGTGATGACAGGGTAGAAATGGTGATGACAGTGGAGGGCAGCAAGAGGTGAGCAGGACATGGCAGTTTGGGACAGGGCAGTGAGGGTGGGGAGGATACCACTGGGATTTATGCACACTTGGAGCTTGATATGACATAAAAGCTGGGTGACTGGGATCAAAGGTGAAACTCTGAACTGGGATATGATATAAAATTTGACTGGGATGAAGCATAAAACTCTGAACTGGGATATGACATAAAATTTGACTGAGATGAAGCATAAAATGCTCAATTGGGATATCACATAAAATGCTTAACTGGGATATCACATAAAATACTCAACTGGGATATCACATATAATTTAGCCACAAAGTCACCCCCCACCCCATGGCTGCTAGGCCATGGGGTAGGGGGTGACTGGGATGAAGCAGAAAACTCTCAACTAGGATATCACATACAATTTCACAACAAAGTCACCCACCACCCCATGGCCACTAGGCCATGGGGTAGGGGGTGACTGGGATGAAGCATAAAACTCTCAACTAGGATATCACATACAATTTCACAACAAAGTCACCCCCCCCCCCAATGGCCGCTAGGCCATTGGGGTGGGGGGTGACTGGGATGAAGCATAAAACTCTCAACTGGGATCTCACATAAAACTCTGCCTGGGATATCATATAACACTCTGCCTGGGATATCACATAACACTCTGCCTGGGATACCGTGCCCAATAGGGCACGGGGTTAAATGCTCGTCTATATAGAAGGGAACAAAGCATGGGAAAGGTACCACTGAGTAATGGCTGATAAATCATGCCATAATTCTTTCATAAGCATTGCATAAGCATGCCATAATTCTTAGCTAAGCCTGACTAAGATTGGTCAGCCTGACTAATAATTACTAAGCATTTGTAAGCAGCTTCTGTGATCAAACAATCTTTCTGCCTTTTCCTCCACACACACACACACACACACACACACACACACAGCCTGGAAGGGAGGGCAAGGACAGGGTAAGGAGGGCAAGTACAGGGCAGGGAGGGTTGTTAGGACATGGTAGAGAGGATGAGGACAGAGCAACAATGGGGAGGGGAGGGCAAAGATGGTAAGGAGTACATGGCAGGTGAGGACTGGCAGGGGAGAGAAAATACAGGGCAAGGAGAGCAAGTACAAGGCAGGGAGGGGGAGGACAGGGTAGAAATGGTGAGGACAGGGTAGGGCAGAAAGAGGTGAGCAGGACATGGCAGTTTGGGACAGGGCAGTGAGGGTGGGGAGAACATGGCAGGGGAGGGCAAGGACAGGGCAGGGAGGGTGAGGACAGGGTAGAAATGGTGAGGACAGGGTAGGGCAGCAACAGGTGAGCAGGACATGGCAGTCTGGGACAGGACAGGGAGAGGGACAGGACAGTGAGGGTGGACAGGGAAGAAAGGGTGAGGACAGGGCAGCAAGTGGGACAGAGCTCACAGTACACCCCCATGGCCACCACAGGGCAATAACTGGGAGGGGAGGGCAAGCAGGGCAAGGAGGACATGGCAGGTGAGGACAGGCTGGAGGGGAGAGTGGGGACAGGGTAGGGAGGCCAAGCACAGGGCAGGGAGGGTTAGGACAGGTAGAGAGGATGAGGACAGGGCAGCAATTGGGAGTGGAGGGCAAAGATGGTAAGGAGGACATGGCAGGGGAGGACTGGCAGGGGAGGGCAAGTACAGGGTAGGGAGTGCAAGTACAGGGTGGGGAGGGTGAGGGCAGGGTAGAAATGATGTGGACAGGGTAGGGCAGGAAGAGGTGAGCCAGACATGGCAGTTTGGGACAAGGCAGTGAGGGTGAGGACATGGCAGGGGAGAACTGGCAGGGGAGGGCAAGTACAGGGAGGGTGAGGGCAGGGTAGAAATGATGTGGACAGGGCAGGGCAGCAAGAGGTGAGCCAGACATGGCAGTTTGGGACAGGGCAGTGAGGGTAGGGAGGACATGGCAGGGGAGGACTGGCAGGGGGAGGGCAAGTATAGGGCAGGGAGGGTGAGGACAGGGTAGAAATGGTGAGGACAGGGTAGGGCAGCAACAAGTGAGCAGGACATGGCAGTCTGGGATAGGGCAGGGAGAGGGAAAGGACAGTGAGGGTGGACAAGGCAGAAAGGGTGAGGACAGGGCAGCAAGTAGGAAAGAAGTGGAGTGACCCTACCCCAGGCCATAGACAACAGAGTTCACAGTACACCAACATGGACAAGACAGGTGACAGTTTACCCCCATGGCTGGCTAACATAGTGTATAATGAGATACTGGAAGGGTTAAGATTGTAAGATAGTAGCTAGATAATATTGGGATATTGGGATTTGTGCAAACTTGGAGGTTGATATGACATAAGACCTGGGTGACTGGGATGAAAGATAAACTCTGAGCTGGGATATCACATAAGATTTCACCACAAAGTCACCCCCCCCCATGGCGGCTAGGCCATGGGGTGGGGGGTGACTGGGATGAAGCATAAAACTGTGAACTGGGATATCACATGAAATTTCACAACAAGTCACCCCCCACCCCATGGCCACTAGGCCATGGGGTGGGGGGTGACTGGGATGAAGCATTAAACTCTCAATTGGGATATCACATTAAATTCCACAACAAAGTCACCCCCACCCCATGGCCACTAGGCCATGGGGTGGGGGTGACTGGGATGAAGCATTAAACTCTCAACTGGGATATCACATTAAATTTCACAACAATGACCCCCACCACACCAATGGCCACTAGGCCATTGGGTGGGGGGTGACTGGGATGAAGCATAAACCTCTCAACTGGGATCTCACATAACAGTCTGCCTGGGATATCACATAACACTCTGCCTGGGATATCATATAACACTCTGCCTGGGATATCACATAACACTCTGCCTGGGATACTGTGCCCGATAGGGCACGGGGTTAAATGCTCGTCTATATAGAAGGGAACAAAGCGTGGGAAAGGTACAGGCTGACTAACTGCTGATAAATCATGCCATAAGCATGCCATAATTCTTAGCTAAGCCTGACTAAGATTGGTCAGCCTGACTAATAATTACTAAGCATTTGTAAGCAGCTTCTGTGATCAAACAATCTTTCTGCCTTTTCTTCCACACACTCCACACACACACACAGCCTGGAGGGGAGGGCAAGGACAGGGTAAGGAGGGCAAGTACAGGGCAGGGAGGGTTGTTAGGACAGGATAGAGAGGATGAGGACAGAGCAGCAATTGGGAGGGGAGGGCAAAGATGGTAAGGAAGACATGGCAGGTGAGGACTGGCAGGGGGGAGTGGGTACAGGGCAGGGAGAGCAAGTACAGGGCAGGGAGGGTGGGGACAGGGTAGAAATGGTGAGGACATGGTAGGGCAGCAAGAGGTGAGCATGACAGGGCAGTTTGGGACAGGGCAGTGAGGGTGGGGAGAACATGGCATGGGAGGGCAAGTACAGGGCAGGGAGGGTGAGGACAGGGTAGAAATGGTGAGGACAGGGTAGGGCAGCAAGAGGTGACAGGGCAGCAATTGGGAGGGGAGGGCAAGCATGGTAAGGAGAACATGGCAGGTGAGGACTGGCAGGGGAGAGGAAATACAGGGCAGGGAGAGCAAGCTACAGGGCAGGGAGGGTGAGGACAGGGTAGAAATGGTGCAGCCATGGTAGAAATGGTGCAGACATGGTAGAACAGCAAGAGGTGAGCCAGATATGGCAGTTTGGGACAGGGCAGTGAGGGTGAGGACATGGCAGGGGTGGGCAAGGACAGGGCAGGGAGGGTGAGGGCAGGGTAGAAATGATGTGGACAGGGCAGGGCAGCAAGAGGTGAGCAGGACAGGGCAGTTTGGGACAGGGCAGTGAGGGTGAGGACAGGGTAGGGCAGCAACAGGTGAGCAGGACATGGCAGTCTGGGACAGGGACAGGGAGAGGGAAAGGACAGTGAGGGTGGACAGGGCAGAAAGGGTGAGGACAGGGCAGCAAGTGGGACAGAAGTGAAGTGACCCTACCACAGGCCATAGACAACAGAGCTGACAGTGCACCCCCATGGCCACCACAGGGCAGCAATTGGGAGGGGAGGGCAAGAAGAACAAGCACAGGGCAGGGAGGGTTAGGACAGGCAGAGAGGATGAGGACAGGTAGAGAGGATGAGGACAGGGCAAAGATGGTAAGGAGGACATGGCAGGGGAGGGCTGGCAGGGGAGGGCAAGTACAGGGCAGGGAGGGTAAAGGCAGTGTAGAAATGATGCAGACAGGGCAGGGCAGCAGGGGGTGAGCCAGACATGGCAGTTTGGGACAGGGCAGTGAGGGTGGGAAGGACATGGCAGGGAGGGTGAGGACAGGGTAGGGCAGCAAGAGGTGAGCAGGACAGGGTAGTCTGGGACAGGGCAGGGAGAGGGACAGGACAGTGAGGGTGGACAGGGCAGAAAGGGTGAGGACAGGGCAGCAAGTGGGACAGAAGTGGACTGATGTTACCCCAGGCCATAGACAACAGAGTTCACAGTAGACTGACATGGACAAGACAGGTGACAGTTGACCCCCATGGCTGGCTAAGATAGTTTATAATGAGATACTGGGAGGGTTAAGATTGTAGGATAGTAACTAGATAATATTGGGATATTGGGATTTGTGCAGACTTGGAGGTTGATAT
This sequence comes from Amanita molliuscula, assembly GCA_023014405.1. NCBI lineage: Eukaryota > Fungi > Basidiomycota > Agaricomycetes > Agaricales > Amanitaceae > Amanita > Amanita molliuscula. The sequence goes on along the minus strand of JAEBUP010000097.1, from coordinate 141,076 downwards.
TGAATAAAAGCTGGGTGACTGGGATGAAATATCAAACTGTGAACTGGGATATCACATAAGATTTCACCACAAAGTCACCCTCCCCCCATGGCGGCTAGGCCATGGGGTGGGGGGGTGACTGGGATGAAGCATAAAACTGTGAACTGGGATATCACATAAAATGTCACAACAAAGTCACCCACCACCCCAATGGCCGCTAGGCCATTGGGGTGGTGGGTGACTGGGATGAAGCATAAAACTCTCAATTGGGATATCACATAAAATTTCACAACAAAGTCACCCCCCACCCCAATGGCCGCTAGGCCATTGGGGTGGGGGGTGACTGGGATGAAGCATAAAATTATCAACTGGGACATCACATAAAATTTCACAACAAAGTCACCCACCACCCCATGGCCACTAGGCCATGGGGTGGGGGGTGACTGGGATGAAGCATAAAACTCTCAACTGGGATCTCACATAAAACTCTGCCTGGGATATCACATAAAACTCTGCCTGGGATATCACATAACACTCTGCCTGGGATACCGTGCCCGATAGGGCACGGGGTTAAATGCTCATCTATATAGAAGGGAACAAGGGGTGAGAAAGGTACAGCTGAGTAATGGCTGATAAATCATGCCATAATTCTTTCATAAGCATGCCATAACTGTGCCATAACTGCCATAACTGTGCCATAACCATGCCATAATTCTTAGCTAAGGCTGACAAATATTGGTCAGCATTGGTCAGCCTGACTAATATATTACTAAGCATTGGTAAGCAGTTTCTGTGATCAAAGAATCTTTCTGCCTTTTCCTCCACACACACACAATACAGGGCAGGGAGGGTTGTTACAGGGCAGGGAGGGTTGTTAGGACAGGGTAGAGAGGATGAGGACAGGGCAGCAATTGGGAGGGGAGGGCAAACATGGTAAGGAGGACATGGCAGGTGAGGACTGGCAGGTGAGAGCAAATACAGGGCAGGGAGAGCAAGGGCAGGGAGGGTGAGGACAGAGTAGAAATGGTGAGGACAGGGTAGGGCAGCAAGAGGTGAGCAGGACATGGCAGTTTGGGACAGGGCAGTGAGGGTGAGGAGAACATGGCAGGGGAGGGCAAGGACAGGGCAGGGAGGGTGAGGACAGGGTAGAAATGGTGAGGGCATGGTAGGGCAGCAAGAGGTGAGCAGGACATGGCAGTTTGGGACAGGGCAGTGAGGGTGGGGAGAACATGGTAGGGGAGGGCAAGGACAGGGCAGGGAGGGTGAGGACAGGGTAGAAATGGTGAGGACAGGGTAGGGCAGCAAGAGGTGAGCAGGACATGGCAGTCTGGGACAGGACAGGGAGAGGGACAGGACAGTGAGGGTGGACAGGGCAGAAAGGGTGAGGACAGGGCAGCAAGTGGGACAGAGCTCACAGTACACCCCCATGGCCACCACAGGGCAACAACTGGGAGGGGAGGGCAAGCAGGGCAAGGAGGACATGGCAGGTGAGGACAGGCTGGAGGGGAGAGTGGGGACAGGGTAGGGAGGCCAAGCTAAGGGCAGGGAGGGTTGGGACAGGTAGAGAGGATGAGGACAGGGCAGCAATTGGGAGTGGAGGGCAAAGATTGTAAGGAGGACATGGCTGGGCTGGGCTGCAGGGGAGGGCAAGTACAGGGTAGGGAGGGCAAGTACAGGGTAGGGAGGGCAAGTACAGGGTGGGGAGGGTGAGGGCAGGGTAGAAATGATGTGGAGAGGGTAGGGCAGGAAGAGGTGAGGCAGACATGGCAGTTTGGGACAAGGCAGTGAGGGTGAGGACATGGCAGGGGAGAACTGGCAGGGGAGGGCAAGTACAGGGAGGGTGAGGGCAGGGTAGAAATGATGTGGACAGGGCAGGGCAGCAAGAGGTGAGCCAGACATGGCAGTTTGGGACAGGGCAGTGAGGGTAGGGAGGACATGGCAGGGGAGGACAGGCAGGGGAGGGCAAGTATAGGGCAGGGAGGGTGAGGACAGGGTAGGGCAGCAACAAGTGAGCAGGACATGGCAGTCTGGGACAGGGCAGGGAGAGGGAAAGGACAGTGAGGGTGGACAAGGCAGAAAGGGTGAGGACAGGGCAGTAAGTAGGAAAGAAGTGGAGTGACCCTACCCCAGGCCATAGACAACAGAGTTCACAGTACACCAACATGGACAAGACAGGGTGACAGTTTACCCCCATGGCTAGCTAAGATAGTGTATAATGAGATACTGGGAGGGTTAAGATTGTAAGATAGTAGCTAGATAATATTGGGATATTGGGATTTGTGCAAACTTGGAGGTTGATATGACATAAGACCTGGGTGACTGGGATGAAAGATAAAACTCTGAGCTGGGATATCACATAAGATTTCACCACAAAGTCACCCCCCCCCCCCCATGGCGGCTAGGCCATGGGGTGGGGGGTGACTGGGATGAAGCATTAAACTCTCAATTGGGATATCACATTAAATTCCACAACAAAGTCACCCCCACCCCATGGCGGCTAGGCCATGGGGTGGGGGTGACTGGGATGAAGCATAAAACTCTCAACTGGGATATCACATAAAATTTCACAACAAAGTCACCCACCACACCAATGGCCGCTAGGCCATTGGGTGGGGGGTGACTGGGATGAAGCATAAACCTCTCAACTGGGATCTCACATAACACTCTGCCTGGGATATCACATAACACTCTGCCTGGGATATCATATAACACTCTGCCTGGGATATCACATAAAACTCTGCCTGGGATACCGTGCCCGGGCCATTGGTGTGGTGGGTGACTGGGATGAAGCATAAACCTCTCAACTGGGATCTCACATAACACTCTGCCTGGGATATCACATAACACTCTGCCTGGGATATCATATAACACTCTGCCTGGGATATCACATAAAACTCTGCCTGGGATACCATGCCCGATAGGGCACAGGGTTAAATGCTCGTCTATATAGAAGGGAACAAGGGGTGAGAAAGGTACAGCTGAGTAATGGCTGATAAATCATGCCATAATTCTTTCATAAGCATGCCATAACTGTGCCATAACTGTGCCATAACCATGCCATAATTCTTAGCTAAGGCTGACAAATATTGGTCAGCCTGACTAATATATTTACTAAGCATTGGTAAGCAGATTTGTAAGGCAACTCTCACACTGAGATATATCAAACACTCTTTCTGCCTTTCCCTCCAGCACACACAAGGATGAGGACAGGGCAGCAATTGGGAGGGGAGGGCAAGCAGGGTAAGGAGGACATGGTAGGTGAGGACAGCCTGGAGGGGAGGGCAAGGACAGGGTAGGGAGGGCAAGTACAGGGCAGGGAGAGTTAGGACAGGTAGAGAGGATGAGGACATGGCAGCAATTTCTTTCTGCCTTTTCCTCCACACACACACATACACAGCCTGGAGGGGAGGGCAAGGACAGGGTAAGGGCAAGGACAGGGTAAGGAGGGCAAGTACAGGGTAGGGAGGGTTGGGACAGGTAGAGAGGATAGAGAGGATGGGGACAGGGCAGCAATTGGGGGTGGAGAGCAAAGATGGTAAGAAGGACATGGCAGGTGAGGACAGGTATGAGAGGGCAAGTACAGGGCAGGAAAGGTGAGGACAGGGTAGGGCAGCAAGAGGTGAGCCAGACATGGCAGTTTGGGACATGGCAGTTTGGGACAAGGCAGTAAGGGTGAGGAGATGGCAGGGAAGGACTGGCAGGGGAGGGCATGGACAGGGTAGAGAAGATGAGGACAGGGCAGCAATTGGGAGAGGAGGGCAAAGATGGTAAGGAGGACATTGCAGGTGAGGACAGGCAGGGGAGAGCAAATACAGGGCAGGGAGAGCAGGTACAGGGCATGGAGGGTGAGGACAGGGTAGAAATAGTGAGGACAGGGTAGGGCAGCAAGAGGTGAGCAGGACATGGCAGTTTGGGACAGGGCAGTGAGGGTGAGGACATGGCAGGGGAGGACTGGCAGGGGAGAGCAAGGACAGGGCAAGGAGGGTGAGGACAGGGTGGGGAGGGTTAGGAGAGGGTGGAGAGGATGAGGACAGTGCAGCAATTGGGAGAGGAGGACAAAGATGGTAAGGAGGACATGGCAGGTGAGGACTGGAAGGGGTGAGCAAATACAGGGCAGGGAGTACAGGTACATGGCAGGGAGGGTGAGGACAGGGTAGAAATAGTGATGACAGTGGAGGGCAGCAAGAGGTGAGCAGGACATGGCAGTTTGGGACAGGGCAGTGAGGGTGGGGGAGGATACCACTGGGATTTGTGCACACTTGGAGCTTGATATGACATCAAAGCTGGGTGACTGGGATGAAAGATGAAACTCTGAACTGGGATATCACATCAAAGTTGACTGGGATGAAGCATAAAACTCTCAACTGGGATATTACATAAAATTTGACTGGGATGAAGCATAAAATGCTCAACTGGGATATCACATAAAATGCTTAACTGGGATATCACATATAATTTCACCACAAAGTCACCCCCCACCCCATGGCTGCTAGGCCATGGGGTAGGGGGTGACTGGGATGAAGCATAAAACTCCTAACTGGGATATCACATAAAATCCCACAACAAAGTCACCCCCCACCCCATGGCTGCTAGGCCATGGGGTAGGGGGTGACTGGGATGAAGCATAAAACTCTCAACTGGGATATCACACACAATTTCACAACAAGTCACCCACCACCCCATGGCTGCTAGGCCATGGGGTAGGGGGTGACTGGGATGAAGCATAAAACTCTCAACTGGGATATCACATACAATTTCACAACAAAGTCACCCCCCACCCCAATGGCCGCTAGGCCATTGGGGTGGGGGGGTGACTGGGATGGAGCATAAAACTCTCAACTGGGATATCACATACAATTTCACAACAAAGTCACCCACCACCCCATGGCCACTAGGCCATGGGGGTGGGGGGTGACTGGGATGAAGCATAAAACTCTCAACTGGGATCTCACATAAAACTCTGCCTGGGATATCACATAAAACTCTGCCTGGGATATCACATGAGACTCTGCCTGGGATACCATGCCCAATAGGGCACGGGGTTAAATGCTTGTCTATATAGAAGGGAACAAAGGGTGAGAAAGGTACAGCTGAGTAATGGCTGATAAATCATGCCATAATTCTTTCATAAGCATGCCATAACTGTGCCATAAGCATGCCATAACTGTGCCATAACTATGCCATAATTCTTAGCTAAGGCTGACAAATATTAGTCAGCCTGACTAATATATTTACTAAGCATTGGTAAGCAGATTTGTAAGGCAACTCTCACACTGAGATATATCAAACACTCTTTCTGCCTTTCCCTCCAGCACACACAAGGATGAGGACAGGGCAGCAATTGGGAGGGGAGGGCAAGCAGGGTAAGGAGGACATGGTAGGTGAGGACAGAATGGAGGGGAGGGCAAGGACAGGGTAGGGAGGGCAAGTACAGGGCAGGGAGAGTTAGGACAGGTAGAGAGGATGAGGACATGGCAGCAATTTCTTTCTGCCTTTTCCTCCACACACACACATACACAGCCTGGAGGGGAGGGCAAGGACAGGGTAAGGAGGACAAGTACAGGGCAGGGAGGGTTGGGACAGGTAGAGAGGATAGAGAGGATGGGGACAGGGCAGCAATTGGGGGTGGAGAGCAAAGATGGTAAGAAGGACATGGCAGGTGAGGACAGACATGAGAGGGCAAGTACAGGGCAGGGAAGGTGAGGACAGGGTAGGGCAGGAAGAGGTGAGCCAGACATGGCAGTTTGGGACAGGGCAGTTTGGGACAGGGCAGTGAGGGTGAGGACATGGCAGGGGAGGACTGCCAGGGGAGGGCATGGACAGGGTAGAGAAGATGAGGACAGGGCAGCAATTGGGAGAGGAGGGCAAAGATGGTAAGGAGGACATGGCAGGTGAGGACTGGCAGGGGAGAGCAAATACAGGGCAGGGAGAGCAGGTACAGGGCATGGAGGGTGAGGACAGGGTAGAAATGGTGAGGACAGGGTAGGGCAGCAAGAGGTGAGCAGGACATGGCAGTTTGGGACAGGGCAGTGAGGGTGAGGACATGGCAGGGGAGGACTGGCAGGGGAGGGCAAGGACAGTGCAAGGAGGGTGAGGACAGGGTGGGGAGGGTTAGGAGAGGGTGGAGAGGATGAGGACAGTGCAGCAATTTGGAGAGGAGGACAAAGATGGTAAGGAGGACATGGCAGGTGAGGACTGGAAGGGGTGAGAAAATACAGGGCAGGGAGTACAGGTACATGGCAGGGAGGGTGAGGACAGGGTAGAAATGGTGATGACAGTGGATGGCAGCAAGAGGTGAGCAGGACATGGCAGTTTGGGACAGGGCAGTGAGGGTGGGGAGGATACCACTGGGATTTGTGCACACTTGGAGCTTGATATGACATAACAGCTGGGTGACTGGGATGAAAGATGAAACTCTGAACTGGGATATGAGATAAAATTTGACTGGGATGAAGCATAAAACTCTGAACTGGGATATCAGATAAAATTTGACTGGGATGAAGCATAAAATGTTCAACTGGGACATCACATAAAATGCTTAACTGGGATATCACATAAAATACTCAACTGGATATCACATATAATTTCACCACAAAGTCACCCCCCACCCCATGGCTGCTAGGCCATGGGGTAGGGGGTGACTGGGATGAAGCATAAAACTCTCAACTGGGATCTCACATAAAATTTCACAACAAAGTCACCCCCCACCCCATGGCTGCTAGGCCATGGGGTAGGGGGTGACTGGGATGAAGCATAAAACTCTCATCTGGGATATCACATACAATTTCACAACAAAGTCACCCCCCACCCCAATGGCCACTAGGCCATTGGGGTGGGGGGGTGACTGGGATGAAGCATAAAACTCTCAACTGGGATCTCACATAAAACTCTGCCTGGGATATCACATAAAACTCTGCCTGGGATATCACATAACACTCTGCCTGGGATACTGTGCCCGATAGGGCACAGGGTTAAATGCTTGTCTATAAAGAAGGGAACAAATGGTGGGAAAGGTACTGCTGAGTAATGGCTGATAAATCATGCCATAATTCTTTCATAAGCATGCCATAACTGTGCCATAATTCTTAGCTAAGGCTGACAAATATTAGTCAGCCCTGACTAATATATTTACTAAGCATTGGTAAGCAGATTTGTAAGGCAACTCTCACACTGAGATATATCAAACACTCTTTCTGCCTTTCCCTCCAGCACACACAAGGATGAGGACAGGGCAGCAATTGGGAGGGGAGGGCAAGCAGGGTAAGGAGGACATGGTAGATGAGGACAGAATGGAGGGGAGGGCAAGGACAGGGTAGGGAGGGCAAGTACAGGGCAGGGAGAGTTAGGACAGGTAGAGAGGATGAGGACATGGCAGCAATTTCTTTCTGCCTTTTCCTCCACACACACATACACAGCCTGGAGGGCCGGGCAAGGACAGGGTAAGGAGGGCAAGGACAGGGCAGGGAGGGTTGGGACAGGTAGAGAGGATAGAGAGGATGGGGACAGGGCAGCAATTGGGGGTGGAGAGCAAAGATGGTGAGAAGGACATGGCAGGTGAGGACAGGCATGAGAGGGCAAGTACAGGGCAGGGAAGGTGAGGACAGGGTAGGGCAGCAAGAGGTGAGCCAGACATGGCAGTTTGGGACAGGGCAGTATGGGACAGGGCAGTCAGGTGAGGACATGGCAGGGGAGGACTGGCAGGGGAGGGCATGGACAGGGTAGAGAAGATGAGGACAGGGCAGCAATTGGGAGAGGAGGGCAAAGATGGTAAGGAGGACATGGCAGGTGAGGACAGGCAGGGGAGAGCAAATACAGGCCAGGGAGAGCAGGTATAGGGCAGGGAGGGTGAGGACAGGGTAGGGCAGCAAGAGGTGAGCAGGACATGGCAGTTTGGGACAGGGCAGTGAGGGTGAGGACATGGCAGGGGAGGACTGGCAGGGGAGGGCAAGGACAGGGCAAGGAGGGTGAGGATCGGGTGGGGAGGGTTAGAGAGGGTGGAGAGGATGAGGACAGTGCAGCAATTGGGAGAGGAGGACAAAGATGGTAAGGACATGGCAGGTGAGGACTGGAAGGGTTGAGCAAATACATGGCAGGGAGTACAGGTACAGGGCAAGGAGGGTGAGGACAGGGTAGAAATAGTGATGACAGTGGAGGGCAGCAAGAGGTGAGCAGGACATGGCAGTTTGGGACAGGGCAGTGAGGTGGGGAGGACACCACTGGGATTTGTGCACACTTGGAGCTAGATATGACATAAAAGCTGGGTGACTGGGATGAAAGATGAAACTCTGAACTGGGATATGACATAAAATTTGACTGGGATGAAGCATAAAACTCTCAACTGGGATATCACATAAAATTTGACTGGGATGAAGCATAAAATGCTCAACTGGGATATCACATAAAATGCTTAACTGGGATATCACATAAAATGCTTAACTGGGATATCACATAAAATACTCAACTGGGATATCACATATAATTTCACCACAAAGTCACCCCCCACCCCATGGCTGCTAGGCCATGGGGGTAGGGGGTGACTAGGATGAAGCATAAAACTCTCAACTGGGATATCACATACAATTTCACAACAAAGTCACCCACCACCCCATGGCCACTAGGCCATGGCATAGGGGGTGACTGGGATGAAGCATAAAACTCTCAACTAGGATATCACATACAATTTCACAACAAAGTCACCCCCCACCCCAATGGCCGCTAGTGGCCATGGGGTGGTGGGTGACTGGGATGAAGCATAAAACTCTCAACTGGGATCTCACATAAAACTCTGCCTGGGATATCACATAAAACTCTGCCTGGGATATCACATAAAACTCTGCCTGGGATATCACATAACACTCTGCCTGGGATACCGTGCCCGATAGGGCACAGGGCTAAATGCTCGTCTATATAGAAGGGAACAAAGGGTGGGAAAGGTACCGCTGAGTAACCACTGACAAATCATGCCATAATTCTTAGCTAAGGCTGACAAATATTGGTCAGCCTGACTAATAAATTGACTAAGCATTGGTAAGCAGTTTCTGTGATCACACAATCTTTCTGCCTTTTCCTCCACACACACACAATACAGGGCAGGGAGGGTTGTTACAGGGCAGGGAGGGTTGTTAGGACAGGGTAGAGAGGATGAGGACAGGGCAGCAATTGGGAGGCAAGGGCAAACATGGTAAGGAGGACATGGCAGGTGAGGACTGGCAGGTGAGAGCACATGCAGGGCAGGGAGAGCAAGGGCAGGGAGGGTGAGGGCAGGGTAGAAATGGTGAGGACAGGGTAGGGCAGCAAGAGGTGAGCAGGACATGGCAGTTTGGGACAGGGCAGTGAGGGTGGGGAGGACATGGCAGGGGAGGACTGGCAGGGGAGGGCAAGTACAGGGCAGGGAGGGTGAGGGCAGGGTAGAAATGGTGAGGACAGGGTAGGGCAGCAAGAGGTGACCAGGACATGGCAGTTTGGGACAGGGCAGTGAGGGTGAGGACATGGGAGGGGAGGACTGGCAGGGGAGGACTGGCAGGGGAGGGCAAGTACAGGGCAGGGAGGGTGAGGACAGGGTAGAAATGGTGAGGACAGGGTAGGGCAGCAAGAGGTGAGCAGGACATGGCAGTTTGGGACAGGGCAGTGAGGGTGGGGAGAATATGGCAGGGGAGGACTGGAAGGGGAGGGCAAGTACAGGGCAGGGAGGGTGAGGACAGGGTAGAAATGGTGAGGACAGGGTAGGGCAGCAAGGGGTGACCAGGACATGGCAGTCTGGGACAGGACAGGGAGAGGGAAAGGACAGTGAGGGTGGACAGGGCAGAAAGGGTGAAGACAGGGCAGCAAGTGGGACAGAAGTGAAGTGACCCTACCCCTGGCCATAGACAACAGAGCTGACAGTACACCCCCATGGCCACCACAGGGCAGCAATTGGGAGGGGAGGGCAAGCAGAACAAGCACAGGGCAGGGAGGGTTAGGACAGGTAGAGAGGATGAGGACAGGTAGAGAGGATGAGGACAGGGCAAAGATGGTAAGGAGGACATAGGAGGGGAGGGCTGGCAGGGGAGGGCAAGTACAGGGCAGGGAGAGTGAAGGCAGTGTAGAATGATCCAGACAGGGCAGGGCAGCAAGAAGTGAGCCAGACATGGCAGTTTGGGACAGGGCAGTGAGGGTGAGGACATGGGAGGGGAGGACTGGCAGGGGAGGGCAAGGACAGGGTAGAGAGGATGAGGAGAAGGCAGCAATTGGGAGGGAAGGGCAAAGATGGTAAGGAGATGCCAGGGGAGGACTGGAAGGGGAGGGCAAGTACAGGGCACAGAAGGCAAGTACAAGGCAGGGAGGGTGAGGACAGGGTAGAAATAGCAAGGACAGGGGAGGTCAGCAAGAGGTGAGCCAGACATGGCAGTTTGGGACAGGGCAGTGAGGGTGGGGAGGATATGGCAGGGATGGCAATGACAGGGTAGGGCAGCAAGAGGTGACCAGGACATGGCAGTCTGGGACAGGGCAGGGAGAGGGAAAGGACAGTGAGGGTGGACAGGGCAGAAAGGGTGAAGACAGGGCAGCAAGTGGGACAGAAGTGGACTGATGTTACCCCAGGCCATAGACAACAGAGTTCACAGTACACTGACATGGACAAGACAGGTGACAGTTTACCCCCATGGCTGGCTAAGATAGTGTATAATGAGATACTGGGAGGGTTAAGATTGTAAGATAGTAACTAGATAATATTGGGATATTGGGAATTGTGCAGACTTGGAGGTTGATATTTGATAAAAGCTGGGTGACTGGGATGAAATATCAAACTGTGAACTGGGATATCACATAAGATTTCACCACAAAGTCACCCCCCCCCCATGGCGGCTAGGCCATGGGGTGGGGGGTGACTGGGATTCAGCATAAAACTGTGAACTGGGATATCACATAAAATTTCACAACAAAGTCACCCACCACCCCAATGGCCACTAGGCCATTGGGGTGGTGGGTGACTGGGATTCAGCATAAAATTCTTGTTAGGGACGACCTAAACACAACCTGAGAGACTTAGAGTGGGGCTTGTTAAGCCAAAGAAAGAAACTGCTTGCTCAAGTAGAGTGTCTAGGACACAAACTATCTAGAGTCTTAGGGACTCGCTACCTAAGACTACAACCCTTATAAACCTCTCTCCTGGTCTGTGCGCAGTCAGCGCGCAGCTAAAGTCCCTCACAATAGAGACAATGCACAGCAGCCAAGTCTGTGCCCATATGACCTTACTTGGAGATATCCTTCCACGCCAACTCTCTGTCCCTCCATATACGGCCACGCCTATTGTCGTGTGTCTCAGCCGATTCCCACATATGCTGGTACCTAGTCGTCGGTATGTCTTGGCATTCCCATGTCGCCCTTCAGGTGCCATGCTGCTCATGTATCCTATCATGGCATAGGCCCATCATCGGGCTGTCTCTCCTGTCAGCACTCGGTCTATACCCATAGCTGATGCTGACCTAACCTCCTTCCATATAAGGGTCGCAGTCCTAATGTAGTCTGTCCCTGTGACCTAGGTATCATCTGAGTCCTGTATCTTATCGTTTGAGTGCAATGAAATAGATAAAAAGAAAAGAAAAATAGATTCCAACTCCGCAAGACCGTATCTTCATGTTCGTCATTAGTGTCGTTACTGTGAAAATTGAACGGGATGAGGTATGCTCATAACAATTCTCAACTGGGACATCACATAAAATTTCACAGCAAAGTCACCCCCCACCCCATGGCCACTAGGCCATGGGGTGGGGGGTGACTGGGATTCAGCATAAACTCTCAACTGGGATCTCACATAAAACTCTGCCTGGGATCTCACATAAAACTCTGCCTGGGATCTCACATAAAACTCTGCCTAGGATACCGTGCCCAATAGGGCACAGGGTTAAAATGCTCGTCTATAAAGAAGGGAACAAATGGTGGGAAAGGTACTGCTGAGTAATGGCTGATAAATCATGCCATAATTCTTTCATAAGCATGCCATAACTGTGCCATAACTGTGCCATAACTGTGCCATAACCATGCCATAATTCTTAGCTAAGGCTGACAAATATTGGTCAGCCTGACTAATATATTTACTAAGCATTGGTAAGTGGATTTGTAAGGCAACTCTCACACTGCGAAATTCAAACACTCTTTCTACCTTTCCCTCCAGCACACACACTACTTAAATTCAAATAAATTTCAGAAAAATGTAGGAAAATTTGTCCATATGTTTATGATTGTTATCTAATGCTTTTGGCACAGTACTTTAGTGATTAGTCACATGTAGGATGATTGTTCACATAAGGCTCATGATTGGGCTGATAAGGCCTCAGCCAACTATTCAAGGGATCATTCACTGTTAAAATTCAGAACAAAATTCAGAAAAATGTAAGTAAACTATTAGATGTCTTGGGTAACCATTATCTAATGTTCTTGGCACAGTAATTGCATATTTTGCATCCTGTATGCTTCCTTTACTTTCTTCTTGACTGATGAACTGATAAGGCTTGAGTAAACATACTGGGTTGATTGTACCCAGCATTGACACTATTCTTGAAGCCAGATCTGTTCCCTGACTGAGAAAGTGAGCCATTATTATCAAAAACAAATCCTAAAAATTAATGAAACTCTTGCCCTTCCAGTTTCTTGCATATTTTGGATCCATGCATGTCACTTTACCTTTTCTATCACTAATGGAACTGATATGGCTTTAGTACATTGGTTTTGCTCAACTTTAACATTATATCTGAAGTCAAATCTGTTCCCTGACTGAGCAAGTGAGTAATTGTTATGAAAATAAATCAAATTTATTGATAAATCTCTTTTGACCCTCCAGTCACTTGCATAATCCACCTCAATATTATTCTTGAAGTCACATTTATTCCTAAATCAACCAAGTGAGTCATTACAATCAAAATCAATTCAAAGATTGACAAATCTCTTTTTCCCCTCCAGTCACTTATTCTGTAATCATGTAAGAGCCTTCATCAACCCTATCTTGCATAATATCATTGTTTATATCATGTTGCATAGGTCTAGGCCTACTACTCCTGAACATGAGCATCAAAATACAAGAAATGCAGCTAGGATGCATCAAATTGAGAACATGACAGATCCAGATGATAGAAGGAGGCATCTGAGACAGCCTGTTTTACCTGAGGGCATTGAACAGCCCATTTTTGGAGGGACTTTAGCTGCACAGATTCCTGAAGTGCAGATCCCTGAGCATTTCAATGCTCCTAGACAATATCCTATGCCAGTGGTGGCTCCTTTTGTTGGACCAAATCCTGTTCCTGCTCCTGGATTATTTGGAGCTGTTAACATTGCTGGAATACAAAGTAGTAGACCCATAGTTGGGTGGAGAGACATGGCAGCCAACTTGCCTGCTATCCCTGCCCAGCCTGCTAGAAGAGGCAGAGGCAGAGCTGCACCAAGAACTATTTTATCTGGGCCTCAGGCAGATGCAAATCTAAACAATGTCCACAGAGGACAGATTGCTCATAGAGAGCATATGGGGAATCATAGACAGAGTGCTATGGATGCTCAGGTGCAAGAGAGGCTTAGAGTGCAAGCCTTGCAAGCTGAACAGGCAAGACAGAGACAGGCTTTGCTTTTGCAACAGTTGCAGGAGCAAAGGGAGAGGGGGATTAGAGAGAGACCTCATGCCATGCTGCTTGAAGAGCAAAGACAAAGGCAGCTCATTCAACTTGCACAGGCTCAGATGGTTCATGAGCAGAGACAAAGAGATCTGGCAGCTGAGCAGCAGAGACAAGATACCCAGGCTCAGTTTTTTGAGGAACAGAGACAGAGGGGTCTGGAGGCTGAACAGCAAAGGCAGGTTGCCCAGGTTCAGGTGCTTGAGGAGCAGAGACAAATGAATCTGGCAGCTGAACAGCAAAGACAAGCTGCCCATGCTCAGATCCTTGAGGAGCAGAGACAAATGGATCTGGCAGCTGAACAGCAAAGACAAGCTGCCCATGCTCAGATCCTTGAGGAGCAGAGACAAATGGATCTGGCAGCTGAACAGCAGAGACAACTTGAGGCTCACATCATTGAGGAGCAGAGACAGAGAAATCTGGCAGCTGAACAGCAAAGACAAGCTGCCCAGGCTCAGTTCTTTGAGGAGCAGAGACAGAGAGATCTGGAGGTTGAACAGCAAAGGCAGAGAGATTTGGCAGAGCTGCAAACACAAGCTGAAATTCAAAGGCAGCTGGACTTGGAGGCTCAAAGACAACATGAGCAGGAAGATCTTTTGCGTCAAGTTCTGGGTTTGGAATACATAGACAATCCTGCAGACAATGCTCAAAGGAGAAATTTCATTCATAATCAATGGAGAGAAGAGCATGACAGAGAACTGGATCTTGATGTCAATGATATTGACTTTGATGACTTTGATGCTGAGGACTGGCAAAGACTGGATGATGCCATAGCTCAGGCTTTGACTTTGCCTGTGAATGAGGAACAGCAACAGCAAGATGCTGATAATTATGAACAGAACAGGAGGTTTGAGAATGAGGTCAGAAGAGAAATCCAACACCCACAGGATGATATTCCTGATCATCATGTTGCAAGAAATCCCAGAGATCTACCAAGAGGCAGGAGACCCTATCTAGACCCTCAGCAAGATGAAATCCACAGCTTGGGTTCCATGAACATTGTTTGTTCTCACTGCAATGCCTTGCATTGGGATTTTGAGAAGCTGGCCTCTTCAACTGCCAGGAATGTCAAGTTTGGCAGCTGCTGTTTGCAAGGCCAGATTCACTTGCCTCCACTCAGAGAGGCCCCAAGAGTTCTCAGAGACCTGCTATGTGGTCTCTCTCCCTATTCAAAAAGATTCAAAAAAGATATCAGGCAGTACAATGCTGCCTTTGCCTTCACTTCTTTGGGTGTCAAGATTGACCATGCTGTCACCAATGCCCCTGGGCCATATTCTTTTCGCATTCAAGGTGAATTGCATCACCATTCAGGTGCTTTAGTCCCTGCTGCCAATCAACCAGAGCGATATGCTCAAATCTACATTCATGATGATGCTGAAACTCAGATCAACATGAGGATGGCCAACAATCCACAGCTGGAGCCTGCTATCATGATAGAGTTGCAAGCCATGATGCTTCAAACCAATCCCTATGTTGCACTCTACAAGTCAGCCCACCAAATCATGGCTGAAACTCCTGCCAATCAAAGGCAAAATATTCAAGTGCTGTTGCGCATGGACAGGAGGACCCAAGATCCAAGGAGATACAATTTGCCAACTGCTGATGAGATTGCAGCAGTCATTCCAGGAGATGGTTCTGAGGGGTCTCTGAACACAGAGACATTGTACTGTGCCTTCAAGGTGGTGGATTGCATCAAATAAGTCATTTGAACCCAGCCTACTCCCCCTTGCACTATGTCTTGCTGTTTCCACATGGTGAAGATGGGTGGCACATGAACATCCCAACTCAGGCAAGAGCTGATGGTAGAGTCAGAGCTGCCAAGGTGACTCAGAGATGCTACTATGCATACAGGCTCCATGTCAGACCAGACCAGCAGCCTCCACTTTTCAGAGGTGGCAAGCTGTTCCAACAATACATTGTGGATGGATGGGCCTCAACTGAGCAAAGTGCCTTGAACTGGGCAAGAACTCATCAAAGAGAGAGCTGAGAGCTGATGTCTACCAAGGACTCAGGGATGCAGCACAAGGTGACAGAGATGGCAATGCAACTATGGAAAACATGGGTCAAAGAGTGATCCTGCCTTCAACACATATTGGGAGTGAAAGGCATATGCTGCAACTGTTCCAAGATTCCATGGCTATTTGCAGAGAGTTTCAAAAGCCAGACTTATTCATTACCATGACAGCCAACCCTAATTGGCCAGAGGTGAAGGAGGCTCTTTTGGCAGAAGCTGGACCCCATGGCAGTCCTCAGACTGCATCTGATAGACCTGATATCATGTCAAGAGTGTTTGAGGGAAAGAGGGCATCCCTATACAAAGAGATTCAAAAGGGACTGTTTGGCAGAGTTGTGGCAATGGTCTATACCATTGAATTCCAGAAGAGGGGTCTTCCCCACATGCATCTGTTGGTGTTTCTTCATGCAGAGGATAAGATCAGAAATGCAGCAGATGTGGATTCCATTGTATCTGCACAGATTCCAGATCAACTCACTCAGCCTGTGCTCTATGAGGTGATTACCAAGAACATGGTTCATGGTCCATGTGGTGCTGAGAAACCTCAAGCCAAATGCATGGTGAATGGGAGATGCTCCAAGCAATTTCCAAAAGAATTTCGTCCAACCACATTTTTTGGTGATGATGGGTATCCCAAGTATGCCAGGCCTGACAATGGCATCTTCTTTGAAAAGCATGGCAACAGATATGACAACAGTAATGTTGTTCCCTATAACCCTTATTTGTCTGCAAAGTACAACTGCCATATCAATGTGGAGGTTTGTGCTTCAGTTCAAGCAGTCAAGTATATCCACAAGTACATCTACAAGGGACATGACAGGACTACTCTGGAGATTGGCAGAGGTCAGGAGAGGAATGAAATCAAGGAGTATCTTGATTCAAGATACATCTCTGCTGCAGAGTCATGTTGGCATATGTTTGAATTCAACATGCACAAAGAAGTTCCATCAGTGACAAGGTTGCCTGTACATGAAAAGGATCAGCACTTGATGTACTACAATGCAGATGACATGCTGAATGATGTGGTGGCAAGGGGACAACTGAAACTCACCCCTCTGACAGCTTGGTTTAAGAGGAACAGTATGGATCATACTGCAAGGACAGTGCTGTACCAAGACTTTCCAAAGAAGTATTGGTATGTGAAAAGTGCACAGGAATGGAGACCAAGAACAGGTAGACATCCTCCAGCCATTGGTAGGATGTACTTTGCATCACCAACTCAGGGAAAAAGATTTTACCTGAGACTGCTTCTGACAGTGGTTGCTGGGGCACAGTCCTTTGAAGACTTGAGGAAGTTCAATGGGATCACTCATGCCACTTACAAGGATGCCTGCTTTGCAAGAGGACTTCTTGAGGATGACAGGGAATGGGATCAATGTCTCAGAGAGGCATCACAGATGCAGACTGGGTCTGCTTTGAGATCACTGTTTGCAGTGATTCTTCTCAGTTGTTTTCCAGTATCTCCTGAAATACTGTGGGACAGGTACAAGGGTTCAATTTGTGATGACTTGAGAAGAAGGCTTCAGAGACAGCCTCAGTACCAGAATCTCCAGTTTGAGGATGGCAAGATCCATGACTATGGCTTACACTTGCTGAACAAGATTCTCATGAGGTCTGGAAAGACATTGACAGACTTTCCACCTATGCCATTGCCTCAAGGACCTGTTGATGGTCAATCCTGGGAGGACATTATGGACAATTTCCTGTTGGCACAGCAGTTGGAGTATGACCCTGTACAGCAAGCTGAGTTGGTGACTGTGAATGTGGGCAGGTTCAATGATGAGCAGAGAAATGTGTTCAATGCTGCCATGGACTCTGTCAACAACAACAGAGGAAGACTTCTCTTTGTCCACAGTGCTGGAGGGTGTGGCAAGACATTTGTATGCAACACCATTGCAGCTGCTGTCAGATCACAGAATCAGGTAGCTCTGTGTGTGGCATCATCTGGAATTGCTGCTCTGTTGCTGCAAGGTGGAAGGACAGCCCATTCTACATTCAAGATTCCCATTCCAGCAACAAAAACATCTGTAGCCAAGGTCAGAGCCAATTCACAGATGCATCAGGTGTTGGAACACACCAAGATCATCATTTGGGATGAGGTACCCATGCAACACAAGTATGCAGTGTCATCTGTGGATAGACTGTTGAGGGATCTCCTGAACAGGGGAGATGTGCCATTTGCTGGGATTACAGTCATGTTTGGAGGGGATTTTCGTCAGACTCTGCCAGTGGTGCCAAAGGGGTTGAGACAAGAGACTGTGGCAGCATCTATTGCCAGAAGTGAACTGTGGAGGATGGTGGAAGTATATTATTTGACTCATAATATGAGGTTGGAGAGGACTCCTGACAGTGAAGCACATGCAGCTTGGCTATTGCAGATTGGAGCAGGGACTAACATGGATGAGGATGGAAAAGTGCAAATTCCAGAAAACATGTGCTGCAATCCAAGTACCATGGAAAACTTGATTGGACATGCATATCCTGGGATTCATCTGGGCAACAAACCAAATCAATACTACTTGGACAGAACCATTCTGTGCTGCAAGAATGATGATGTGGATGAGATCAACAAAGTTGTCCTTGAGATGATGCCAGGGATAGAAAAAGTTCTCCACAGTGCAGACTCAATTGATTTGGAAAATGAGGCTCAAGATGGATACCAGCCTTATCCTGTGGAATACCTGAACTCCTTGAATGCAAGTGGACTGCCATTGTCCAAGTTGGCATTGAAGATAGGGAGTCCAGTGATGCTTCTCAGAAATCTTGATCCAGCTAGAGGACTGTGCAATGGGACCAGAATGGTGGTGAGAGGGATAAAGGACAGAGTGGTGAAATGTGAAATCATTTCTGGAGATGAGAGATTTTCTGGGAAGATAGCCATGATTCCAAGGATAACACTGCAGCCATCAGCAGAGAACTTGCCAATTCCAGTGAAAAGAAGGCAGTTTCCAATCAGACTGGCATTTGCCATGACCATCGACAAGTCACAAGGGCAGTCTGTGAAGTTTGTGGGGCTAAACCGGCAAACAGATGTATTCTCACATGGGCAGATGTATGTAGCATTGTCAAGGTGCACTTCTGGAGGGAGGATAAAGGTATTATTGCCAGAGAATAATGAAAGGAAAAAAGTAATTAATATAGTGTATAATGAGATACTGGGAGGGTTAAATTTGTAATGTAGTAGCTACATAATATTGGGATATGGGATTTGTGGATTGACTGGGATGAAGCATGAAACTGTGAACTGGGATATCACATTAAATTTCACAACAAAGTCGCCCACCACCCCAATGGCCGCTAGGCCATTGGGGTGGTGGGTGACTGGGATGAAGCATCAAACTCTCAACTGGGATATCACATACAATTTCACAACAAAGTCACCCCCCACCCCAATGGCTGCTAGGCCATTGGGGTGGGGGGTGACTGGGATGAAGCATAAAACTCTCAACTGGGATATCACATACAATTTCACAACAAAGTCACCCCCCACCCCATGGCCACTAGGCCATGGGGTGGGGGGTGACTGGGATGAAGCATAAAACTCTCAACTGGGATATCACATACAATTTCACAACAAAGTCACCCCCCACCCCATGGCCACTAGGCCATGGGGTGGGGGGTGACTGGGATGAAGCATAAAACTCTCAACTGGGATATCACATACAATTTCACAACAAAGTCACCCCCCACCCCATGGCCACTAGGCCATGGGGTGGGGGGTGACTGGGATGAAGCATAAAACTCTCAACTGGGATCTCACATAAAACTCTGCCTGGGATATCACAAAAAACTCTGCCTGGGATATCACATAACGCTCTGCCTGGGATACTGTGCCCAATAGGGCACAGGGTTAAATGCTCATCTATATAGAAGGGAACAAAGGGTGGGAAAGGTACAGGCTGACTAACTGCTGATAAATCATGCCATAACCATGCCATAATTCTTAGCTAAGCCTGACTAAGATTGGTCAGCCTGACTAATAATTACTAAGCATTTGTAAGCAGCTTCTGTGATCAAACAATCTTTCTGCCTTTTCTTCCACACATTCCACACACACACACAGCCTGGAGGGGAGGGCAAGGACAGGGTAAGGAGGGCAAGGACAGGGCAAGGAGGGTTGTTAGGACAGGATAGAGAGGATGAGGACAGAGCAGCAATTGGGAGGGGAGGGCAAACATGGTAAGGAAGACATGGCAGGGGAGGACTGGCAGGGGAGAGCAAATACAGGGCAGGGAGAGCAAGTACAGGGCAAGGAGGGTGGGGACAGGGTAGAAATGGTGAGGACATGGTAGGGCAGCAAGAGGTGAGCAGGACATGGCAGTTTGGGACAGGGCAGTGAGGGTGGGGAGAACATGGCATGGGAGGGCAAGTACAGGGCAGGGATGGTGAGGACAGGGTAGAAATGGTGAGGACAGGATAGGGCAGCAAGAGGTGACAGGGCAGTAATTGGGAGGGGAGGGCAAGCATGGTAAGGAGAACATGGCAGGTGAGGACTGGCAGGGGAGAGGAAATACAGGGCAGTGAGAGCAGGTACAGGGCAGGGAGGGTGAGGATAGGGTAGAAATGGTGCAGCCATGGTAGAAATGGTGTGGACATGGTAGGACAGCAAGAGGTGAGCCAGACATGGCAGTTTGGGACAGGGCAGTGAGGGTGAGGACATGGCAGAGGTGGACAAGGACAGGGCAGGGAGGGTGAGGGCAGGGTAGAAATGGTGTGGACAGGGCAGGGTAGCAAGAGGTGAGCAGGACATGGCAGTTTGGGACAGGGCAGTGAGGGTGAGGACAGGGTAGGGCAGCAAGAGGTGAGCAGGACATGGCAGTCTGGGACAGGGCAGGGAGAGGGAAAGGACAGTGAGGGTGGACAGGGCAGAAAGGGTGAGGACAGGGCAGCAAGTGGGACAGAAGTGGAGTCACTGTACCCCAGGCCATAGACAACAGAGCTGACAGTACACCCCCATGGCCACCACAGGGCAGCAATTGGGAGGGGAGGGCAAGCAGAACAAGCACAGGGCAGGGAGGGTGAGGACAGGTAGAGAGGATGAGGACAGGGCAGCAATTGGGAGTGGAGGGCAAAGACAGTAAGGAGGACATGGCAAGGGAGTGCAAGTACAGGGCATGGAGGGTGAGGGTAGGGTAGAAATAATGCAGACAAGGCAGGGCAGCAAGAGGTGAGCCAGACATGGCAGTTTGGGACAGGGCAGTGAGTCTGAGGACATGGCAGGGCTGGACTGGCAGGGGAGGGCAAGGACAGGGTAGAGAAGATGAGGACAAGGCAGCAATTGAGAGGGCAAAGATGGTAAGGAGGACATGGCAGGGGAGGACTGGAAGGGGAGGGCAAGTACAGGGCACAGAAGGCAAGTACAGGGCAGGGAGGGTGAGGACAGGGTAGAAATAGTGAGGACAGGGGAGGTCAGCAAGAGGTGACCAGGCCATGGACAGCACAGGTGACAGTGCACCCAGTTAAATTTGTAAGACAGCAGCTACATAATATTGGGATTTGTGCAGACTTGGAGGTTGATATGACATAAGACCTGGGTGACTGGGATGAAAGATAACACTGTGAACTGGGATATTACATAAAAATTGACCACAAAGTGACCCCCCACCCTGATGGCTGCTAGGCTGTGGGTGAGGGGTGACTGGCATTCAGCATAAAACTCTCAACTGAGATATGACATAAATAGCAGGCATTGGGATGGTGGGTGACTGGGATTCAGCATGAAACTGTGAACCGGGACATGACACGAAACCTGACTGGGATCCAACATAAAACCCTTAACTGGGATATCACATTATATTTCACAACAAAGTCACCCACCACCTGGTGACTGGGATGAAGCATACAATTCTCAACTGGGATATCACATACAATTTCACAACAAAGTCACCCCCCACCCCATGGCCACTAGGCCATGGGGTAGGGGCTGACTGGGATGAAGCATAAAACTCTCAACTGGGATATCACATACAATTTCACAACAAAGTCACCCCCCACCCCAATGGCCGCTAGGCCATTGGGGTGGAGGGTGACTGGGATGAAGCATCAAACTCTCACCTGGGATATCACATTAAATTTCACCACAAAGTCACCCACCACCCCAATGGCCACTAGGCCATTGGGGTGGGGGGTGACTGGGATGAAGCATAAAACTCTCAACTGGGATCTCACATAAAACTCTGCCTGGGATATCACATAAAACTCTGCCTGGGATATCACATAACACTCTGCCTGGGATACCGTGCCCGATAGGGCACAGGGTTAAATGCTCGTCTATATAGAAGGGAACAAAGGGTGGGAAAGGTACAGGCTGACTAACTGCTGATAAATCATGCTATAACCATGCCATAATTCTTAGCTAAGCCTGACTAATAATTACTAAGCATTTGTAAGCAGTTTCTGTGATCAAACAATCTTTCTGCCTTTTCTTCCACACATTCCACACACACACACAGCCTGGAGGGGAGGGCAAGGACAGGGTAAGGAGGGCAAGGACAGGGCAGGGAGGGTTGTTAGGACAGGATAGAGAGGATGGGGACAGAGCAGCAATTGGGAGGGGAGGGCAAAGATGGTAAGGAGGACATGGCAGAGGAGGACTGGCAGGGGAGAGGAAATACAGGGCAGGGAGAGCAAGTACAAGGCAGGGAGGGTGGGGACAGGGTAGGAATGGTGAGGACATGGTAGGGCAGCAAGAGGTGAGCAGGACATGGCAGTTTGGGACAGGGCAGTGAGGGTGGGGAGAACATGGCATAGGAGGGCAAGTACAGGGCAGGGAGGGTGAGGACAGGGTAGAAAGGGTGAGGACAGGGTAGGGCAGCAAGAGGTGACAGGGCAGCAATTGGGAGGGGAGGGCAAGCATGGTAAGGAGAACATGGCAGGTGAGGACTGGCAGGGGAGAGGAAATACAGGGCAGGGTGAGCAGGTACAGGGCAGGGAGGGTGAGGACAGGGTAGAAATGGTGCAGCCATGGTAGAAATGGTGCGGACATGGTAGAAATGGTATGGACATGGTAGGACAGCAAGAGGTGAGCCAGACATGGCAGTTTGGGACAGGGCAGTGAGGGTGAGGACATGGCAGGGGTGGGCAAGGATAGGGCAGGGAGGGTGAGGGCAGGGTAGAAATGATGTGGATAGGGCAGGGCAGCAAGAGGTGAGCAGGACATGGCAGTTTGGGACAGGGCAGTGAGGGTGAGGACAGGGTAGGGCAGCAACAGGTGAGCAGGACATGGCAGTCTGGGACAGGGCAGGGAGAGGGAAAGGACAGTGAGGGTGGACAGGGCAGAAAGGGTGAGGACAGGGCAGCAAGTGGGACAGAAGTGGAGTGACCCTACCACAGGCCATAGACAACACAGCTGACAGTACACCCCCATGGCCACCACAGGGCATCAATTGGGAGGGGAGGGCAAGCAGAACAAGCACAGGGCAGGGAGGGTTAGGACAGGTAGAGAGGATGAGGACAGGGCAGCATTTGGGAGTGGAGGGCAAAGATGGTAAGGAGGACATGGCAAGGGAGTGCAAGTACAGGGCATGGAGGGTGAGGGCAGGGTAGAAATAATGCAGACATGACAGGGCAGCAAGAGGTGAGCCAGACATGGCAGTTTGGGACAGGGCAGTGAGTGTGAGGACATGGCAGGGCAGGACTGGCAGGGGAGGGCAAGGACAGGGTAGAGAAGATGAGGACAAGGCAGCAATTGGGAGGGCAAATATGGTAAGGAAGACATGGCAGGGGAGGACTGGCAGGTGAGGGCAAGGACAGGGTAGAGAGGATGAGGACAAGGCAGCAATTGGGAGGGAAGGGTAAAGATGGTAAGGACAGGGTAGAGAGGATGAGGACAAGGCAGCAATTGGGAGGGAAGGGTAAAGATGGTAAGGGGGACATGGCAGGGGGGGACTGGCAGGGGGGGCAATTATAGGGCACAGAGGGCAAGTACAGGGCAGGGAGAGTGAGGACAGGGTAGAAATAGTGAGGACAGGGGAGGTCAGCAAGAGGTGATCAGGCCATGGACAACACAGGTGACAGTGCACCCAGTTAAATTTGTAAGATAGTAGCTACATAATATTGGGATTTGTGCACACTTGGAGGCTGATATGACATAAGACCTGGGTGACTGGGATGAAAGATAAAACTCTGAACTGGGATATCACATAAAACTCTCAATTGGGATATTGTTAAGAATGTATATTTCTATTTTCTTTTCTTTTCTTTTCTTACATAAGCATATGGATATGGAAGAGACATGAGGAGGACATGAGGCAAGTAGTATATAAGTAAGGCCTGTAAGGCCATATACCTTAGCCTTAAGATAGTTTGTGTTGCCTACACAATCTACTAGGTGCTCTCTTCTCTACTTCATCTCAAACCTTAGGTTGTGTAAGACTTTGTCTTAACATAATCTTAAGGCTTCTCAACCTACCATTTGACATCATTACATGACACTGCAAAGTCTTTGCTTGTCATTACTGTGTTGAACTGTTTTGTTTTGTTTTGCTTAAATCCTATGCTAGGGTTTAAGTTGTCTATCTCCCCCACCACCATCTCTCTCATTGAGGGTGTTGGTGCATCTATCTCTCATCAAGAATTGTTGTCTTTGGCATTGCATCTGAATGTCAAACTCTCTTAATAGCCCCATGAACAAGGTCTCTGTCAAGCAGGCTAGTTGACACATACCTCTTGGATGAGAGTGATTGTGCACTGGTGGTCATTGCAGGCAGGCACACCCAGGCAGGTCACACTGATTGGTATGGAAAAGCTCAAGAACAAGTGAAAACAATCTAGGGTGTTGTATATCAAGGCTGATATCAAATCCCTGCATACTCACTGTACTAGCAACATGAAATAAGCTGCACATTGATAACTAGGCACAAAGACAGCAGGGTGAAGTGCCAGGTACATGCTCTAGGTCACATCTCATTTCTTTCTCTCAGGCAATGTCAGTATCTTCCCATCTAGGGAACATCATTGGATTTTTGCAGAACAGCCACATGAAAGGATCTATTGTCCATGGAGGGCTGGAAATAGATTGAAGATTTTTTACAGGTTTCACAAAGCCAGATCTAGCAATGGATCTGACTTTCAAATACATTTTGCCCCATGTGGGAATGTCATTGGCTGAGATTGGATCAGAATTTGGAATTGGGTGGGCACAAGGATGTGCCAAGAAGGTAATCACCACAGCTGTGGAAATTAAGAAGGCTGTCATTGAAATGCCAATCCAGCATGTTCAGCAGGATGCCCATGTCAAGGCGTATTGGCATATGATCAAAGAGTGGTGGTGGCAATGAGAACGGCATCTATGGATTGAGGTGTGAAAGATTGAACAACTTTTGATCAAGGAACAGGAGGCCTGGATGGCCTTGCAGCATGAGAAGGCAGAGAAACTCCACAAACAGAAACAGGTTGAGCAGGAGATGCTTGAACAAGATGCAGCTTTTGAGGTGCTGCTCAAATGCCTCCAGACATTTGGAACCAGCACACCAGTATGAGAGGCGCTCTTAAGCGTCAATGACAACCTGCTGCTGTTGCAGCAATTCGGTGGAGGAAAGGAACTGCCACTGTTGAGGCATCATGGCCTCATATTGTCTGTGGAAGAGCAGAATCAAATCAAACATTGATGAGTTCACTCTGCTATTGGAAATAGGGAGGAAAAGGGAAGGTGTGAGGTCGTTGAAGAGGTCCCATCAACTCCAGTGCACTCAATGGCAATGCTACTAGACGTGGAACTAGCGGAGTTTGCAGATAATAACATGCTATGCAGCACACAAGTGCGTAGTGGCAAGGACGCAGAACGCGGAGTAAAACAAGGCTTGGAGGTGAGGACTAGACAAGGAGAGTGGGACAAAACTAAGACTCAAAGGAACTGGGTGTACTATGTTATTTTTCTATCTGTTGTACAGGAGCTTATATACATTTTTCTACCTTACTAATAATGAAGTAACTCTGTAAATTTTCACCTTGCAACTGTATATCCAAATCCGTCTTGAAAGTCTTCACACAATGGGGCTATCTGAGGGATGTGATGGTAGTATAGGAGCACTGTGGTGGGAACCAATGTTGTGGCCTGATGTGGAACGCTAATAGAGTTGTAGACTGGCAATAGACATTGCTGATCGCTGTTGGCAGCAACTCCAGGATTCATCTGGCTTGATGCGTCCCTGTTTCTCTATTTTCCATGGACCTGACTGGTCTATGCCATAGTTGGTTGTCAGCTGATGGGTTTACCCATCCACTAGGGTCCTGATCTGCTATGTTGGTGCATTGCTAGGGGTGCCTTGGCAGCCACATAGGGGTGACCCTTGGATCGTAGATCCTTCCTAATGCAGGTATAGTATTGATGGCAATGGTCCCTTCTCTGGTGACCTAAGCTGTGCCAGCTGATGATTTTCCTGCAACTCAGCCAATAGAGTGATGATATTGGGTGCAAATGACTGACTGGCACTGGGTCTGGATGGCATACATGGGAGGTGACTTGCTTGTTGGTCGTTGGCGATGCTTGCCTTTCCACGGAAAAATGCGGAGTTGCTCAGAGTTGCTTGTGGCTATCGCAGAATACCTGCAGAATACTCCTCTACACCCCTAGCTCAGAACGATGCTCATCAACATGTGGAGAATGGCAACATCAGGGTGTTATGAGCATACCTCGTCCCCATCAAATTTCACAGTAACGACACTAAAGACAACTATGCAGATACGGTCTAGAGGAGTTGGACTATATTTTTCTTTTCATTTTATCTATTTCACTACGCTCAAACGTTTAGATACAGGACTCAGACAATACCTTGGTTGCAGGGATGGACTATGCTAGGACTGCAACCCTTATACGGAAGGTGGTTAGGTCAGCATCGGTTATGGACATACTGAGTGCCGACAGGAACAACGGCCCGATGATGGGCCTATGCCATGGAAGGATACATGAGTGGCACAGCGCCTGAGGGACGACATGGGAATGCTGAGATGTACCGACAACTAGGTACCGGCATATGTGGGAATCGGCCGAGACGCACGACAATAGGCATGGCCGCATATGGAAGGACAGTGGGAAAGGATCTCCAAGTAAGGTCATATGGGCGCAGATCTAGCTGCTGCGCATTGTCTCTATTGTGAGGGACTTTAGCTGCGCGCTGACTGCACACAGACCAGGAGACAGGTATATAAGGGTTGTAGTCTTAGGTAGTGAGTCCCTAAGACTCTAGATAGTTTGTGTCCTAGACACTTCTACTTGAGCAACAGGCTTAGTCTTGATCTTATCTTGACTGATCTTGTCTGTCTTGTCTTCGGCGGAACAAGCCATACTCTGAAGTCTTGAGGTTGTGTTTAGGTCATCCCTAACATAATCTAGAGTCTTTACCACTCTACCCCGTTGGACCTTACAGCACCGAGCACGATTGGCTCGTCATTGCTAACAGCGCCAATGGCCTAGTTTCATTTCTGAGAGGAAGTAATTGTGTAGCCCACATCCTCTCCAGGTGACATCGACGCACGACACAGTACTGTCAATGGGTCTCGAACGAGAGATCCTCAATACGCCCCATTGGGCCTGACGATAAACCCTACTTGGGTAGTCTACAAACAGTAACGGAAGAGAATACTAGAGTGTTGGGAGAGCGTAGGCAGGAGACCACAGACATGCCCCGAGCTTGGTATACCGTTATTGCCAAAAAGCTCAGGAACGAGTGAAAACACTCAATATATGTACATTGTGTATCAAGGCTGATACAAAGTCCTCTCATACCCTCTGTACAAGCAACCCTACCTGACTTCGGGTTGATAACTTGGCACAAGGACATTGAGGCAAATTGCCAGGCACACATACATTGATAGCTCTTGGACCCACGACACAGCAGACATTATCTCTCTTGTTTCCCAAGAGACGTCATCAACAGGTGTGGATTCCGAACTGGACAGCCGATAGAATGGACCAGTTGTCAGTGGAGGGCCTGAAATTGGTTGAAGATTCTTTTACAGCTTCAACACATTGTCAGGACTGCCCTAGACACAACCTAAACGACTCAAGTGATGACTTGTTAAGTCAAAAACGATTCTGATTGCTCTGTAGCTATGTCTAGTGACAATAGACTATCTAGAGACTTAAGAGTCTCCTACTGTAAACTACGGCCCTTATATACCGCTCCCCTGGTCTGTGCGCAGACAGCGTGCAGCTAAAGTCCCTCACTGGGGATCAATGCGCAGCAACTCATTCTGCGCCCATCTAACCATTTGTGGAGAGTTCCTCCCACACCCAACTCCTGGGTTGTCCGCATGCGGCCTTGCTATTGTTCAAGCTTGTTGGCCGATTCCCATGCATGCCGTACCGTTGACTCGGTACTCCTCAGCGTTCCCATGACGCCCCTCAGGTGCCGTGCCGCTCATGATTCCTTTCATGGCGTAGGCCCATCATCGGGCCGCATCCCTTGTTGGCACTCAGTCTTATCCATAGCCGATGCTGACCTAACCTCCTTCCTTATAGGGACCGCAGTTCACGTAGGCCATCCTCCTAAAGTCCCGTTGCGTAGTCTTTACTCATAGACGTTTGAGTGAAGTAAAATAGATAAAAAGATAAGAAAAATATCCCCCGACTCCTCGTGATTGTATCTTCGTGAGTGTCATTGATGTCGTTACTGTAAAGTTGAAGATGAGAGGTGTGCTCATAACATCACCCCCCCCTCAAGGCCTCATGTCCTGAGAGGCTGATGTGGCGGAGTCCACATATCTTGGGTCCTCCTTCATTCTTGCATAAAATGCAGCCAAGCACGCTTGCTGGTCATCGGGCGACAGCCCAGTTTGTTCTGAGTCGATGTCCTCGACGTCTTCAATAGTGGTCCTGTAGTGGACCAATGGTTTTTTGTGGCGTCGTACACCTTTAATCCTCCTCTGTCGGTCATCTTCCGACTCGCTGCTCTCCCTTGCAGCCGCTTCCGTCTCCTTTTTCAAGATTTTCTTGGCGAGTACCGCCATATCTTTTTCTCAAGCTCTTTTCTCCTCCGCTAGCTCCTCCGCTTCCGTTGTCTGAGGGAAATTAAGCACGGGTTTAAACCGCCCGCCACGCTCCAGGTCTCTGGAGAACGTCCCATCGGTGTCATCAGGCAGCTCTATGATTGCAGCTCTATTGCCCTTCCAATTGCGCCACCTGCACTCCATGTTCTCCAGGTATTTTGGCCCAAAACGGCCATCTTCCCATCCAAACAATCTTTGTCGGTCTTTCCAATGAGTCCCTCAAGCTTTGTTGTGCCTTGCTGCACTAGTAGGCTGTTTGGACGTGGTGGGACTCTTTTTTGACGTGGTTTCCGTGTATTGGATGTACAATACCCCATCTCAAATATTTCTTACAAGCTTGGGAGCTTCAGGATTTGCCCTGTGGAATTTCTTTACAATGGCGGGTGCATTGACGACATTTTTTACTGGTTCCCAGGTGGCCTCCTCCACCAGATAATTTTTCCATTTAACGAGGTACTCCAGCCTCGCTCCTCCCCTGCCGCTTACTCGGCTTTCTAGAATTTCTTCAACTTCATATTCGCCTTCTTGCGATTCTTCCACCATTTGCGCGTCCTTGCGCGCTGCTGCCTTAGCTTGTTGCTTCGGAAAAGCCGGTTCCCTATATGGCTTCAAGAGGACTTCGTTGAAGACATTGTAGACCTTCCATGAGGCCGGAATTTTTAATTTGTATGAGGACTCTCCTACTTTGGTAAGTACTTCCAAAGGTCTGATGAATTTCCTGTCCAGTTTTTTTGTGGCTCGTATGACCGGTAGATTCTCTGTGCTGAGATAGACTTTATCTCCGGGTTTGTATTCATGTGCTTCCCGGCGGTGGGTGTCATAACGCTCCTTCATGATTTGTGCTGCTTTCTCTAATGCCAACTTTGCTTTGGCATGAACGTCCTCTAGTTCTTTTGCTAATTGTTCGACCGCTACTGCCTTGGGTGCGTAGGTAGGGTCGAGTCCCTTGTTTGGATGTCTACTGTAATTCATATAAAACGGAGTAAAGCCTGTGGCGGAATGCACACGATCATTGTGGCAGAACTGGGCCACTGACAACCAATCTGACCAGTTATCCTGTCGGTTGTTCACAAAAATCGTTAGGAACTCCTTCAGTTCCTGATTCACTCGTTCGGTTTGCCCATCTGTTTGAGGATGATAGGCAGTAGATTTGTTGGCTTTGATGCCCAACATTCCATAAAGGTCTGTCATAAATTTCGAGGCGAATTGAGGTCCTCGATCACTGATTACTTTTCGGGGAAGTCCATGCTCCCTGAATACATTGTCTCTGAACAGCACTGCTGTTCCCTGTGATGTGATCTCCGAGGTTGTGGGTAGGAAGTAGGTTTTCTTTGTAAAGCGGTCCACGATAACCAGAACCATGTTGTTTCCTTTGGATTCTGGCAATGGTCCGACGAAATTGACCAAGATGATCTCCCAAGGTTCAGAAGGTACTTCGTTTGGTCGTAGAGGCGCTGCCCGGGCAGTCCTGTCTGGCTTTGCTTTCTGGCACGTTTCACAGCCAGGAATATAACGCTCTATGTCTTTACACATGTTGGGCCACCAGAAGTTCCTGGTGAGTGATTCCAACATTTTAGCCACTCCGGAGTGTCCCCACGAGTGGTGAATAGCGATAATATCTTCTCGCAACGCTGGTACTGCTGGCATGTAAACGCGTCCTTGCCAAGTGACTAATCCTTTTTCTAACTTGTATTCTTCTCCCGAGATTTCTAGTCCTTTTAATACCTGAGTTTCCCATTGACGACGAGGAACTTCCTTAATGTCTTTTAGGATAGCGTCTATTGCTCGGTCGTCGTCGAATACTCTGACAAAGAGGTGTTCTTTAAGTAGAATCACTCCTTCATTGTCATTTTCCCCTTTCGCATGTCCTGCTCGCCTGGACAGTAGATCGGCTTTGGTGTTGGACTTGCCACTTCGATGCTTTATCACAAAGTTATAGTCCTGTAGGTCTGTAACCCATCTCGCTTGTCGCCGATTCAGATTCTGCGCTTTTCTGAAATATGTTAAGTTCTGGTGATCTGTCAGAACTTCAATTGTTTGTGTCGCTCCTTTCAAGTAATGTGCCCATTCGTAAAAGGCGTGCATTACAGCGAGCATCTCTTTGTCATATATTTCATAGTTTCATTCGGCGTCATTCAGAGATTTCGAGATAAAGGCTACTGGCTTCCATAAACCGTCCTCTCGCTGCTGCAATAATATCCCTCCAATAGCGAAATCTGAGGCATCGACTTCCACTCGGAATTGCCCTTCCTCGTTGGGAATTCGGAGTACTACTTCCTCTGCTATAGTTGTTTTAAGCCTGTCAAAGGCTTCATCCTGTAGCTGTGTCCACAGCCAATCCTCCTTTCCTGTAAGCCGTGTCAATGGCTTTGCTAGTTTTGCGAAATCTTTTACGAATCATCGATAGAAGTTCACGAAGCCCAGAAACTGTTGAACTTCTTTTTTACACTTTGGCTTCGGCCATTCGGATACTGCCTTGACCTTTGCAGGATCCATTCGAACAGTGTCTCTTCCAATAATTACTCCTAGGAAGTCTATCTCATTTTTATCGAAGAAGCACTTTTCGGGTTTTAACGACAATTTGTGTTTTTCCAATTTTTCGAGTATTCTGTTAACATGTTTTATGTGTTCTTCTTGGTTTTCTGAAAACACCAATATGTCATCCATGTAGATGACAACCCATCCTTCAGCGATTTCGACTCGAAATATGTCGTTCATCATGGTTTGGAAGGTGGCAGGTGAATTGGTTAACCTGAAGAACATAACGAGCAGTTCAAATAGCCCTCGGTTAGTTCTAAAAGCAGCCTTCCATTCGTCTCCCTCCTTTATTCGGACATTGTTGTATCCCCAACATATGTCCATTTTTGAGAACACCTTAGCTTTTGATAGTTGATCAACTAGTTCCCCAATTAAGGGAAGAGGGTAACGGTTTTTGACCATCATTTCGTTTAATTTCCTGTAGTCTTGTACAGGTCTGAGTTTTCCGTCTTTCTTCTTTACAAAGAAGAAAGGTGATGCCATTGGTGATTTGCTGGCTTGGATCCGTCCAGACTCCAAGTTTTCCTTCAGGAACTCGTCCAGCTGTTTTTGTTCGTCTCGATTAAGAGGGTAAATTTTGCAATCCACTGGAGTCGAGCCAGGTATGAGTTCAATTGCATGATCCCAGCGTCGTTGTGGTGGTAACTCATCGAAGGTTTCTTTTTCAAATACTCTTCGATGTTTCAAGTAGTGGCGGGGGACTGCCTCCTCTAATGTGTGTTTCTTCTCCGTTTTCGCCTGTTCTGCAGCTATTTTGGTAGCAGTTGAGGCAAAGGCTCGTACTTGTAACTCGGGCTTTCCGATGTGAACAGCCAGAAGGCGATCCCCTTCATGTAGGCAATATGAAACGTCAATTTCATCTTCAGGTTCTTGTACCGAAGATGGTTTCCAGCAAGTTCCGGGACAGCGGTTGAATTCTACGGACTTCTTTTTCCAATTGATGGTTGGGTTGTGGTGTTCTAACCAATCATGTCCCAGGAAGAGATCGGTTTTGCTAAGCGTAGCTACCGCGCAATCCATGACTTCTTCATGAGATCCAATGCGTAATTTGAACTGAACAAAGTACTCGACGCTCCCTGATCCGTTCTGTGTTCCATCTGCATTATATACAGGGATCAGTCACAAGAGTTTCTTTTTGTTCATTTTTTGCTTTTCAACGAATTCTTCGCTTATACATGAAGCGGTACATCCGGAGTCTAGCAGCATAGTTATATTGGCGGATTGGCAAGTGTCCATCATAGTGAGTGTCCCTTTCAGGTCCAACTCTTGTTTTCCGATCCCTTGTACTACTTTTTCTCGTAAGTGTACTATATTCCAAAGGGCGTCGGTTTCTGATAAGGCGTTTAACTGTTGGACCAGTTCTCCGTCCACTTCTTTTATTCGTCTGGGTTCTACCCACTGTCGTAGACACTCTACTGCTGTCTGTTTTGGTTGCTCCCAAATCCTTCTTAGCATCCATTGTGGGGTCCAAGCTTTTAGATGTTCCCCTTGCTTGGTGCTTATTCGTAGATTCCTTAAGTGATGTATGCTTCCACTGCATTCATATAGCAGAGTCTGCAGTTTGATTTTGGAGTCTCCATATTCGTTTTTATCACTTCCTGTAATTCGAGTAGTTTGTGACGCAGAGTGTCTTTCTGCTGGCTCTTTATGAGGTTTTTGAGCGTTCTCAACTCCTGTTGTTACTTCTGTCCTTTTGGCAAGGATAGTTGGTATGGCTTTTTGTCCTTTCGTTTTCCTTTTACACGCCAATACTGTGTGGCCGTCTTCTCCACACTTATAACATATTACCATTCTTCCCAGTGCTCTACACTCTCCTCCTGAATGTCCTCTTCGTTTGCAATTAAAACAAATGACCGTTCTGTCAATGTCCATAGCATTAGGATCCTTGTCCGTTTCCAAAGATTTTGTAGGGAATTGCATATGAATTTTTTGTTGAGGCTGATTATTAATGACCGGCGTTGGTTTTTTATATTCCCTTTGTACTTCAGGGAATCTATAGGCTTCGTTTGCCTTTCTCTCAGCTCGTGCAAGCGTTGTTACTCTTTCTTGGATTTGGCGTAGAGTGGCACTATCTGTTAGGCCTCCATGTCGGATTAACTCTCCGCCTAATACTGGATTTAGATGATTTTGAAACTGCGAGATCAATGCCTGATCATTCCAGCCCGTTAATGAAGTAAGGGAGTTAAACCGAACAATGTAATCTTCTACCATCGTTGTCCCTTGTTGTAACTTTAGTAGATCTTCAATAGCTTTCTCCTTCATCTCAGTTGACAAGAAGAATTTGTGCATTTTGTTTCTAAAATCTGTCCAGTCCTCAAATGGAAATTGGTGTATTAGAGGTCGTCTCCTCCAGTTACTATCGTCTGTTTTTTCTCCTGTGTTTAGCTGAGCCCAGCTTAATTTGGTGCTCCAGCCATTGTTATTGACTTCGTTCTGAAACTCCTGTTGTGCTTCCTGGAACACTTTGAGTTTTACTCCGCACCAGTCTGCTGCCCTATCTCCTTTTCCGCCTTTAATTCTGTTTAGGCAGATTAGGACCTTCCGATGGTCCTCCGTTTCTTTTGCCAGCATGAAATACGTTTCCATCTGACGCAACCATCCATCTACAGTTCGTGGATCCCCTTCATAGTAGTCAGGCATTTCTGCCTTCGTAAGAGGGGCCAGTTCTGTCTTTCTAGACTGTTGGTATGCATTTATCATATCGACAACAACATGTCCTATATCCGTGACGGCTTGTTGCCGGTTCTCGATCTGTCGATCTATTGCCGCCTCCTGAGCTGCCCTAACCGCTGCTGGTCTTGTAGGGGAGCAAGGTCGGATTGTCCTGGAAGTACTCCAGTGCTGTTCCCATCCATTCATTGCTCTGTACACCTGCTCAGCCATCTGGGCTGTGAATTTGAAAGCTCCGAGTCGGTGCGATCCGTTGCCTTCCTGCAACATTTCTTTTACTCGTGACCAGCCTAGAGTGCCTCCTGATACTCGAACGAGATGCCACATGTTATGACATCCCTTCGTTTGCCTCCAGTATATAGGCTGGTATTTATTTCTAAGGTCTGGATCCCATTCACATATTTCCTGGATTGTGGGATATGCGGGCCATTTGTACGTATTCCAGTATCGTTCCTTTATCAACCAAAGGTAACAATATCTGGCCAGTCGTGGGTGTAAATTGTTTCTTCCCCACTCATTAAGTGTTGGACATCCATACAAGGTTTCATTTTCCAGTATCAACTGAGCTGCCGCTGCGGCTTTGCGCGCTGGTTGCTCGTTGTATATGTTTCCGTTTAATGCGTGCATTAATGCATTCCAGTCGGCATGTTCCATTGTCATGCCTTCATGCTCATACAGTTCTTTTGTATGGCACTCGTATTGTATTGTGTGCGGTGCTATTCCAGAAGTTCGGATAGCCTTTTCTCCGTTAATGATGATCATAAGCCACTGGTTAT
This sequence comes from Amanita molliuscula, assembly GCA_023014405.1. Classification (NCBI taxonomy): domain Eukaryota; kingdom Fungi; phylum Basidiomycota; class Agaricomycetes; order Agaricales; family Amanitaceae; genus Amanita; species Amanita molliuscula. The sequence goes on along the minus strand of JAEBUP010000097.1, from coordinate 106,475 downwards.
ATTTTGATTCCATCATGGCTTTCCATATGGGACTGGATGCGTCCCCTTTGAATGTGTCGTTTAATAAATTGGTCAGGGTTAAGTATTCCCTGTGTGCTCTCTCGAGGGCTCTGGTTGCCTGTAACACAGCTCGTTTCGCTGCCCTTTGTTGTACTAAGGCATCCCATGCCTCTGTCTGAATTTGTAACTCCTCAGCTTCTCATTGCTGGATGATTTCTTGTGCGTGTGCACGCTTCTTTTGACGTCTTTCTTTTAAGAATGCCCACCACATTCGTACATGGTTATCATAACGGCGGTAAATAGTATCGCCGGTAATTTCGATGGGTTTAGTAGAGGCCTTGTCGCTATTCGTAACCCAGTCCGCTTCGAAGATGCATCCAATCTCCGAAAGTGTTGCCTGGGCGTGAGGTAGTATGTATTTGAATGTGCAGTTCATTGTGACGAGGGATGATGTAGGACTTTTCCTGTAAAAGAATCTTCAAACTATTTCAGGCCCTCCACTGACAATAGTTCTGTTCCGTCGGCTGTCGATTTAATCCGCGGCTGTCGATGACGTCTCTTGGGAAACAAGAGAGATAGTGTCTGCAGTGTCGTGGGTCCGCAAGCTATTGAAATACGTGTGCCTGGCAGTTTGCCTCACTATCTTTGTGCCAAGTTATCAACCCGAAGTCAGGTAGGGTTGCTTGTACAGGGAGTGTGTGAGGAACTTTGTATCAGCCTTGATACACAACGTAAATCAAATTTCTTCGCTCGTTCCTGAGCTCTTCCGAAATAGCAGTGTACTATACCCGGGGCGCGTCTATGGTCTCCTGTGCACTAGTACTCTCTCCTGCTACTTTGTGTAGACTACCCAAGTAGGGTTTGTCGCCAGGCCCCTGTGGGCGTATTGAGGTCACTTAAACAGTGCCCGCTGACAGTGGTCTGTCGAATTCGAAGTCGCCAATGGTCCCGGGATAATCGGGTTACAACCGTCAAAGTATGTCGTAGTTGACGTCGCCTGGAGAGGATGCGGGCTATGCAATTACTCCCTCTCAGTGGAAACTAGGCTGTTGACATAGTGAGCAACGACGAGTAAATAGTACTTGGTGCTATACGATCAACAGGGTAGAGAAGAAAGTCTCTAGATTATGTCAGGACTGCCCTAGACACAACCTAAACGACTCAAGTGATGACTTGTTAAGTCAAAAACGATTCTGATTGCTCTGTAGCTATGTCTAGTGACAATAGACTATCTAGAGACTTAAGAGTCTCCTACTGTAAACTACGGCCCTTATATACTGCTCCCCTGGTCTGTGCGCAGACAGCGCGCAGCTAAAGTCCCTCACTGGGGATCAATGCGCAGCGACTCATTCTGCACCCATCTAACCATTCATGGAGAGTTCCTCCCACACCCAACTCCTGGGTTGTCTGCATGCGGCCTTGCTATTGTTCAAGCTTGTTGGCCGATTCCCATGCACGCCGTACCGTTGACTCGGTTCTCCTCGGCGTTCCCATGACGCCCCTCAGGTGCCGTGCCGCTCATGATTCCTTTCATGGCGTAGGCCCATCATTGGGCCGCATCCCTTGTTGGCACTCGGTCTTATCCATAGCCGATGCTGACCTAACCTCCTTCCTTATAGGGACCGCAGTTCATGTAGGCCATCCTCCTAAAGTCCTGTTGTGTAGTCTTTACTCATAGACGTTTGAGTGAAGTAAAATAGATAAAAAGATAAGAAAAATATCCCCTGACTCCTCGTGATCGTATCTTCGTGAGTGTCATTGATGTTGTTACTGTAAAGTTGAAGATGAGAGGTGTGCTCATAACACACATACGTTTAGCACAATGCAGTGTGCATTTACATACATTTTACCACACGCCCAGGTGACACTTTCGGAGATTGGATGCATCTTCGAAGCGGACTGGGTTACCAATAGTGACAGGGTCTCTATGAAATCTACAGAGACCACCGGCGATACTATTTATCGCCGCTACGACAACCACGTACGAATGTGGTGGGCGTTCTTGAAAGAAAGACGCCGAGAGAAGCACGCACTAGCGCAGGAACTCATCTGGCAAAAGAAGCCAAGGAGTACGAATTCAAACAGAAGCATGGGATGCTCTGCTATCACAACAGGCAGCAAAACAAACTGCGTTACAGGCAAGCAAAGCCCTAGAAAGAGCAACGAGGGAATACCTTACCCTCACCAATTTACTGAACGACTCGTTCAAAGGGGACGCATCCAGTCCCATCTGGAAAGCCATGATGACATCAGATTATAACCAATGGCTTATGATTATCATTGACAGAGAGAAAGCTATTCAAACTCCAGGAATAGCACCCCACACAATATGATACGAATGCCATACAAAAGAGTTGTATGAGCATGAAGGCATGACCATGAGTCATAAAGATTGGAATGCGTGGATGCACGCTATAAACGGAAACATATCACCCGGCTTCTGGTGGACCATTCGCATGGGCCCCATTCCAGAAAAACTCGCACCGTCGGTACCAGGATTCTGCTACCTTAATCTCATCAAACCCAAGTACTGGGACAAGTATGAATGGCCTGCTTATCCTACAATTGCAGCCATATGGGAAATGGAAGCAGAATACCAAAATGAAGGGGTTCATATGAGGTGGACCGCCACAGAACGAACTGATGTGGTACACATGGGCTTGGAAATGGCCGACGTCAATGGATGGGACATGGTTGAAGTCTTGTTCACCAGTGGTCATAAAGAACTTCGAGTCGGAGCAGAACAAAATACAATCGACTCTGAAGTAGGTGAAATCATCTGCCTAAAAGAAGATAATGGGGAGGAGGTACTAGAGCAACCAGCGCGTTCAAACACAGCAGCAGCTCTGGTAGAAATAGACCCTTGTCTACGAAACGAACGACCAGGACTTTCGGAGCAGGCACAGAATAAACTGCACCCAAAACATCCTGGATATTGTTACCTTTGGCTAGTAAAATGAGAATACTGGAACTCGTACAAATGGCCAGCATACCCCACAATCAGGGAAATTTACGGATGGGATCCGGAACTCATGGACGAGTACCGACCTATATATTGGAGGCGAACCAAAGGATGCAACCGCATGTGGCATTGTGTCCAAGTCTCAGGAGAGCCTGGTGGATGGCCATGGATGAAAGCAATGATGTGGCAAGGATACGGTTCTCACCGAGTTGGTGCTGGAACTTTCCAACTTACAGTCGACATGATCACACACGCTTACCACGCAGCAATGGGATGGCAAACACACTGGCAGGATTCCGAAACGCTGGAACCGTTACCTGATACTCAACCGGCTGCAGCAGTAGCAGCACGAGAGGATGAAATTCATCGACAGGCAGAGGAAAGACAGCAAGCTATCACCAGTGCTGGTCAAGCTCTGGCAGCCATGATTAATGAGTACCAATGGTCTAACCGTTGAGAACCCGGGCCTCTTACAAAGGCCGAAATGCCTGCCTTCTACGAAGGGGACCCTCGGACGGTAGATGGATGGCTGCGACAGATGGACACGTACTTCATGCTGGCAAACGAAATTGATCCCAAACGAAAAGTTTCAATCTGCCTATACAGGATTAAAGGTGGAAAGGGAAACAGGGCGGCTGACTGGAGTGGGGTAAAACTCAAAGCCTTTCAGGAGGCACAACAGGAGTTTCAGGACAAAATTGACAGTAACGGCTGGAGTAGAGAATTGGACTGGAACCAGCTCAATACAGGAGAAAGTACGGATGACAACAGTGCATGGATCAGACGACCATTGGAAAATCAATTCCCATTCATAGACTGGGCAGATTTTAAACAACAAATGCATGACTTTTTCATGTCCACCGAAACAAAGGAGAAAGCCATCGAGGTGCTGTTAAAACTACAACAAGGAACAATGATTGTGGAAGACTACATCATCAAGTTCAACTCCCTCACCTCGTTGACGGACTGGAATGATCAAGCCTTGATCTCCCAGTTTACAAATCATCTCAACCCCATCCTGGGTCAAGAACTTATCCGATATGGTGGATTAGCAGACAACGCCACATTACATCAGATCCAAACAAGGGTCACAGCACTCGCTAGAGCATACCGAAAAGCCAACGAGGCTTATGGGTTTCCTGCAGGAAGGCAGGAATACAAAGAACGAGCTCCAGCTCCAACCAATCGCCCACAGTGGCAATACAGAGCACCTGCACCAGTAGCGTCTGGAAGTTGATCTGATCCAAACGCTATGGACGTTGATACACAGAAATCCTGTTCCTATTGTAAAATGAGGAACCACTCAGTGGAAGAGTGTAGGCAGAAAAACAGCACTTGCTACAAGTGCGGCAAGAAAGGGTGCACAGCATGGAGGTGCAAAAAGGAAACCACAACCGGCGACAAAGGAAAGCAGGTTGTCAGATATGTCAACAATAGGGAAACGACCCCAATCGGACATATAGAGGAGGTTTCTTCGGATTTTGCAGAAAGCCAGTAGGCGAGTGCTCAGCGCTACTGGCTGCTACTCAGGTTTTGGATAGTGATGTACTAGTAGACTCGAAAATAAACATGCACGATTTACTTTACGAGTGCAGAGGAGACATACATCACTTAAGAAACCTAAGAGTGAGTGCAAAGAAAGGGGAACGATTACAACCATGGACCCCTCAGTGGATGTTAAGGAGGATTTGGGAACAACCCAAACAAATTGCAGTGGAATGTCTACAACAATGGGTAGACAACAGGAGAATAAAGGAGGTGGACGGACACCTAGTGGATGACTTAAACGCCATGACAGAGGTGGATGCGATGTGGAACCTAGTGCACTTATGAGAAAAAATAGTGCAGGGAACCGGCTACCACAAAATAGATTTAACAGGAATTGTCACCAAAATGAATGGGTCTAAAAGTGTTCGAATAAAAATGCTGGTGGATTCCAGTGCAACAGGAACTTGCATAAGCACCGAATTTGTGAAAAAACACCAGATACCCACATGGAAACTGGTACAGCCAATATCCATATATAATGCAGACGGGACAAAAAACTCGAGAGGCGCCTTAGAATACATGGGGAAAATAAAACTACGCATCGGAGAACATGAAGAAGTCATCGAGTGCGCAGTAATGAACCTCTCTAAAACAAGCATCTTCTTGGGATTTGATTGGTTGAGGAAGCACAACCCAACCATCAACTGGAAGAAGCAAACTTTAGAGTTTAAACCGCTGTCCGGGAACTTGCTGGAAGGGCTCCTCGGTCCAAGAACCAGAAGATGAAATGGATATAGAAAACGACCTTGAGGTGGAGGATAGGCTGTTAGCAGTTCACATTGGAGAACCAGAGCTTAACGTCAGGGCCTATGCATCCACAGCCACGAAAATAGCTGCAGAGGAAGCGGAGAAAACAAAAAAGCGAACTCTGGAGGAAGCAGTCCCCAGACACTATTTAGGACATTGAAAAGTCTTCAAGAAAGAAACTTTCGATGAACTACCACCACGGCGGCGATGGGATCATGCCATAGAGTTGATTCCTGGGTCTAACCCAGTTGATTGCAAAATCTATCCGCTCAATCAAGATGAGCAGCAACAACTGGACGAATTCTTGAAAGAAAACCTGGATTCTGGGAGAATCCAGTCAAGTAAATTGCCCATGGCATCACCTTTCTTCTTTGTAAAGAAGAAAGACGGAAAATTACGGCCGGTACAGGATTACCGGCGACTGAACAAAATGACAGTAAAAAATTGATATCCACTACCGCTTATCGGGGAATTGGTGGATAAGTTGTCACAGGCAAAGGTCTTTCGAAAATGGACATACGTTGGGGATATAACAATGTACGCATTAAGGAGGGAGACGAGTGGAAGGTGGCTTTCTGAACCAATAGAGGACTCTTCGAGCCCTTGGTCATGTTTTTCGGACTCACAAACTCGCCTGCCACCTTCCAAACTATGATGAACGACATTTTTAGAGTCGAGATAGCGGAAGGATGGGTCGTCATTTACATGGACGACATTCTTGTGTTCTCAAAAAACCAAGAGGAACATACAGTTCAGGTCAATCGTATTTTGGCAAAGCTGGAAGAGCATAAGCTCTTGTTAAAACCAGAAAAATGTTTCTTTGACAAAAAGGAAATGGATTTCCTTGGAGTCATTATCAGCGAAAACTCAGTACGAATGGAATCTGCAAAAGTAAAAGCGGTAACTGAGTGGCCAACGCCTACATGCAAAAAGGAAGTCCAGCAGTTCTTGGGCTTTGTCAACCTTTATAGGCGCTTTGTAAAAGACTTCGCTAAAGCTGCGAAACCCTTGACTCGTCTTACTGGAAAAGACAAGTGGAAATGGACAGAATTACAGGATGAAGCATTTGATACGCTTAAGAAAACTATAGCAGAAGAGGTGGTGTTACGAATCCCCAATGAAGAAGGACAATTTCGGGTGGAGGTAGACGCCTCTGACTTTGCCATTGGAGGAATTCTATCGCAACAAGTAGAAAACGACGTATGGAAGCCTGTGGCTTTCATTTCAAAATCCCTAAACAATGCCGAGCGAAACTACGAGATATACAATAAAGAGATGCTCGCAGTAATGCACGCTATCTATGAATGGTCCCACTATCTCAAAGGGGCCAAACACACCGTTGAAGTTCTGACAGATCATCAGAACTTAACGTACTTTAGAAAGGCACAGAATTTAAATCGTCGACAGGCCAGATGGGTGACGGATTTGCAGGAGTACAATTTCGTCATAAAACACAGAAGCGGAAAGTCCAATACAAAGCCGGACTTATTATCACAACGGGCAGGACATACCCATGGAGAAAATGACAATGAAGGGGTAGTTCTGCTCAAAGAACACCTCTTTGTACGAGTCTTTGATGATGATCGAGCAATAGACGACATCATGAAGGATATTAAAGATGTGCCCAAGTGGCAATGGGAGGCACAGGTGGTCGAGGGCCTCGAGAAGGCTGATGGAGAATACAAATTCGAAAAAGGATTCGTCACCTGGAAGGGATGAGTATACGTACCAGCAGTCATGGCATTGCGAGAGGACATCATCGCAATTCACCATTCATGGGGACACTCCGGAGTCGCGAAAACTTTGGAGTCATTAACAAGAAACTTTTGGTGGCCCAATATGCACAAGGACATAGAAAAATATATTCTGGGTTGTGAAACATGCCAGAAGGCAAAACCGGATCGACAGGCGCGCGCGGCACCTCTCAGACTGAATGAGGTCCCAATAGAACCATGGGAAGTCGTCTCAGTGGACTTCATGGGACCCTTACCCATATCAAAGGGACACGACACAATTATGGTGGTAGTGGACAGATTCACCAAGAAGTCGTACTTCTTACCTACCACGAAAGACATCACATCACAGGGAACAGCAGCGCTGTTCATGTTATGAGCACACCTCTTATTTTCAAACCATTACAGTAACGACTTAACGATAACTATGAAGACACGCATTCGGAGACAACGATATCAATAGAAGATCAACGGATACGGGCTTGGAGAGTCGGAGGATATTTTTCTTTTCTTTTTATCTATTTTACTTCACTCAAACGATAGAGTACAAGGGCTGGACGAGACGCCACTAGTGTTATGAGCACACCTCTTATTTTCAAAACCATTACAGTAACGACATAACGATAACTATGAAGACACGCACTTAGATGCAACGTTGTCAATAGAAGATCGGAGGATACGGACTTGGAGAGTTGGGATACATTTTTCATTTCTTTTTATCTATTTTATCAAGCTCAAACGTCTATGGGCAAGACTACGCAACGGGACTCTAGGAGGATGGCCTACGATAGCTGCGGTCCCTATAAGGAAGGTGGTTAGGTCAGCATCGGCTATGGAGATAGACCGAGTGCCGACAGGAGTTGCGGCCCGATGATGGGCCTACGCCATGAAAGGAATCATGAGCGGCACGGCGCCTGAGGGGCGACATGGGAACGCCGAGGAGTACCAAGTCAACGGTACGGCGTGCATGGGAATCGGCCGAAGTCCTGAACAATAGGAAGACCGAATGAAGACAACCCAGGAGTTGGGTGTGAGAGGATCTCCCCATAGAAGGTTAGATGAGCGCAGATCGGCTGCTGCGCATTGATCCCGGCATGAGGGACTTTAGCTGCGCGCTGTCTGCGCACAGACCAGGGGAAGCGGTATATAAGGGCCGTAGTTTAGCGTAGGAGACTCTTAAGTCTCTAGATAGTCTATTGTCACTAGACATAGCTACAGAGCAATCAGAATCGTTTCAGACTTAACAAGTCACCACTCGAGTCAGATAGGTTGTGTCTAGGGCAGTCCTGACATAATCTAGAGACTTTATTCTCTACCCCGTTGCTAGCTGTCCAGCACCGAGCACGCCGCTCGTAGCTGCAAAAGACATTCAACGGCCTAGTTTCACTTTGACGGTTGTAATCCGATTATCCCGGAACCGTTGTCGACGTCGACCACAGCATACTTGGACGGTTGTATCCTGATGATCCCAGGGCCGTCAGGCGACTTCGAATTCGACAGACCACTGTCAACGGGCACTCGATTTTAGTGTCCTCAATACGCCCACAGGGGCCTGGCGACAAACCCAAGCTTGGGTAGGCTACAAACAGTAAAGGACGAGAATACTAGTTCGCTGGGGTGAAGCGTAGGCAGGAGACCATAGACGCGCCCTGGGTTTAGTATACCTTTATTGCGGAAAAGCTCAGGAACGAGCGAAACAACTCTACTGGTGTTGCATATCAAGGCTGAACCCAAGTTCCTCACATACTCCCTGTACTAGCACCCCTACCTGATTTCGGGGTGATAACTAGGCACAAAGATAGTGAGGCGAATTGCCGGGTGCACCCAATAGATAGCTTGCGGACCCACGACACTGCAGACAACATCTCTCTTGTTTCCCAAGAGACGTCATCGACAGGCGCGGATTTTCGGCTGCCGCAAAGAACAGATCAAGTGTCAGTGGAGGGCCTGAACTTGATTGAAGATCTTTTTACAGGAACGTCCTTACACCTTCCCTCATCAAAAATGAATTGTCATTTCCACTACGTACTCCCATACGCCCAGGCGACACTCTCAGAGATAGGCCAAATCTTTGAGGCGGACTGGGCCGACACAATCGAATCTGTCCTTGTTAGGACACCAACATTCGTTGGCGACACCATTGTACGCCGATACGACAACCACGTCAGACTATACTGGCGTCACCGCAAAAATGAGCGGAAGAGGGAACGCGCCGAGGCGCAACAAATACTACGAGAAAGAGAGCTCCAACAGGAGCTCGAACAGAAGGAAGCTTGGGAGGCCCTTCTGGCAGAACGAGCAGCAAGTAAAGCTGTTTTACGGGCGGAGCGCGCGATGCGCAAAGCCGAGAAAGAATATCAAACTCTCATTACCTTATTAGAGGAACAATATCAAGGCGATACCTCTAATCCTATTTGGCTTGCCCTTGTCTCGTCAAAATACAATCAATGGTTGATGTTGATCAACAAAGGCGACAAGGCAATAGGAAAATATCGAGTAGCGGTGGAGCGACTTCAATGTGCCCACCATGTAGAAGAACTATACGCCCACGAGGGCATGACCATGTCACATGAAGACTGGAATGCCTGGATGCACGCATTAAATGGAAACATCTTGCCAGGTTTCTGGTGGACAATACGAATGGGACCTATTCCGGAAAAGCTCGCACCCACAGTTCCGGGTTTTTGTTACCTTTGCCTTATCAAACCGGAATATTGGAACAAATACGAATGGCCCGCGTACCCAACCATTGAGGCCGTCTGGCAGATGGAAAGACAGTTCCGAGAAGAAGGAATCAGGACCAGGTGGACCGCCACAGAACGCCCCGACGTAGTACACGTAGGCCTGGAAATGGCTGACATTAACGGATGGGATATGGTTGAAAAATTACTCACCAGCGGTCACCAAACACTCCGAGTCGGAGGACAGTCAAAATCAAAACGTCGGTTAAAGAATCGACCTCTCGCCACCACGTCTATCAAACGGGTAGACTTGCGATCTACGGTTACTGTACAGGAAGCAGTAAACCAAGCAGCCGGACGAACATACCCGGCAGTAAAAGAACAAAAACCAGTAGTGCAACCAGCGCGATCATACGCAGCGGCAGCACTAGCTGGCGGAGAAAGTACAGCCAAAGTTATCAATGCTGGAGGAGACGCAGCTCATTGGAATGGCGGAGTTCCCACAACAGCAGATTGGCTATTGACCAAGGAGTATCCTCAGGGGGCTAATAACGCCCATAAGAAAAGACAAATCGACCAGTGGAGACGAAACGTGGAAAAGGAATTTTGGCTTCCTTATCCATATCCAAAAATGTCATGGGTTGACAGCGGGTTACACCCCGACATACCAGGATATTGCTACCTGGTATTAATTAAGAAAGATTTTTGGAACGAATTCCTGTGGCCAGCCTATCCACAGTTACAGGAAATTTGTAACTGGGACAAAAGCCTTCGAGACGAAAACGTTACCACCATTATACGAAAAACCTACTCTCAATCGAATATGTTACACATCGAAAAATACAACAGTAACACGAGGGGATGGTTTCACGTCGAGTGTCTAAACAGAGAAGGCATGGGACACTACAAAATAGGAGCAGGAAACCTCGAAGAAGGCGAAATCATAAGTCTAGGGGAAGAAAGCGATATGGAATCACCAGAGCAACCAGCGCGATCAGACGCAGCGGCAGCTCTGGTAGAAATAGATCCTTGTCTAAGGAACGGTCGTCCCGGATTAACAAAACAGCAACAGAACAAGTTGCACCCGAAACATCCAGGATACTGTTATCTCTGGCTAGTAAAGCGAAAGTACTGGAACGCTTACAAATGGCCAGCTTACCCAACGATTCGGGAAATATATGGATGGGACCCTGAACTTATGGACGAGGATCGACCTATATATTGGAGGCGAACCAAGGGATGCAATCGCATGTGGCATTGCGTTCGAGTATCTGGGGAACCTAATGGTTGGCCATGGATGAAGGCCATGATGTGGCAAGGTTACGGTTCACATCGAGTCGGTGTCGGAAACTTCCGACTCACAGTAGACATGGTTACCCAAGCCTACCATGCGGTACTCGGCTGGAGGAATCATTGGATGGACACTGAAACTCTGGAACCTCTTGCAGACACCCAACCTGCGGCAGCAGTAGCAGCAAGGGAAAACGAAATTCACCGTCAGGAAGAGGAACGACAAAGGGCTGTAACCAGCGCCGGACAAGCCCTCGTCGCAATAATAAACGAATACCAGAGAAGTTCGCGTCCTGAGCCAGGACCTTTAACCAAAGCCGAAATGCCTGATTACTACCAGGGGGATCCTAGAACGGTCGACGGATGGTTACGGCAGATGGGAACCTATTTCATGTTGTCAAGAGAGACAGACCCTAAACGAATGATTTCCATATGCCTGTACCGAATGAAAGGCGGAAAAGGGGATAGAGCAGCGGATTGGAGCGGTGTCAAACTTAAAGCGCTTCAAGAAGCATTGCAAGAATTCCAGGACAAAATTGACAACAGCGGGTGGAGTCCGAATCTCAATTGGCAACAGTTAAACGAGGGAGAGTCAACTGAGGACAATAGGGCATGGGTACGAAGACCGTTAAACAACCAATTCCCATTCACGGATTGGACGGACTTCAAAAATCAAATGCACGATTTCTTCATGTCCACGGAAACAAAGGAGAAAGCAATTGAGGCTCTATTAAAGTTGCGACAGGGCACGATGATGGTTGAAGACTACATCATCAAGTTCAACTCTCTCACTTCGCTTACGGACTGGAACGACCAGGCGCTCATATCCCAATTTCAAAGCAATCTCAATCCATCCTTGGGGCGGGACTTAATTCGATACGGAGGACTCCCTGATAACGCTACTCTTATTCAAATACAAACGCGAGTAACTGCACTTGCCCGAGCTTACAGGAAGGCCAATGAAGCATATGGCTTCCCAAAAACTCGGCAAGAATATCGAGAACAAACTCCGAGTAGCAACCCCCGTCCCCAATACCAGTATAAGGCTCCAGCCCCATTCGCATCAGGAAGTAGAGACCCTAATGCCATGGATGTAGACAAGAAACGAGATGTCAAGCCATGGTGTTATAATTGCGAAAAAGAAGGACATTACAGCCGCCGTTGCCCGCTTCCACGAGGAAGAAAGCCCGTACCGGAATGTAGGAACTGTGGAAGGAAGGGACATACGGAAGAAAGATGCTGGAAGAAGAAAGTCGCCCAGGATAAGAGAGCAATACGAATGATAGACAACGGGGAAACGACCCCAGTAGAAGGATGCGCCAAAATTGAGGAGATCTCGGATTTTGGAGACAGCCAGTGAACAAACGCTCTGTTCAACTGGCCGATAGTCCAATTTCTTGTAACGGTGTACCAGTACCAGTAGACTCTGCAATTGATATGCATGACTTACTCTACGAATGCAGTGGGAATATACACCGTATAAGAAATTTGGAAATGAGCGTAAAACCTGAAAAACGATTGAAGACATGGACGCCGCCATGGGTACTAAGACGTATCTGGCAGCAGGATGAACAAACGGCAATCGAGTGCCTACGTCAGTGGGTAGACGACAAAAGAGTAAAGGAAGTGAACGGAAAACTAGTCCAACAATTGAACGCCTTATCAGAGACCGATGCCCTATGGAACCTGGTACACTTAAGGGAAAAAGTAGTACAAGGAATTGGGAAGCAAGAGTTAGACCTAAAAGGCGTACTCACCACTATGGACACCTTCCAGTCTGCCAACATCACCATGCTACTAGACTCCGGATGTACTTCTTCATGTATAAGCGAAGAATTCGTAGAAAAACACCAAATGAACAAAAAGAAACTACTACGCCCGATCCCAGTATACAATGCAGATGGGACACGCAACGGATCCGGAAGTGTAGAGTACTTTGTCCAGTTCAAGCTACGAATAGGAACACACGAAGAGATAATGGACTGCGCCGTAGCTCGACTCAGCAAAACCGATCTTTTCCTGGGACACGACTGGTTAGAACACCACAATCCAACCATTAATTGGAAAAAGAAATCCTTAGATTTTAACCGATGTCCCGGTACTTGCTGGAAGCCGTCCTCTGTACAAGAACCAGAGGACGAAATTGACGTGTCATATCACCTAAGAGAAGGAGAGCACCTCTTAGCTGTTCATATCGGAGAGCCCGAGTTAAGGGTACGAGCCTTCGCCTCAACTGCCACCAAGATAGCCGCAGAACAGGCGAAAACGGAAAAGAAACGAACGCTGGAGGAAGCGGTTCCTCACCATTACTTAAAACATAGAAAGGTTTTTGAAAAAGAAACCTTTGATGAACTCCCGCCGAGGCGACGATGGGATCATGCGATTGAACTTATACCGGGTTCGACTCCGGTGGATTGCAAAATTTACCCCTTAAATCGGGACGAACAGCAACAACTGGACGAGTTCCTGAAAGAGAATTTAGAATCTGGACGGATCCAACCTAGCAAATCGCCAATGGCGTCTCCCTTCTTCTTTGTCAAGAAAAAGGATGGAAAACTCAGACCTGTACAGGATTACAGGAAGTTAAATGAAATGACGGTCAAGAACCGTTATCCCTTACCGTTAATTGGGGAATTAGTGGATCAATTGTCCCAGGCCAAGGTCTTTTCGAAAATGGACATACGATGGGGATACAATAATGTCCGGATTAAAGAAGGCGACGAATGGAAGGCCGCTTTTAGAACCAATCGTGGATTATTTGAACCATTGGTGATGTTTTTCGGATTAACAAATTCACCCGCTACCTTCCAAACTATGATGAACGACATATTTCGAGTCGAAATCGCGGAAGGATGGGTGGTGATCTACATGGACGACATCCTGGTATTCTCCAAGAACCAGGAGGAACATACCAAGCACGTTAACCGAATATTGGAAAAATTGGAAAGACACAAGCTGTCGTTAAAACCTGAAAAGTGCTTTTTTGATAAAAGCGAAATTGACTTCCTAGGAGTCATCATTGGGAAGGACACAGTACGAATGGATCCTGCAAAAGTTTAAAGCAGTATCCGAGTGGCCGACGCCCAAGTGTAAAAAGGAAGTCCAACAGTTTCTGGGCTTCGTCAATTTCTACCGACGCTTCGTAAAGGATTTCGCAAAGTTAGCAAAGCCGTTGACACGGCTTACAGGAAAGGAAGAATGGCTGTGGACACAGCTACAGGATGAAGCCTTTGACAGGCTCAAAACAACCATAGCGGAAGAAGTGGTACTCCGGATTCCCGATGAAGAAGGGCAATTCCGAGTAGAAGTAGACGCTTCCGATTTTGCCATAGGAGGAATCTTGTCTCAGCAAAGAAAGGATGGGTTGTGGAAACCGGTGGCCTTTATTTCAAAGTCGCTCAATGACGCCGAACGCAATTATGAAATATACGACAAGGAAATGCTCGCTGTAATGCATGCCTTCTATGAATGGGCACACTACCTCAAAGGAGCAAAGCAAACTATTGAAGTTCTGACGGATCATCAGAACTTAACGTATTTCCGAAAAGCGCAAAACCTTAACAGGCGACAAGCAAGATGGGTAACCGACTTGCAGGACTATAACTTCGTAATCAAACACAGAAGCGGCAAATCTAATACCAAAGCCGACCTACTGTCCCGACGGGCGGGACACAGTAAAGGAGAAAACGATAACGAAGGTGTCATCTTGCTCAAGGAACACTTATTTGTCCGAGTATTTGACGATGATCGGGCCATAGACGACATCATCAAGGACATCCGGGAAGTTCCCCGTCGTCAATGGGAAACTCAGGTAGTGAAAGGACTAGAAATCTCTGGAGGAGAGTACAAGCTGGAAAAAGGATTGATCACTTGGCAAGGACGCGTTTATGTACCGACGGTACCAGCTTTACGAGAAGATATCATCGCCATTCATCACTCATGGGGACATTCCGGAGTGGCCAAAACATTGGAGTCGCTCACCAGAAACTTCTGGTGGCCCAACATGCGCAAAGATATCGAACGCTACATCCCTGGCTGTGAAACATGCCAGAAAGCAAAGCCAGACAGGACTGCCCGAGCAGCCCCCTTACGACCAAATGAGGTTCCCTCAGAACCTTGGGAAATCATATCTGTTGACTTCGTCGGACCGCTACCAGAATCCAAGGGAAATAATATGGTTCTGGTTATCGTGGATCGATTTACGAAGAAAACATATTTCATACCAACCACCTCAGAAATCACCTCCCAAGGGACGGCGGTGCTATTCCGAGACAACGTATTCAGGGAGCATGGACTCCCCAGAAAAGTAATCAGTGATCGAGGACCTCAATTCGCCTCGAAATTCATGACAGACCTATATGGAATACTAGGAATCAAGGCCAATCGATCAACGGCCTACCACCCACAAACAGACGGACAGACAGAGCGGGTCAACCAGGAACTAAAAGAGTTCCTAACGATCTTCGTCAATAACCGACAAAACAATTGGTCGGACTGGTTATCAGTGGCACAATTCTGCCACAATGACAGGGTTCATTCCGCCACGGGTTTTACCCCCTTTTACATGAATTACGGGAGACATCCCAACAAGGGACTCGATCCAACTTATGCACCCAAGGCAGTAACTGTTGAACAGCTAGCAAAAGAACTGGAAGATGTACATGCCAAGGCAAAATTAGCATTAGAAAAGGCAGCGCAGATTATGAAACAGCGCTATGACACACACCGAAAGCAGGCCGTGGAGTACAAACCAGGCGATAAAGTGTATCTTAGTACAGAAAACCTGCCGGTCATCCGAGCCACCAAAAAACTGGATGGGAAGTTCGTTGGTCCATTGGAAGTACTCGCCAAAGTAGGCGAGTCCGCATACAAATTAAAAATTCCGGCCTCTTGGAAGGTCTATAACGTCTTCAATGAAGTCCTCTTGAAGCCGTATAGGGAACCGGTTTTCCCAAAGCAACAGGCAAAAGCAGCGGCGCGCAAGGATGCGCAAATGGTTGAAGAATCCCAGGAAGGAGAATATGAAGTTGAAGAAATCCTGGAAAGCAGAATAAGCGGTAGAGGAGGCGCGAGGCTGGAATACCTCGTCAAATGGAAAAATTACCCAGTGGAGGAAGCCACTTGGGAACCAGTCAAAAATGTCGTAAACGCACCTGCTATAGTTAAAAAATTCCATAAGGCGAATCCGGACGCCCCGAAACTCGTCAGAAACATCCGAGACGGGCTCCGATACATCCAATACACGGTTACGGAATCAAAGAAAAGTCCCGACCATCCCCAAACAACCCACTAGTACACCGCGGCACAAAAAAGGAACACATTGGAAGGACCGTCAAAGGCTGTTTGGGTGGGATGATGGCCGTTTTGGGCCTAAATACTTGGCAAATATGGAACGCCGATGGCGCAACTGGAAGGGCGAGAGGGCAGCGATCATGGAGCTGCCGGACGACACCGATGGGACGTTCTCCAGAACCATGGAGCGCGGCGGGCGGTCTAAACCCGTGCTTAATTTCCCCCAGAAGACAGATGAAGAGGAGCTAGTGGAGGAACGAAGAGCTCAGGAGAAGGACATGGCAGTACTTGCCAAGAAAATACAAAAAAAGGAGACGGCAGTAGCTGCTAAAGAGAGCAGCGAGTCGGAAGAAGACCGACAGAGGAGGATTAGGGGCGCGAGTCGCCAGAAGAAACCAGTGGTCAACTACAAGACCACCATTGAAGACGTCGAGGACGTCGACTCAGAACAAATTGGGCTGTCGCCCAGCGAGCAACAAGCGCGCTTGGCCGCGTTTTATGCAAGAATGCGGAAGGATCCTAGATATGTGGACTCCGCCACGTCAGCCTCTCGGGACGCGAGGCCTTGAGGGGGGGGTGATGTTATGAGCACACCTCTTATTTTCAAAACCATTACAGTAACGACATAACGATAACTATGAAGACACGCACTTAGATGCAACGTTGTCAATAGAAGATCGGAGGATACGGACTTGGAGAGTTGGGATACATTTTTCATTTCTTTTTATCTATTTTATCAAGCTCAAACGTCTATGGGCAAGACTACGCAACGGGACTCTAGGAGGATGGCCTACGATAGCTGCGGTCCCTATAAGGAAGGTGGTTAGGTCAGCATCGGCTATGGAGATAGACCGAGTGCCGACAGGAGTTGCGGCCCGATGATGGGCCTACGCCATGAAAGGAATCATGAGCGGCACGGCGCCTGAGGGGCGACATGGGAACGCCGAGGAGTACCAAGTCAACGGTACGGCGTGCATGGGAATCGGCCGAAGTCCTGAACAATAGGAAGACCGAATGAAGACAACCCAGGAGTTGGGTGTGAGAGGATCTCCCCATAGAAGGTTAGATGAGCGCAGATCGGCTGCTGCGCATTGATCCCGGCATGAGGGACTTTAGCTGCGCGCTGTCTGCGCACAGACCAGGGGAAGCGGTATATAAGGGCCGTAGTTTAGCGTAGGAGACTCTTAAGTCTCTAGATAGTCTATTGTCACTAGACATAGCTACAGAGCAATCAGAATCGTTTCAGACTTAACAAGTCACCGCTCGAGTCAGATAGGTTGTGTCTAGGGCAGTCCTGACAACTAGGATGGGAACTCTGTGTGAACACTATGGCCCTTATATGGAAGGTGGTTAGGTCAGCCTCGGCTATGAAGATATACCGAGTGCCGACTTAGGAGGTGGCCCGATGATGGGCCTACGCTATGAAAGGAATCATGAGCGGTATGGCGCCTGAGGGGCGACATGGGAACGCCGAGGAGTACCGAGTCAATGGTACGGCGTGCATGGGAACGGTTGAATGCGCAACACAATAAGTCGCAGCCGTATATGGAGAGATAACCCCAAGTATGGTCATATGGGCGCAGAATGGCTGCTGCGCCGAGTCGCCTTATTGTGAGGGACTTGTGCTGCGCGCTGTCTGCGCACAGACCGGGGATGGGCTTTATAAGGGCCGTAGTTTAGCATAGGAGACCTTAAGTCTCTAGATAGTCTATTGTCACTAGACATAGCTACAGAGCAATCAGAATCGTTTCAGACTTAACAAGTCACCGCTCGAGTCAGATAGGTTGTGTCTAGGGCAGTCCTGACATAATCTAGAGACTTTATTCTCTACCCCTCTGTGCCGTCTAGCACTGAGCACGCCGCTCATAGCTGCACTCGACGATCAGAGGCCTAGTTCTTACTTTGACGGTTGTAACCCGATTATCCCGGGACCGTTGGCGACATCGACAACAACACTTTTACTGTCACCAGGTCTCAAACGAGAGATCTTCAATTCGCCCGTAGGGCCTGTCTACCAAACAGTCACAGACGAGAATACGAGATCGCCCGAGAGTAGCGTAGGCAGGAGACCACAGACGCGCTCGGGGTAACGTATACTGTGATTGCGGAAAAGCTCAGGAACGAGCGAAATAAACTAGTTATCGTGCATATCAAGGCTGACACAAAGTCCTCTCATACCCTCTGTATCAGCAGCCCTACTTGATTTCGGGCTGATAACTGAGCACAAGGACATTGAGGCGAACTGCCGGGTGCACCTAACTAAGTAGCCTGTGGACCCACGACACAGCAGACAGTAACTCCCTTGTTTCCCAAGGGACATCATCGACAGGCGCGGATTCCGACTGCCGAAAGAACGGATCAAGAGTCAGTGGAGGGCCTGATCTTGATTGAAGATTTCTTTACAGGAAAAACCTATCTTCCCTCATAAAAAATAATGAATTGCTACTTCCAACACATCCTCCCCCACGCACAGGCGACACTCTTGGAGATTGGTCAAATCTTCGAGGCGGACTGGGTCGACTTCATAGAACCTGTCCTTGTTAGGACACCTACTTTTATTGGCGACACCATCATTCGCCGTTACGACAACCATGTCAGGTTATATTGGCAATACCGCAAAATAGAGCGGAAGAGGGAACGCGCCGCGGCACAACAATTATTACGAGAGAAAGAGCTCCAACAAGAGCTCGAACAGAAGGAGGCATGGGAGGCCCTTCTGATGGAACGCGCGGCGACCAAAGCCGTATTACGGGCAGAGCGCGCTATGCGCAAGGCCAAACGAGAGTACCAGACTCTCATACAACTCTTGGAGGACCAGTACAAGGGTGATACCTCCAACCCAATCTGGCTAGCACTTGTGTCCTCAAAATATAACCAATGGTTAATGCTAATCAACAATGGGGACAAAGCCATTAGACGATACAGAGTGGCAGTTGAGCGACTACAGTGCGCTCACCATGTGGAAGAACTCTATGCTCACGAGGGAATGACAATGAGCCACGAAGATTGGAACGCATGGATGCATGCCATGAACGGCAACATAAGGGCCACTCGTTACGCCAAATGGAAAAAAGAAAAAGAAGACGAAGAACGTCGTCAAGGGATTCGATATGATCCCTTACTTGTCACAAAGCCACCAGGACACATCATCGACAGAACACCGGAACGGCTTCTCACCGAACCCATCGAAAAACTTCGAACCATTGGCCTTGACCACTTCTTGTCTGAGATAGGCGAGGACTCTTGGAATAATCATAAGGCTAGGGTGCTGGGATGGCGTGCCCGCGTCAAGGCATACCTGCCTGGACCCACCGCAAAAAGTTCGATCGCTCCTGACCAATGGAGACAAAACGGGTACTGCTACATGTACCTGTTCAAAGCCGAATACTATGACAAGTTCAATTGGCCCGCTTGGCCCACCCTTTATGACATCATCAACTGGGAACCCGAACTACGGGATGACACAGTCGTATTCGCAATCCAGGACAGCATTCGACCAGGACGATGCCACATTATTGAGGAATCAGCAGTGCGTCGGGATGACATCGAATACACATGGGACGAACTTGTGGATCTACATAAGGTTTCCCATTACACCTGGACGGTACGCTTCGGAGGACAATCGAAATCAAAGCGTAAATTAAAAAATCGTCCCCTCGCCACCACGTCTATCAAACGGGTGGATCTACGATCAACAGTTACTGTACAAGAAGCAGTAAACCAGGCGGCCGGACGAACATACCCGGCCATCATAGAACCTAAACCAGTAGTGCAACCAGCGCGCTCGTACGCAGCGGCAGCACTAGCTGGAGGAGAAAATACAGCCAAAGTAATAAATGCCGGAGGAGACGCAGCACACTGGAATGGCGGAGTCCCTACGGCAGCGGACTGGTTGTCAACAGAGGAGTACCCTCAAGGGGCAAACAATGCCCACAAAAAGAGACAAATTGATGAATGGAGAAGGATTGTTGAAAAGGAATCCTGGCTCCCCTATCCATACCCAAGAATGTCTTGGGCTAACAGCGGTTTCAACCCAGATATACCGGGGTATTGCTACCTGGTATTAATCAAAAAGGACTACTGGGACGAATTCATGTGGCCAGCTTACCCGCAGTTGCAGGAAATATGCAACTGGGACAAGAACCTCCGAGATGAAAATGTCACTACAATCATTCGGAAATCCTACTCTCAGTCAACTGTGTTACATATTGAAAAATACAACAGTAACACAAGGGGATGGTTCCATGTCGAATGCCTAAATCGAGAAGGCATGGGACATTATAAACTCGGGGCAGGACCCTTCCGATTGACAGTAGAAATGGTCACCCAGGCCTACCATGCTGTACTCGGATGGAGAAACTACTGGATGGACACAGAGACATTGGAGTCGCTCCCAGACACTCAACCTGCTGCAGCAGTAGCAGCGCAGGAGAACGAAATTCATCGTCAAGAGGAGGAGAGACAGCGGGCTATCACCAGTGCTGGTCAAGCCCTAGTAGCCATCATAAACGAATACCAACGAAGTTCTCGACCAGAGCCGGGACCCCTCACCAAGGCAGAAATGCCCGACTATTATCAGGGAGATCCACGAACGGTCGACGCTTGGGTACGGATGATGGAAACCTATTTCATGTTGTCAAGGGAAGTAGACCCCAAACGAATGATTTCTATCTGCCTGTACCGCATGAAAGGTGGAAAAGGAGATAGAGCAGCAGATTGGAGCGGAGTCAAACTCAAAGCGCTTCAAGAAGCGTTACAGGAGTTCCAGGATAAAATAGATAACAGCGGCTGGGACTCGCAGCTCAACTGGCAGCAACTGAATGAGGGCGAGTCGACTGAAGATAACCGAGCATGGGTACGAAGACCACTAATCAACCAATTCCCGTTCATGGATTGGACTGATTTTAAAAACCAAATGCACGAGTTCTTCATGTCGACAGAAACAAAAGAGAAGGCAATAGAAGCCTTGCTGAAGTTGCGACAAGGAACGATGCTGGTCGAAGATTACATCGTGAAATTCAACTCCCTTACTACGCTCACGGACTGGAATGATCAGGCGCTGATCTCTCAATTCCAAAGTAATCTCAACCCGGCTCTAGGACGAGACCTGATTCGATACGGAGGACTCCCTGACAATGCTACTCTACGTCAAATACAAACGCGAGTGACCGCACTTGCTCGAGCTTATAGGAAAGCCAACGAGGCGTATGGATTTCCAAAAAATCGACAAGAGTACAGAGAGCAGACTCCAAGTACGAACCCCCGTCCTCAATACCAATATAAGGCTCCAGCCCCATTCGTGTCAGGAGGCAGAGATCCGAACGCCATGGACGTAGACAAGAAACGAGACGTCAAACCATGGTGCTACAATTGCGAAAAGGAGGGACACTACAGTCGCCGATGCCCGCTCCCACGAGGAAGGAAACCCATACTGGAATGCAGTAGCTGTGGAAGAAAAGGACACACTGTAGAAAGATGCTGGAAAAAGGAAGCCGTAAAAGATAAAGGGAAAAGAGTGATACGGATGATAGATAATAGGGAAACGACCCTGGAAGGATGTGCCAAAATCGAGGAGGTCTCGGATTTTGGAGACAGCCAGTGAACGAACGCTCTGTTCAACTGGCTCATAGTTCAAATTCTTGTAACGGTGTACTAGTACCAATAGATTCTGCAATAGACGTGCATAACTTACTCTATGAATGCAGTGGGAACATACACCGTATAAGAAATATGGAAACGAGCGTGAAACCGGAAAAAAGATTGAAAGCCTGGTCTACCCCTTGGGTACTAAGACGTATCTGGCAACAACCAGAGCAGACGGCAATTGAGTGCCTAAGGCAATGGGTAGAACCAAAACGAATAAAAGAAGTTGATGAAAAACTTGTAAAGCAGTTAAACGCGCTGTCAGAAGCAGACGCCCTTTGGAACCTGGTCCACTTAAGAGAAAAAGTGGTACAAGGAATAGGAAAACAAGAATTGGACCTGAAGGGAACCATAACCACTATGGACACGCTACAATCCGCTGATGTAACTATGCTATTAGATTCAGGATGCACAGCTTCGTGCATAAGCGAAGATTTCGTCAAAAAACATAGAATGAACAAAAAGAAACTCTTGCGACCCATCCCTGTATACAACGCAGACGGAACACGGAACGGGTCGGGAAGTGTTGAATATTTTGTTCAGTTCAAATTACGCATAGGACCACACGAGGAAATAATGGATTGCGCTGTTGCCACACTCAGCAAAACGGATCTATTCCTAGGACATGATTGGTTGGAACACCACAATCCAACCATCAATTGGAAAAAGAAGTCCTTGGAATTTAACCGGTGTCCAGGCACTTGCTGGAAACCCTCCTTAGTACAAGAACCTGAAGACGAGATTGACGTATCATATCATCTAAGTGAAGGAGAACGTCTTCTGGCTATACATATCGGAGAGCCGGAGCTGCAAATACGAGCCTTTGCCTCGACCGCCACAAAAATAGCTGCGGAACAGGCCAAAACAGAGAAAGAACGAACGCTGGAGGAAGCGGTTCCTCACCATTACTTAAAACACCGAAAGGTATTCGAGAAAGAAACCTTTGATGAACTCCCACCAAGACGACGATGGGATCATGCAATTGAGCTCATACCTGGGTCGACTCCTGTAGACTGTAAAATCTACCCCCTTAATAGAGACGAACAAAAGCAGCTGGACGACTTCTTGAAGGAAAACTTGGATTCTGGGCGAATCCAAGCCAGCAAATCACCAATGGCGTCACCTTTCTTCTTCGTTAAGAAGAAAGACGGGAAACTCAGACCTGTACAGGACTACAGGAAACTAAATGAAATGACGGTTAAAAACCGATATCCCTTGCCACTTATAGGGGAACTGGTAGATCAGTTGTCACAAGCGAAAGTCTTTTCGAAAATGGACATACGATGGGGTTATAATAACGTCCGGATCAAGGAAGGTGACGAATGGAAAGCCGCTTTCCGAACCAATAGAGGACTATTCGAACCACTTGTCATGTTTTTCGGTCTCACGAACTCACCCGCGACCTTCCAAACCATGATGAACGACATATTTCGAGTCAAAATAGCAGAAGGATGGGTGGTTATTTACATGGATGACATCCTGGTGTTCTCGAAAAATCAGGAAGAACACATCAAACATGTGAATCGGATACTAGAAAAATTAGAACGACATAAACTGTCTCTGAAACCCGAAAAATGCTTCTTCGATAAAAGTGAAATCGACTTCCTAGGAGTGATTATTGGAAAAGACACGGTACGGATGGATCCGGCCAAAGTACAGGCAGTATCCAACTGGCCAGTACCTACGTGTAAAAAAGAAGTCCAGCAGTTCCTGGGCTTCGTTAACTTCTACCGACGATTTGTGCGGGACTTCGCCCGACTGGCCAAACCATTAACACGGCTCACAGGAAAAGAGGAGTGGCTGTGGACACAGCTGCAGGATGAAGCCTTCGACAGGCTTAAAACAACAATAGCAGAAGAGGTGGTCCTTCGAATCCCAAATGAGGAAGGACAGTTCCGAGTGGAAGTAGACGCTTCAGACTTTGCAATCGGAGGAATATTATCCCAGCAGAGAGAAGACGGACTGTGGAAACCGGTGGCCTTCATCTCAAAATCACTTAACGACGCTGAGCGTAACTATGAAATATATGACAAAGAAATGTTCGCTGTAATGCACGCCTTCTATGAATGGGCCCATTACTTAAAAGGAGCAAAACAGACAATTGAAGTTCTGACAGATCACCAGAACTTAACGTATTTCAGAAAAGCACAGAACCTCAACCGGCGGCAGGCGAGATGGGTTACGGATCTACAAGACTACAACTTCGTAATCAAGCATAGAAGTGGCAAGTCCAACACCAAAGCTGACCTATTATCCCGACGAGCGGGGCACTATAAAGGAGAAGGCGATAACACGGGAGTAATCTTGCTCAAAGAACACTTATTCGTCCGAGTATTTGATGACGATCGGGCCATAGATGACATCATCAAAGATATCCGAGAAATTCCCCGTCGTCAATGGGAAACTCAGGTAATAAAAGGACTAGAAATCTCTGGAGGAGAGTACAAGCTGGAAAAAGGATTGATCACTTGGCAAGGACGCGTTTATGTACCAGCGGTACCAGCACTACGCGAAGATATCATTGCTATCCATCACTCATGGGGACATTCTGGAGTGGCAAAGACATTGGAATCGCTCACCAGGAACTTCTGGTGGCCCAATATGCGCAAAGATATTGAGCGCTATATCCCTGGCTGTGAAACATGCCAGAAAGCAAAGCCAGACAGGACTGCCCGAGCAGCGCCTTTACGACCAAATGAGGTTCCTTCAGAACCTTGGGAAATCATATCTGTCGACTTTGTTGGACCGCTACCAGAATCAAAGGGAAATAACATGGTTCTGGTTATTGTAGATCGCTTTACGAAGAAAACATATTTTATACCAACCACTTCGGAAATCACCTCTCAAGGAACAGCGGTGCTGTTCCGAGACAACGTATTCAGGGAGCATGGACTCCCCAGAAAAGTAATCAGTGATCGAGGACCTCAATTCGCCTCAAAATTTATGACGGATCTTTATGGAATGTTGGGGATCAAAGCCAACAGGTCTACCGCCTATCATCCTCAAACAGATGGGCAAACTGAACGAGTAAATCAGGAACTAAAAGAGTTCCTGACGATTTTTGTAAACAACCGACAGGATAACTGGTCGGATTGGTTGTCAGTGGCCCAGTTTTGCCACAACGATCGTGTACATTCTGCCACAGGTTTTACTCCGTTCTACATGAACTACGGTAGACATCCAAACAAGGGACTCGACCCTACCTATGCACCAAAGGCGGTAGCAGTCGAACAATTAGCAAAGGAACTCGAGGACGTTCATGCCAAGGCAAAGACGGCATTAGAAAAAGCAGCACGAATCATGAAAGAGCGCTACGATGCTCACCGAAAACAAGCTGTCGAATACAAACCTGGGGACAAGGTTTATCTCAGCACGGAGAATTTACCAGTCATTCGAGCCACAAAGAAACTAGACGGCAAATTCGTCGGACCTCTAGAAGTACTTGCAAAAATAGGAGAGTCCTCATATAAGTTAAAAATTCCGGCCGCATGGAAGGTCTACAACGTCTTCAATGAAGTCCTCTTGAAGCCGTATAGGGAACCGGTTTTCCCGAAGCAACAAGCAAAGGCAGCAGCGCGCAAGGACGCGCAAATGGTGGAAGAATCAAAAGAAAATGAATACGAAGTGGAGGAAATCCTGGAAAGCCGAGTAAGCGGCAGAGGAGGAGCGAGGCTGGAGTACCTCGTTAAATGGAAAAACTACCCAGTGGAGGAAGCCACTTGGGAACCCGTAAAAAACGTCGTCAATGCACCCACCATAGTAAAGAAATTCCATAAGGCGAATCCCGACGCTCCCAAACTCGTCAGAAATATTTGAGATGGGATTCTGTATATCCAATACACCGAAACAAAACCAAAGGAGAATCCAAAACAACCCATTAGTGCATCAAGGCACAACAAGGGTCGGGGAACTCATTGGAAGGACCGACAGAGATTGTTTGGGTGGGAAGATGGCCGTTTTGGGCCAAAATACCTAGAGAATATGGAGCGCCGTTGGCGCAATTGGAAAGGCGAAAGGGCAGCAATCATGGAGCTGCCAGACGACACCGATGGGACGTTCTCCAGAAACCTGGAGCGTGGCGGGCGGTCTGTACCCGTGCTTAATTTCCCTCAGAAGACAGAGGAGGAGGAGCTAGCGGAGGAACGAAGAGCTCAGGAGAAAGATATGGCGGTACTCGCCAAGAAAATCTTAAAAAAGGGAAAAGCAGTGGCTGCAAAGGAAAGCAGCGAGTCGGAAGAAGACCGACAGAGGAGGATTACAGGCGCAAGACGCCTAGAAAAACCATTGGTCGGACATAAGACCACCATCGAAGACGTCGAGGACGTCGATTCAGAACAATTCGGGCTGTCGCCCAATGAACAACAAGCGCGCCTAGCCGCGTTTTATGCAAGAATGCGGGAGGATCCAAGATATGTGGACTCCGCCACGTCAGCCTCTCGGGACGCGAGGCCTTGAGGGGGGGGTGATGTTATGAGCACACCTCTTATTTTCAAACCACTACAGTAACGACTTAACGATAACTATAAAGACACGCATTCGGAGACAACGATATCAATAGAAGATCAACGGATACGGACTTGGAGAGTCGGAGGATATTTTTCTTTTCTTTTTATCTATTTTACTTCACTCAAACGATAGAGTACAAGGGCTGGACGAGACGCCACTAGGATGAGAACTCTGTGTGAACACTATGGCCCTTATATGGAAGGTGGTTAGGTCAGCCTCGGCTATGAAGATATACCGAGTGCCGACTTAGGAGGTGGCCCGATGATGGGCCTACGCTATGAAAGGAATCATGAGCGGTATGGCGCCTGAGGGGCGACATGGGAACGCCGAGGAGTACCGAGTCAATGGTACGGCGTGCATGGAAACGGTTGAATGCACAACACAATAAGTCGCAGCCGTATATGGAGAGATAACCCCAAGTATGGTCATATGGGCGCAGAATGGCTGCTGCGCCGAGTCGCCTTATTGTGAGGGACTTGTGCTGCGTGCTGTCTGCGCACAGACCGGGGATGGGCTTTATAAGGGCCGTAGTTTAGCATAGGAGACCTTAAGTCTCTAGATAGTCTATTGTCACTAGACATAGCTACAGAGCAATCAGAATCGTTTCAGACTTAACAAGTCACCGCTCGAGTCAGATAGGTTGTGTCTAGGGCAGTCCTGACAAGTGACTGTAGCATCGTTTGAGTCTGTTGCGAGCTCTGGTAGCTGTCGCAAGGTGCATAGAACATAGAGGGATGTGATCCGGAACTTGATCCTAGCAAGACTGCATTGGCACTAGTGGCTGGCGTAGCTTGCGACCAATTCCGCGGGGCTGTCACACGAGTCTGGTTTGTCGCAACTGACTGGTTTAGTGACTGTAGCATCGTTTGAGTCTGTTGCAAGCTCTGGACCATCCTTTCCGTCATGCCGAACATGTCTTCTGTCTTTATTCTGGGCGTAACTATTGGCTCAGGTTTGACAAGCGGAGTTGATGCGGAATTGGCGGGATAGACTGCGGAGTTGGCAGGGTACACTGCGGAGTTGGCGGAATTGACGGGGTACACTGCGGAGTTGGCGGAATTGATGATACGGGGCGCGGTGGGCTTGTTGATCAATTTATCATAGAATGACGAGCCTTGAATGACTTCTTTTGCAGCTGCTAGGGTTTGCTCGAGGGAGTATGGGTCGTCGCGGTGCACGTTTGGATAGTGGCTTCGCATGTAGTGATACATTTCTATTCCAATGCGGACTTGGAATCCCTTGAAGAAGTATTCGCATTGCTGGTGCATTGTGAGTCGTCCGTTCCTAATGAGATACCTAGTGATCACTAAAAATCGCTGGTAGTAGCTGCATAGTTCTTCCGCGGTGTTGATTCCGAGCCGGAAAGTCTCTTCCACTAGTCGATCCAAATCCGACTGAGTGTGCTCGCGCTCGTTGATTACTCCGGCATATAGTGCAATGACTGATGCTTTGAACTCCTCGTATGTAGATGTTGCATCGTAGGTTTCGACTCCTCTCCACAAATCGTACTCCGTGTCATGGAGATATCGTAGTGCATAGGCTTTCTTTTGCTGCGCGGAATTGATTCCAGCTTCACTGAACAACAACTCAAGTTCGTTGAAGTAGCGTGTGAGGCGGCGGGGTTGGCTGGACTCGAAGCGGGGTGCGGCATCATCATAGCGAGCGGGCATGGGCTTGGCATAGTTGGTCATCGTGGCTTTTGTAGAACTAAATGGTGGAAACTGGAGCTGTTTGAACGAGTGGAATTGCCGGGATTGGGGCGTGGAACTGCTGATCGTGGGGTAACTCGGGTGGGGTTGACGGCGTAATTCTTTCAAAAGCCTCACTGGGGCAGCCAATATGATAAGTTCACCCCGCTATTGGAAATAGCTAGGATCAGGAAGGGGTGAGGTCGCAAAAGGATTCCCGTCAACTCCAGTGTGCGCAATGACAACGCTACGACGCGCGGAACTGGCAACTCCACGGATAATCACGTTCGTCACACTAGGGCGTGACAGCAAAGAACACGGAACGTGGAGTGCAATGAGACTTGAGACGTAAATGAGACAAGGAGGGTGTGACTAGGACTTGAGACTCGAAAGGAAACTGTGGTAATCTGATATGCTGCCTGGTAACCTATTGTACATGGGCTTTATATACTTTTTCCTACTCTAAATAACGAAGTAATACTTGTGAAATTTTCACCTCGCAACCGTATATCCAAAACCGTCTTGAAGGTTTTCTCACAATGGGGTTAGCCAAGGGACACGATGGTGGAATATGAGCGCCGCGGTGAGAGCCAATACTGCGACCCTGCGCGGGATGCTAATAGACTTGTCGGATTGAAATAGACTCGCCTGATTGCCGTGCGTGGCAACTCCGGGGTTCATGGCCCTGTTCTCGATATTCCGCGGACCTGACTAGTCTATACCATATCTGATTGTCGGCCGATGGCTTTATTCGTCCGCTAGGGTCCTATTCCGCTGTGTTGGTGCGTCGCTATGGATGACGTGGCTCTTGGATCTTGGACTGTAGATCTTCCTAACGCGGATATGTCTTGATGGCACGGTCCCTTCTCCGGTGAACTAAGCTGTGCCAGCTGATGATTTTCCTGCAACTCGGCCGATGGGGTGCTGACATCGGATGTGAATGGCCGACTGGTGTGGGGTTTCAATGGTGTACACAGGAGGCGACTCGATTGTTGGTCGTGGGTGATGCTTGCCTTACCGCGGAAAAAATGCGGAGTTGTGCGGAATTGCACGGAATTGCGCGGAGTTGCTCATTGCTATCGTGGAATTCCTGCAGATGACTCCTCTACACCCCTAGCTCGGAACGATGCTCATCACCGGTTAGGTCTATTTCGTGGTATCCGGTCCCCTGCACTGTTTTCTTTCGTAAGTGTTCCAAGTTCCACATAGCGTTGTCTTCTGTCATAGCGTTTAGATCATCCACTAGGTGTCCATCCACCTCTTGTATTCTTTTATTGTCTACCCATTGTTGTAGACATTCCACTGCTGTTTGTTTGGGTTGCTCCCAAATTCTCCTTAGCATCCATTGTGGTGTCCAAGCTTTTAGTCTCTGTTGTTAGGATCGATGCCCTTGGTTCGTTATCGAGTCAACGGTGACGACTAGAGTCTCGGTCTAATCCCAGTCACTGGATGAGAATGCTGTTCGACGTCGTGCTAGGCAGCGACGAAGGTAGCTCGAGCGATAGAGAGGACGAGAGCGAGAGGGTTGTTCAGTAAAGGACAATACTCGATTAAGTTGGAACTGAGGTACTACGGTACATGCGCAGGGTTTATATACTGGCTAGAGAACAATAAGGAAGTATAAAAGGAAGTGAAACAAGGGGCAATCCAGGTAGATGAAACAAGTATCAAAGCGTAGCGACGAAGTGAAGAAAGGCTATTGTAGCAAGTAAGCGTAAGAAAGAAAGAAGTTGTAACATTACCCCCTCCCTATGCGAGAAGTCACCGACTTCTTAAGGCCAACCTTGAGTTGTCCAGGCATGGTCTGCTCTAGACTCGTACCAGTGGACGATGTTTTCGACGTCCTTTTGTGCTGTATCTACATGCCATCGTACGGAGTCGAGGGTGACTTTCAATTGGCGAAGTTCTCGGAGTGCGAGATCTCGCTCGGCGTAAGTCATGGCGTTGGGGTCGGTGGTGAGGGTGAGTCCTACGAGGGCTCCAAGCGGGGCGGAGAGGTCTCGGAGGTTGGCTGTAATGTACGAGGCTTCGAGGGAGGCAGCGGCGACGAGAGGGTTTGATCTAGGAATGGGTGCGGGGATAATTTCTTCTTCGATAGGTGGTTCCTCGACGAGTTCGGGTGGGTGAATGTGTAGGTCGTCGTCAGTATGGGTTATCGTTTCGGTTTCGACGAAGATTTCGAGGGGCGGTGTGAAAACTTCGAATGCTGGAAGTTTTTCGGGAAGAGAATAGGCGAGGGTGAGAGTAGCGAGGAGGGTGGCGAGAACTAGTCCTCCAATGAGGATTGAGGGGAAGAGAGTAGAGACGAGGGCGATGAGGATGGCGATGAGCGAGAACATCTTTGTATTTGCGACGTTGGTTGGAAGGCTAGGAAGTGGGAGTCTCGTTCTTTTATAGGTTGACTTCGTCGGAGTATTCCACGTCCCAGAATGAATCATCTGCGTCAATAGAGAGGATGTTTCGTAAGAGTTGATCGGCCAATGCTTCTGGTCTGGGAGTATTAGGTCGCGTGGGAGGTCTTTCGGCTAAATATGGTTCGTGTAGTGGTCTAGGTGGAATTCGATGTGTAATCGTTCCGTGATCTGTATGATGAATGATGCCCGTGATCATTGGGTATCCAGGTTCCCATTCAAAGTTGCGGTAGTGGGGTGGTGGCGGTGGATTCGGATATGGAGGTGGTATCCCTCCATGTGGGATGTATAGGTAATGCGGGGGTAAGTCAAAGTTCAGCGGTCCACTGGATGGGAAATCGATTTTGTCTGGGAATAGTGCCTCTGTTCGGCGTAGGCAGGTCACTCCCGCCGCTTCCAGGTCTCTTGTTCGATCAATGATCCATGAGGCCAGTGCTCTTCGTGCTTGTCTGACGTGGTGATCTCTGCTGAGGACGTTGGTTGGTGTCTGGGAGTCAGGGCTGATCTGTGTCTTATATACTGGGTATAGTGACGGTACTTTTGTTCGGTAGAGCAGGATTTTGCGTATTTCAATGAAGGCTGTTCCTATTGCGCGTCGTCCTTGGTGAGGATGGGTTCGATTAGGGAGTTGGATGATTAGGTGTCTAAGTTTTGGGATAGATTGTCTGGGAGAGAATCGGGAGTAGGGGGAGGCGATGTTTTTGGTATGTCTAGCGTTCTGTCTGAGGATCTGTTTGTTGCGATACTGGACCATGGTTTTCATAGCAGGTTTCGGCGGTTCTTATATGCTCTAAGGATGTCCGCAGCATTTTTCAGATTTGTTTCAGGTTCCCATGAGTTTTCGTTCGGTCCATACCCTTTCCATTTGACTAGGTATTGATAGCCGGTTCCTCGTTTTCTGTGTGTGATGATCGCTTCTATTTCAAACTCCTCTTGTCCGTTGATGAGATCAGGGGGTGGTTTCATGAAGTTCGGTCCATGCACCATTGTTTCTTTATATGGAGTTAACAACATAGTATGAAACACGGGGTGGATGCGCCATTGTTTGGGGAGTTTCAGTTTGTAGGTGACAGGTCCTAACACTTGCTCAATCGTGAAGGGTCCTTCTCTTTTGGGCGCTAGCTTCCTTGACTCATAGGGTATCCGGAGGTTTCGATTTTCGAGCCAGACTTTGTCTCCTTTCTCGAACCTGATACTTTTGTCTTTTGTTCTGAGCGCTACCATTTGTCTAGCGAGTTCATGTGCGGCGAGTGCTTCTTCTCTAGCCTTTTGTAGCATTCGTAGTCGGTTCTCAGCTGCTGGGGTCGTCATGGGGGATGCAGCTGTGGGAATAGCGACAGGGTCTATTCCGTACATTAGCTGAAACGGTGATGCTTTGATGGTATCATGGTGTCGGTTATTGTGAGCGAATTCCGCAATTGGCAGTAGTGATTTCCATCTGTGTGGCTCGTTTGTGCAGAACATTCGGAGGTAGACTTCTAGTTCTTGATTGACTCGTTCTGTCTCGCCATCTGTCTGGGGGTGGTAGGCTGTGCTCATTCTATGGTTTATTCCCAGCGCTTTTCCTATTTCTCGGAATACTTTAGATGCGAACTGTGGTCCTCTGTCAGATATGAGGATATCCGGTAAACCGAATCGTTTGAAGTTTTCATTTATGTATAGGTCTGCGGTTCCTAGTGCGTCGATCGTTTTGTGACAAGGGGAAAAGGTTACCCCCTTTGTAAGTCCATGGTCCACCGTGACCATGATTGAGTCGAAGCCGTCGGCAATTGGCAAGTCCGTGATGAAGTCAATTGTGACTTGCTGGAAGGGTCGGGTGGCATTAGATTTGATTGGTTGTAGGGCAGGGGTGTTGGGGTGAGTGTTTACTTTCATTTGCTGGCAGAGCGCGCATCCTTCGATCCATTCTCTGGTATGCTTGTTCATTCCGGGCCACCAGTAGTTTCGTTTGAGTAATTCTAGAGTTTTAAATCGTCCGGGGTGCCCAGATGTAGGTGATTCATGCGTTAGTTTAATGAGTTGAGTGCACAATCCATCTTGATCGGGTACATAGGTTTTTCCTTGGTAATGTACGATGTGGTCGACATATGTCCAGTCTTGCAGCTTCGATTTTATTGGTGGTGCTCGATGATTTTGGATTACTTCGACTAGTATTTGTCCAAAGTCGTCTTTGATCATGCCTTTGCGCAACTTCTCTGCTAGGTCGTCTGCTATAAGCCTGATGAATCGTTCAGGTGGTAACACTGTGGTCTCTTCCGGGGTGTCGTCCATTCCGATGTGGTCTGGTCGTCGAGATAGGGCGTCTGCTTCAAACATCTTAGTTCCAGGGACGTGCTCTATTCGAAGGTCGAATTCGCTTAAGAAGGAGGACCATCTGGCTTGTCTGGGGGTAAGGCATTGTGGGGTTCGATAAAAGGATAAATTCTTGTGATCGCAATGGACGATAGTGGTATGAGGTGATCCATGAAGAAGGTGTCGCCATGCTGCGAGTCCTTTGATGATTGCCAGTAGTTCCCTGTCATAGATCTGATAGTTTTGCTCTGTCGTGGTCAGGGCGTGTGAAATGAAGCCACAAGGGTGCAGGAGTCCTGCTTCATCGGCTTGTTTCAGTACTGCTCCTGTTGCTTTATTCGAGGCGTTGGTTTGCAGGATGAATGGTCGGGTGATATCTGGCATTCGGAGTACGGGGGCTGTTGTAAAGCATTTCTTTAGGTTGTTAAATGCCACCTGTCGTTCTGGTGTCCAGAGGAATGCTTCATCTTTTTTCGTGAGATCGATAAGTGGTCGAGCAAGGGTTGCGAAGTTTCCAATGAATCGTCGGTAGAAATTCCCAAATCCTAAGAAGGATCGTACTTGCTTGACCGTTGTTGGTGTCGGCCAATCTGCTATTCCTGCCAGTTTAATCGGGTCCATTGTTATTTCCCCAGGTCTAATGATCATTCCGAGGAATTCGATTTCCTGAGTGCAGAACTTGCATTTTTCGAGTTTGAGAAATAAGTCGTTTTCTTTTAGTCGTTCTAGGACACGTTTTGTCCGAGTTTCTAGGTTTTTGGGTGTTGTTCCACATATTAAAATGTCATCCATGTAAATGATTAACCATCCTTCATTGATCATGTCTTGGAAGTATTCGTTCATCATTGTCTGGAAAGTGGATGGGGAATTGCATAGACCAAAAAACATGACTGTTGGTTCGTATAGTCCTTTGTTTGTTATGAAAGCTGCTTTCCATTCATCTCCTTCTTTTATCCGAACGTTGTTGTATCCCCATCGGAGATCTAGTTTTGTGAAATATTGCGTGCCGGATAGTTTGGTCATTAGATCGGAGATCAACGGTAGTGGGTATGCATTCTTTATTGTCCATTCGTTCAGGTATCGGTAGTCTTGACATGGCCGGAGCGCTCCGCTTTCCTTTTTTGCGACAAAGAAGAATGGTGAGGCTTGTGGGGATTTGGATGGTCTAATGTATCCTTTAGCTAGTTGCTCTGTGATCCATTCGTCGAGGGATGATTGCTCTTTTATCGATAACGGATAGATTTTGCTGACTTTTGGGGTGAATCCGGCTTTGAGATCGATTGCGTGGTCCCATGTGCGTCTGATTGGGAATCGTTCTGACGGCGCCTTTTCGAAGGTAGATTTCCATCCTTGATGCTCGTCTGGCAGCGTGGTTATGGTTTCTTTACGTAGTGTGTGCTCTAGTGCCTGTGATGCCAAAGTTTTAACCCTGATCCAGTATTCGTCGATTTCCTGATCCAGGTTTCTTTCTATCTGCTTTGTCGGTTTGTGTTGATCAAGCTCGAGGGTCCGTTCCTTCCAGTTTATTGTTGGGTTATGTTTTTCTAACCAGGGGAGTCCGAGTATGAGTTTTTGATCTCCTAGTTTAGTGATTAGGAAGCTTGTTTCGATTTGTAGATTTCCGATGTGGTAGGGAATCTTGACTTTATGTGTGATCATCCCATTTAAGTTTACTGTTCCGTCAGCATTTTTAACTCGTATTGGTTGAATTAGTGGTTTCTTGGTCATGTTTCTTGTTATAGTTTCGTCAATGAAGTTTCCTTCTGCTCCGCAGTCAATGAGGGCAGATATCTCAGCGGGTAATTCGGGTGATTGGACAGTTATTGAGAGTCGTTGATTATTATTCGATCTTACTATTACAGAGTCGAGTGCTAACTGTCCATAATCGTTCTTGGAGGTTCCAACCGCTTTCTGGTTCCTCCGTTTTAAAAACCCTCGGTTTCCAGGTCAGTGAGGAGAGTTTCTCGTTCTTCTGTGCTGAGCGCCACAATCATAGTGCGAATTTTCTTAGCATCGTTATCCTCAGTGATTGCTCTGGTGAATCGTCCTGAAGGGGGCAGGTTCCTGGTAGTATCTTTCTTTGGGCAGTTTCGGGATAAGTGACCGATGGTTCCGCATCTGAAACATTTCCCAGAACGCATATATTCTTCTCGTTGTCCATCAGTAAGGCGTCCGGTTTGTATGGCATGGATCGTTTTAGGTCCCCCTGTTTTATTGAATCGGCGCCCTGTATCAGTTTTTCCTAACGCTTTCATTGTTTCCCATGCTGCATTGAGTTGTTCCGCTTTTCTGTAGGCGTCTGTGATAGTTTTAAAGTCGCCTTGTCCTTCGAGGATCTTGGCAGCGATGGTGGTTGGTAGGCCTCGGACGAATGCTTGAAGTTGGGCGGTAATTCCGGTTAGTCCGGAGGATCCTATGAGCATTCTAAATTTTCGGACGTAGATCGGGACAGTGATCTCTCCTCCAACTCGTAATTTAGTGAGCTCATTCAGCGCCCTGACTGCGGTGTTGACTTCTCCCCAGTCGTCAAGGAATCGTTTGACAAAGGTGTCATAGTTTTCCCAAGTAAGTCCATCTTTTTCATCTAGTTGGTCGCGGATTATTTCTTTCCAGTCGTCTAGTTCCTTTCCTAGGCATTGGAGGACGTATCTGATTTTCTTTTCATGTTTCCCTTCATAGTTGTGGGCGTTTATTGCAAAGAAATCGCTAAACCAATTGATGAATGATTTAGCTTCGGTCCGATCTCCTGTGAAAATTCGTGCTGAGACTGGTTTGATGTCTCCCCTAGGGGCATCGGTGGTTTCGACATTAGTTGCCATTTGTTTTGTGTCGGTTTCGGCGTCTGTTTCAGGTCTCGGGTTTTCTAGTTCGTATTCGATTTGTTTTTGTTCCAAAAAGGTGTTCCACCCTACTATGGATGTTTCGGAAAGAGAGTAGTATGGATCAGTGCCGTCGAACTCGAATTCCGCGTCACAGTACTCTTCCCACCAAAGGGTTTCTTTGGGTTTTTCGAAATATAATTGTGGTTCTTCTTCTGGTTCTTTTTGTTCGTTTCTCCACTCAACTGTCAGGACTGCCCTAGACACAACCTATCTGACTCGAGCGGTGACTTGTTAAGTCTGAAACGATTCTGATTGCTCTGTAGCTATGTCTAGTGACAATAGACTATCTAGAGACTTAAGAGTCTCCTACGCTAAACTACGGCCCTTATATACCGCTTCCCCTGGTCTGTGCGCAGACAGCGCGCAGCTAAAGTCCCTCATGCCGGGATCAATGCGCAGCAGCCGATCTGCGCTCATCTAACCTTCTATGGGGAGATCCTCTCACACCCAACTCCTGGGTTGTCTTCATTCGGTCTTCCTATTGTTCAGGACTTCGGCCGATTCCCATGCACGCCGTACCGTTGACTTGGTACTCCTCGGCGTTCCCATGTCGCCCCTCAGGCGCCGTGCCGCTCATGATTCCTTTCATGGCGTAGGCCCATCATCGGGCCGCAACTCCTGTCGGCACTCGGTCTATCTCCATAGCCGATGCTGACCTAACCACCTTCCTTATAGGGACCGCAGCTATCGTAGGCCATCCTCCTAGAGTCCCGTTGCGTAGTCTTGCCCATAGACGTTTGAGCTTGATAAATAGATAAAAAGAAATGAAAAATGTATCCCAACTCTCCAAGTCCGTATCCTCCGATCTTCTATTGACAACGTTGCATCTAAGTGCGTGTCTTCATAGTTATCGTTATGTCGTTACTGTAATGGTTTTGAAAATAAGAGGTGTGCTCATAACATCACCCCCCCCTCAAGGCCTCGCGTCCCGAGAGGCTGACGTGGCGGAGTCCACATATCTAGGATCCTTCCGCATTCTTGCATAAAACGCGGCCAAGCGCGCTTGTTGCTCGCTGGGCGACAGCCCAATTTGTTCTGAGTCGACGTCCTCGACGTCTTCAATGGTGGTCTTGTAGCTGACCACTGGTTTCTTCTGGCGACTCGCGCCCCTAATCCTCCTCTGTCGGTCTTCTTCCGACTCGCTGCTCTCTTTAGCAGCTGCTACCGTCTCCTTTTTTAGTATTTTCTTGGCAAGTACTGCCATGTCCTTCTCCTGAGCTCTTCGTTCCTCCGCTAGCTCCTCTTCATCTGTCTTCTGGGGGAAATTAAGCACGGGTTTAGACCGCCCGCCGCGCTCCAGGTTTCTGGAGAACGTCCCATCGGTGTCGTCTGGCAGCTCCATGATTGCTGCCCTGTCGCCTTTCCAATTACGCCATCGGCGCTCCATATTTTCCAGGTATCGTGGCCCGAAGCGGCCATCCTCCCATCCGAACAGTCTCTGCCGGTCTTTCCAATGTGTTCCCCTCGCCTGTCTGTGTCGTGGTGCGCTAGTGGATTGCCTTGGGATGGTCGGACTCTGCTTTGGTTCCGTAACCGTGTATTGGATATATCGGAGCCCATCTCGGATGTTTCTAACGAGTTTTGGGGCGTCCGGGTTGGCTTTATGGAATTTTTTAACAATGGCTGGTGCATTGACGACATTTTTTACTGGTTCCCAAGTGGCTTCCTCCACTGGGTAATTTTTCCACTTTACGAGGTACTCCAGCCTTGCTCCTCCTCTCCCGCTTATTCGGCTTTCTAGGATTTCTTCTACTTCATACTCGCCCTCCTGTGATTCTTCCACCATCTGCGCGTCTTTGCGCGCTGCTGCTTTTGCCTGTTGTTTTGGGAAAACCGGTTCCCTATACGGCTTCAAGAGGACTTCGTTGAAGACGTTGTAGACCTTCCATGAGGCCGGAATTTTTAATTTATACGAGGATTCGCCTACTTTGGCGAGTACTTCTAACGGACCGACGAACTTTCCATCCAGCTTCTTTGTTGCACGGATTACTGGTAGATTCTCCGTACTAAGGTACACTTTATCGCCAGGCTTGTATTCCACCGCTTGCTTTCGGTGTGCATCGTAGCGCTGTTTCATGACTTGCGCTGCCTTTTCCAATGCCAATTTTGCTTTAGCGTGTACGTCCTCTAGTTCTTTTGCTAGCTGTTCAACAGCTACTGCCTTGGGTGCATACGTTGGATCGAGTCCCTTGTTGGGATGTCTCCCGTAATTCATGTAAAAGGGGGTAAAACCCGTGGCGGAATGAACCCTGTCATTGTGGCAGAATTGTGCCACTGATAACCAGTCCGACCAATTGTTTTGTCGGTTATTGACGAAGATCGTTAGGAACTCTTTTAGTTCCTGATTGACCCGCTCTGTCTGTCCGTCTGTTTGTGGGTGGTAGGCCGTTGATCGATTGGCCTTGATTCCTAGTATTCCATATAGGTCTGTCATGAATTTCGAGGCGAATTGAGGCCCTCGATCACTGATTACTTTTCTGGGGAGTCCATGCTCCCTGAATATGTTGTCTCGGAATAGCACCGCCGTCCCTTGAGAGGTGATTTCTGAAGTGGTTGGTATGAAATATGTTTTCTTCGTAAATCGATCCACGATAACCAGAACCATATTATTTCCCTTGGATTCTGGTAGCGGTCCGACGAAGTCAACAGATATGATTTCCCAAGGTTCTGAGGGAACCTCATTTGGTCGTAGGGGGGCTGCTCGGGCAGTCCTGTCTGGCTTTGCTTTCTGGCATGTTTCACAGCCAGGGATGTAGCGTTCGATATCTTTGCGCATATTGGGCCACCAGAAGTTTCTGGTGAGCGACTCCAATGTTTTGGCCACTCCGGAATGTCCCCATGAGTGATGAATGGCGATGATATCTTCTCGTAAAGCTGGTACTGCTGGCACGTAAATTCGTCCTTGCCAAGTAATTAGCCCTTTATCTATTTTGTATTCCCCACCAGCGATTTCTAATCCTTTTACCACCTGGGTCTCCCACTGTCGACGAGGGACTTCTCTGATGTCTTTGATGATGTCGTCTATCGCTCGATCATCGTCAAGGACGTTGATAAAAAGGTGTTCTTTTAGAAGGATGACGCCTTCGTTGTCGCTCTCTCCCTTGTTGTGTCCTGCTCGCCGGGATAATAGGTCGGCTTTGGTATTAGACTTGCCGCTTCTGTGTTTGATTACGAAGTTATAGTCCTGCAAGTCGGTTACCCATCTCGCCTGACGCCTGTTAAGGTTTTGTGCTTTTCGGAAATATGTTAAGTTCTGATGATCTGTCAGAACCTCGATAGTCTGCCTTGCTCCTTTAAGGTAATGCGCCCACTCGTAAAAGGCGTGCATTACTGCGAGCATTTCTTTATCGTATATTTCGTAGTTTCGTTCGGCATCGTTGAGCGATTTTGAAATAAAAGCCACCGGTTTCCACAACCCATCTTCCCTCTGTTGAGATAGGATCCCTCCTATGGCGAAATCTGAGGCATCTACCTCTACTCGGAATTGTCCTTCTTCGTTTGGGATTCGAAGAACCACCTCCTTTGCTATGGTTTCTTTAAGCCTTTCAAAGGCTTCCTCCTGTAGCTGTGTCCACAGCCATTCTTCTTTTCCCGTGAGCCGTGTCAACGGCTTTGCTAGTTTCGCAAAATCCTTAACAAAACGTCGATAGAAATTAACGAAGCCCAGGAACTGTTGGACTTCCTTTTTACACTTGGGCGTCGGCCATTCGGATACTGCCTTGACTTTTGCAGGATCCATTCGCACTGTGTCTTTTCCAATAATGACTCCTAAGAAATCGATTTCGTTTTTGTCAAAGAAGCACTTTTCCGGCTTCAGCGATAACTTGTGTTTTTCTAATTTTTCAAGTATTCGGTTAACATGTTTCGTATGTTCCTCTTGATTTCTTGAAAATACCAGGATGTCGTCCATGTAGATCACTACCCATCCTTCCGCAACTTCGACTCGAAATATGTCGTTCATCATGGTTTGGAAGGTAGCAGGCGAATTAGTGAGACCGAAGAACATGACCAATGGTTCGAATAACCCTCTATTGGTTCTGAAAGCGGCTTTCCATTCATCGCCCTCTTTGATCCGAACATTATTGTATCCCCATCGTATATCCATTTTGGAGAAGACCTTTGCTTGTGATAGTTGGTCCACAAGTTCTCCGATGAGAGGTAGGGGATAACGGTTTTTAACCGTCATTTCGTTTAACTTCCTGTAATCCTGTACAGGCCTTAGCTTTCCGTCTTTCTTTTTTACGAAGAAGAAAGGTGATGCCATTGGTGATTTACTAGGTTGGATTCGTCCAGAACCCAAATTTTCCTTTAAGAACTCGTCCAGTTGTTGCTGCTCGTCCCGGTTCAAGGGGTAAATTTTGCAGTCTACTGGGGTCGAACCAGGTATAAGTTCGATTGCATGATCCCACCGTCGTCGTGGTGGGAGTTCGTCAAATGTTTCTTTCTCGAACACCTTTCGGTGTTTTAAGTAATGACGGGGGACCGCCTCTTCCAACGTTCGTTTCTTTTCTGTTTTTGCCTGTTCCGCGGCTATCTTTGTGGCGGTCGAGGCGAAAGCTCGAACTCGTAACTCGGGTTCCCCGACATGAATGGCTAGAAGGCGCTCTCCTTCCTTTAAGTGATATGATTCGTCAATCTCATCTTCCGGTTCTTGTACGGAAGATGGTTTCCAACAGGTGCCGGGACACCGGTTAAACTCTAAAGATTTCTTTTTCCAGTTTATGGTTGGATTATGGTGTTCCAACCAGTCGTGTCCCAGAAAAAGATCAGTTTTGCTAAGTCGGGCTACGGCGCAGTCCATTATCTCCTCATGCGTTCCGATTCGTAGCTTGAACTGGACAAAGTACTCTACACTCCCGGATCCGTTGCGCGTCCCATCTGCATTGTATACTGGGATCGGGCGCAATAGCTTCTTTTTGTTCATCCGGTGTTTTTCTACGAATTCTTCGCTTATACACGATGAGGTGCATCCGGAGTCCAATAGCATGGTGATATTGGCAGTCTGGAAGGTGTCCATAGTGGTGAGTACGCCTTTTAGATCTAACTCCTGCTTCCCAATTCCTTGTACTACTTTTTCCCTTAAGTGTACCAGGTTCCATAGGGCATCGGTCTCCGATAAGGCGTTCAATTGTTGGACTAGTTTTCCGTTTACTTCATTTACTCTTTTGTCGTCTACCCACTGACGTAGGCATTCGATTGCCGTTTGTTCATCCTGCTGCCAGATACGTCTTAGTACCCATGGCGGCGTCCATGTCTTCAATCGTTTTTCAGGTTTTACGCTCATTTCCAAATTTCTTATACGGTGTATGTTCCCACTGCATTCGTAGAGTAAGTCATGCATATCAATTGCAGAATCTACTGGTACTGGTACACCGTTACAAGAAATTGGACTATCGGCCAGTTGAACAGAGCGTTTGTTCACTGGCTGTCTCCAAAATCCGAGACCTCCTCGATTTTGGCGCATCCTTCTACTGGGGTCATTTCCCCGTTGTCTATCATTCGTATTGCTCCCTTTCTTTTATCCTGGGCGACTTTCTTCTTCCAGCATCTTTCTTCCGTATGTCCCTTCCATCCACAGTTCCTACATTCCGGTATGGGTTTTCTCCCTCGTGGTAACGGGCAACGGCGGCTGTAATGTCCTTCTTTTTCGCAATTATAACACCATGGCTTGACATCTCGTTTCTTGTCTACATCCATGGCATTAGGGTCTCTACTTCCTGATGCGAATGGGGCTGGAGCCTTATACTGGTATTGGGGACGGGGGTTGCTACTCGGAGTTTGTTCTCGATATTCTTGCCGAGTTTTTGGGAAACCATATGCTTCATTGGCCTTCCTGTAAGCTCGGGCAAGTGCAGTTACTCGCGTTTGTATTTGAATAAGAGTAGCGTTATCAGGGAGTCCTCCGTATCGAATTAAGTCCCGCCCCAAGGATGGATTGAGATTGCTTTGAAATTGGGATATGAGCGCCTGGTCGTTCCAGTCCGTAAGCGAAGTGAGAGAGTTGAACTTGATGATGTAGTCTTCAACCATCATCGTGCCCTGTCGCAACTTTAATAGAGCCTCAATTGCTTTCTCCTTTGTTTCCGTGGACATGAAGAAATCGTGCATTTGATTTTTGAAGTCCGTCCAATCCGTGAATGGGAATTGGTTGTTTAACGGTCTTCGTACCCATGCCCTATTGTCCTCAGTTGACTCTCCCTCGTTTAACTGTTGCCAATTGAGATTCGGACTCCACCCGCTGTTGTCAATTTTGTCCTGGAATTCTTGCAATGCTTCTTGAAGCGCTTTAAGTTTGACACCGCTCCAATCCGCTGCTCTATCCCCTTTTCCGCCTTTCATTCGGTACAGGCATATGGAAATCATTCGTTTAGGGTCTGTCTCTCTTGACAACATGAAATAGGTTCCCATCTGCCGTAACCATCCGTCGACCGTTCTAGGATCCCCCTGGTAGTAATCAGGCATTTCGGCTTTGGTTAAAGGTCCTGGCTCAGGACGCGAACTTCTCTGGTATTCGTTTATTATTGCGACGAGGGCTTGTCCGGCGCTGGTTACAGCCCTTTGTCGTTCCTCTTCCTGACGGTGAATTTCGTTTTCCCTTGCTGCTACTGCTGCCGCAGGTTGGGTGTCTGCAAGAGGTTCCAGAGTTTCAGTGTCCATCCAATGATTCCTCCAGCCGAGTACCGCATGGTAGGCTTGGGTAACCATGTCTACTGTGAGTCGGAAGTTTCCGACGCCGACTCGATGTGAACCGTAACCTTGCCACATCATGGCCTTCATCCATGGCCAACCATTAGGTTCCCCAGATACTCGATCGCAATGCCACATGCGATTGCATCCCTTGGTTCGCCTCCAATATATAGGTCGATCCTCGTCCATAAGTTCAGGGTCCCATCCATATATTTCCCGAATTGTTGGGTAAGCTGGCCATTTGTAAGCGTTCCAGTACTTTCGCTTTACTAGCCAGAGATAACAGTATCCTGGATGTTTCGGGTGTAACTTATTTTGTTGCTGCTCGGTTAGGCCTGGACGACCATTCCTTAGACAAGGATCTATTTCTACCAGAGCTGCCGCTGCGTCTGATCGCGCTGGTTGCTCTGGTGATTC
This sequence comes from Amanita molliuscula, assembly GCA_023014405.1. Classification (NCBI taxonomy): domain Eukaryota; kingdom Fungi; phylum Basidiomycota; class Agaricomycetes; order Agaricales; family Amanitaceae; genus Amanita; species Amanita molliuscula. The sequence continues at coordinate 63,696 of JAEBUP010000097.1, read as the reverse complement.
CATATCGCTTTCTTCCCCTAGACTTATGATTTCGCCTTCCTCGGGGTTTCCTGCTCCTATTTTGTAGTGCCCCATGCCTTCCCTGTTTAGACACTCGACGTGAAACCATCCCCTCGTGTTACTGTTGTATTTTTCGATGTGTAACATATTCGATTGAGAGTAGGTTTTTCGTATGATGGTGGTAACGTTTTCGTCTCGAAGGCTTTTGTCCCAATTACAAATTTCCTGTAATTGTGGATAGGCTGGCCACAGGAATTCATTCCAAAAATCTTTCTTTATTAATACCAGGTAGCAATAGCCCGGTATGTCGGGATGTAACCCGCTGTCGACCCATGACATTCTTGGATATGGATAAGGAAGCCAAAATTCCTTTTCGACGTTCCGTCTCCGCTGGTCGATTTGTCGTTTCTTATGGGCATTATTTGCCCCTTGAGGATACTCCTCGGTCGATAGCCAATCTGCTGTCGTGGGAACGCCGCCATTCCAATGAGCTGCGTCTCCCCCAGCGTTGATAACTTTGGCTGTGCTTTCTCCGCCAGCTAGTGCTGCCGCTGCGTACGATCGCGCTGGTTGCACTACTGGTTCCTGTTCTTTTACTGCCGGGTATGTTCGTCCGGCTGCTTGGTTTACTGCTTCCTTCTCTTTCTTCCATTTGGCATAACGAGTGGCGCGTATATTGCCATTCATGGCATGCATCCAGGCATTCCAGTCTTCATGTGACATGGTCATGCCTTCGTGGCTGTACAACTCCTCCACATGGTGAGCACATTGAAGTCGCTCCACCGCTACTCGATATTTCCTTATTGCCTTGTCGCCATTGTTGATCAACATCAACCATTGATTATATTTTGACGAGACAAGGGCAAGCCAGATGGGATTAGAGGTGTCGCCTTGATATTGTTCCTCTAATAAGGTAATGAGAGTTTGATATTCTTTCTCGGCTTTGCGCATCGCGCGCTCCGCCCGTAAAACAGCTTTACTTGCTGCTCGTTCTGCCAGAAGGGCCTCCCAAGCTTCCTTCTGTTCGAGCTCCTGTTGGAGCTCTCTTTCTCGTAGTATTTGTTGCGCCTCGGCGCGTTCCCTCTTCCGCTCATTTTTGCGGTGACGCCAGTATAGTCTGACGTGGTTGTCGTATCGGCGTACAATGGTGTCGCCAACGAATGTTGGTGTCCTAACAAGGACAGATTCGATTGTGTCGGCCCAGTCCGCCTCAAAGATTTGGCCTATCTCTGAGAGTGTCGCCTGGGCGTATGGGAGTACGTAGTGGAAATGACAATTCATTTTTGATGAGGGAAGGTGTAAGGACGTTCCTGTAAAAAGATCTTCAATCAAGTTCAGGCCCTCCACTGACACTTGATCTGTTCTTTGCGGCAGCCGAAAATCCGCGCCTGTCGATGACGTCTCTTGGGAAACAAGAGAGATGTTGTCTGCAGTGTCGTGGGTCCGCAAGCTATCTATTGGGTGCACCCGGCAATTCGCCTCACTATCTTTGTGCCTAGTTATCACCCCGAAATCAGGTAGGGGTGCTAGTACAGGGAGTATGTGAGGAACTTGGGTTCAGCCTTGATATGCAACACCAGTAGAGTTGTTTCGCTCGTTCCTGAGCTTTTCCGCAATAAAGGTATACTAAACCCAGGGCGCGTCTATGGTCTCCTGCCTACGCTTCACCCCAGCGAACTAGTATTCTCGTCCTTTACTGTTTGTAGCCTACCCAAGCTTGGGTTTGTCGCCAGGCCCCTGTGGGCGTATTGAGGACACTAAAATCGAGTGCCCGTTGACAGTGGTCTGTCGAATTCGAAGTCGCCTGACGGCCCTGGGATAATCAGGATACAACCGTCCAAGTATGCTGTGGTCGACGTCGACAACGGTTCCGGGATAATCGGATTACAACCGTCAAAGTGAAACTAGGCCGTTGAATGTCTTTTGCAGCTACGAGCGGCGTGCTCGGTGCTGGACAGCTAGCAACGGGGTAGAGAATAAAGTCTCTAGATTATGTCAGGACTGCCCTAGACACAACCTATCTGACTCGAGCGGTGACTTGTTAAGTCTGAAACGATTCTGATTGCTCTGTAGCTATGTCTAGTGACAATAGACTATCTAGAGACTTAAGAGTCTCCTACGCTAAACTACGGCCCTTATATACCGCTTCCCCTGGTCTGTGCGCAGACAGCGCGCAGCTAAAGTCCCTCATGCCGGGATCAATGCGCAGCAGCCGATCTGCGCTCATCTAACCTTCTATGGGGAGATCCTCTCACACCCAACTCCTGGGTTGTCTTCATTCGGTCTTCCTATTGTTCAGGACTTCGGCCGATTCCCATGCACGCCGTACCGTTGACTTGGTACTCCTCGGCGTTCCCATGTCGCCCCTCAGGCGCCGTGCCGCTCATGATTCCTTTCATGGCGTAGGCCCATCATCGGGCCGCAACTCCTGTCGGCACTCGGTCTATCTCCATAGCCGATGCTGACCTAACCACCTTCCTTATAGGGACCGCAGCTATCGTAGGCCATCCTCCTAGAGTCCCGTTGCGTAGTCTTGCCCATAGACGTTTGAGCTTGATAAAATAGATAAAAAGAAATGAAAAATGTATCCCAACTCTCCAAGTCCGTATCCTCCGATCTTCTATTGACAACGTTGCATCTAAGTGCGTGTCTTCATAGTTATCGTTATGTCGTTACTGTAATGGTTTTGAAAATAAGAGGTGTGCTCATAACATCAACCCAAAGCTTTCCAGGTAAAGAGTGTTCGTTTCCTTCGATGTAATCCCCTTCGAAGTATTCGTCAGATACTGGGGTGTTCCTATTCTTTCCTACTCCTCGAAATTCCCAACGTTTATTTAATGTCGAGAAAAAGAGCTCTTGTCCTTCTAGATAATATGTTCCTTTAAAGAGAAAGGAATCGTTCGGTGGCCTCTGGTTAGAGAGTCTGGTTTCGGGTCGTTTCGGATCTATATTGTCTAGCTAGTGACGATGCACTAAGCAGTTCAGTGAGTTCCAACTTGTGTTAGGATCGATGCCCTTGGTTCGTTATCAAGTCAACGGTGACGACTAGAGTCTCGGTCTAATCCCAGTCACTGGACGAGAATGCTGTTCGACGTCGTGCTAGGCAGCGACGAAGGTAGCTCGAGCGATAGAGAGGACGAGAGCGAGAGGGTTGTTCAGTAAAGGACAATACTCGATTAAGTTGGAACTGAGGTACTACGGTACATGCGCAGGGTTTATATACTGGCTAGAGAACAATAAGGAAGTATAAAAGGAAGTGAAACAAGGGGCAATCCAGGTAGATGAAACAAGTATCAAAGCGTAGTGACGAAGTGAAGAAAGGCTATTGTAGCAAGTAAGTGTAAGAAAGAAAGAAGTTGTAACATCTGTCCTTGTTTTGCGCTCACTCTTAGGTTTCTCAAGTGATGTACATCTCCTCTGCACTCGTAAAGTAAATCGTGCATGTTTATTTTTGAGTCTACTAGTACATCACTATTCGAAACCCGAGTAGCAGCCAGCAGCACTGAGCACTCGCCTACTGGCTTTCTGCAAAATCCGAGACCTCCTCTATGTGTCTGACTGGGGTTGTTTCCCTATTGTCGACGTATCTGACAACCTGCTTTCCTTTATCGCCGGTTGTAGTTTCTTTTTTGCACTTCCATGCTGTGTGCCCTTTCTTGCCACACTTGTAACAAGTGCTGTTTTTCTGCCTACACTCTTCCACTGAGTGGTTCCTCATCTTGCAATGGGAACAAAATTTCTGTGTATCGATGTCCATGGCATTTGGATCAGGTCGACTTCCTGATGCTACTGGTGCAGGTGCTCTGTATTGCCACTGAGGGCGACCGTTATGAGCCGGGGCTCGCTCTTTATACTCCTGTCATTGTGCAGGGAATCCATAAGCCTCGTTGGCTTTGCGGTATGCTCTAGCGAGCGCTGTTACTTGTGTCTGAATCTGGTGCAGTGTAGCGCTCTCTGGTAATCCTCCGTATCGGATTAGTTCTTGACCAAGTACTGGGTTGAGATGGTTTTGAAACTGTGAGATCAGGGCCTGATCGTTCCAGTCAGTCAACGAGGTGAGGGAGTTGAATTTGATGATGTAGTCTTCTACAATCATTGTTCCCTGTTGTAATTTTAACAATGCCTCGATGGCTTTCTCCTTTGTTTCAGTAGACATGAAAAACTTGTGCATTTGAGTTTTAAAGTCTGCCCAGTCTAGGAATGGGAATTGATTTTCCAGGGGTCGTCTGATCCATGCACTATTGTCATCCATGCTTTCTCCCATATTTAGCTGGGCCCAATCTAATTCCGTACTCCAGCCGCTATTGGCGATTTTGTCCTGAAACTCCTGCTGTGCTTCCTGGAAAGCCTTGAGTTTCACCCCGCTCCAATCAGCTGCTCTATCTCCTTTCCCACCTTTGATCCTGTAAAGGCAGATTGATACTTTTCGCTTAGGATCTGTTTCATTGGCCAGCATGAAGTAAGTGTCCATCTGCCGTAACCATCCATCCACTGTACGAGGATCTCCTTCATAGAAGGCAGGCATTTCAGCTTTTGTAAGAGGTCCGGGCTCCCAGCGATTAGATCATTGATATTTGTTGATCATGGCTGCCAGAGCTTGACCGGCACTGGTGATAGCTCACTGTCTTTCCTCTGCCTGTCAATGAATCTCGTTTTCCTGTGCCGCTACTGCTGCAGCTGGTTGGGTATCAGGTAGAGGCTCTATCGTTTCAGTGTCCTGCCAATGTGTCCACCATCCCATCACTGCATGGTACGTGTGCGTGATCATGTCGACGGTAAGCCTGAAAGTTCTGGCACTGACTCGAAGTTCTTTGTGGCCACTGGTGAACAGCATTTCCACCATGTCCCATCCATTGACATCAGCCATTTCTAGGCCAACGTGTACCACATCGGTTTGTTCTGTGGCAGTCCACCTCGTATGGACTCCTTCATTCCGGTATTCTGCTCCCATCTCCCATATGGCTGCAATTGTAGGATAAGCAGGCCATTCGTACTGGTTCCAGTACTTGGGTTGTATAAGGTTAAGGTAACAGAATCCTGGTACCAATGGTGCAAGTTTTTCTGGAATGGGGCCCATCCATATAGTCCACCAGAAGCCGGGTGATATATTTCTGTTTATTGCGTGCATCCACGCATTCCAATCCTCATGACTCATGGTCATGCCTTCGTGCCCGTACAGTTCTTGTACGTGGTGCTGGCACGGTAATCATTCTATAGCTATTTTGTATTGGCGAATAGCTTTGTCGCCGTCGTTTATTAATATGAGCCACTGGTTGTATTTTGATGAGACCAAGGCTATCCAGATAGGGTTGGAGGTGTCGTTGTTGTATTGGACCTCTAATAACTCCATGAGTGTGCGGTATTCTTTTTCTGCTTTCTGCATAGCACGTTCAGCTCGCAGGACTGCGTGAGCAGCAGCTCGTTCCATAAGAAGGGCCTCCCAGGCTTCCTTCTGTTCTAACTCCTGTGTGGCTTCTCGTTGCCTGAGGAGTTTCTGCGCTTGAGCGCATTCGAGTCGTCGTGACTCTTTCCGGTGTTTCCAATACAACCGGACATGATTATCATAGCGGCGAATGGTAGTGTCGCCGATGAATTCTGTAGGTCCTGTTTGGACCATATCGTGAATTGTGACCCAGTCCGCCTCGAAGATGCACCCGATCTCCGAGAGTGTTGCCTGGGCGTACGGTAAGATGTATGTAAATGCACACTGCATTGTGCTAAACGTGTATGTTGAAGCTGTAAAAGAATCTTCAACCAATTTGAAACCCTCCACTGACAACTGGTCCCTTCTATCGGCTGTCCAGTTCGGAATCCGCGCTTGTCGATGACGTCTCTTGGGAAACAAGAGAGATAATGTCTGCTGTGTTGTGGGTCCAAAAGCTATCAATGTACATGTGCCTGGCAGTTCGCCTCAATGTCCTTGTGCCAAGTTATCAACCCGAAATCAGGTAGGGTTGCTTGTACAGAGGGTATGAGAGGACTTTGTTTCAGCCTTGATACACAACGTATATCGAGTGTTTTCACTCGTTCCTGAGCTTTTCGGCAATAACAGTGTACTACACCCAGGGCGCGTCTGTGGTCTCCTGCCTACGCTCTCCCAGCAATGCTAGTACTCTCATCTGTTACTGTTTGTAGACTACCCAAGTAGGGTTTGTCATCAGGCCCAATGGGGCATATTGAGGATCTCTCGTTCGAGACCTGTTGACAGTACTGTGTCGTGCGTTGATGTCGCCTGGAGAGGATGCGGGCTACGCGATTACTTCCTCTCAGAAAGAAACTAGGCCATTGGCGCTGTGAGCAATGATGAGCCAAATGTGCTCAGTGCTATAGGTCCAACGGGGTAGAGTGGTAAAGACTCTAGATTATGTTAGGGACAACCTAAACACAACCTCAAGACTTATGAGAAGGGTGGCTTGTTCAGCCGAAGACAAGACAGACAGATCAGTCAAGATAAGATCAAGACTAAACCTGTTGCTCAAGTAGAAGTGTCTAGGACACAAACTATCTAGAGTCTTAGGGACTCGCTACCTAAGACTACAACCCTTATATACCTATCTCCTGGTCTGTGTGCAGTCAGTGCGCAGCTAAAGTCCCTCACAATAGAGACAATGCGCAGCAGCCAAGTCTGCGCCCATATGACCTTACTTGGAGATTTCCTCCCACACCAACACTCTGTCCTTCTGTATACGGCCACACCTATTGTCGTGCATCTTGGCCGATTCCCATCTACGCCGGTACCTAGTCGTCGGTACGTCTCGGCGTTCCCATGTCACCCCTCAGGCGCCATGCCACTCATGTATCCTATCATGGCGTAGGCCCATCATCGGGCCGGTGTTCCTGTCGGCACTCGGTCTATGTCCATAGCCGATGCTGACCTAACCTCCTTCTGTATAAGGGTCGCAGTCCTAATGTAGTCTGTCCCTGCGACCAAGGTATCGTCTGAGTCCTGTATCCTATTGTTTGAGTGTAATGAAATAGATAAAAAGAAAAGAAAAATAGAGTCTGACTTCCTACAACCGTATCTGCATATTCGTCATTAGTGTCGTTACTGTGAGAATTGAATGGGATGAGGTATGCTCATAACACACAAGTGTCGGCTTGTTAGGCCTAAGATGATACAATTGCTCTTGCTAGCTAGTGTCTAGGACACAAAAACTATCTAGAGTCTTAAGGACTGACTATGCTAAACTACAACCCTTATATACTCCATCCCCTGGTCTGTGTGCAGTCAGCACGCAGCTAAAGTTCCTCATGCCAGGATCAATGCACAGCAGCCGAGTCTGTGCCCATCATACTATTCTGGAGATATTCCTCCCACACCAATCGCCTGTCCTTCCATACCTGGCTAGCGTTGTGTTGGTGCTCTTGAGCATTGAGCTAAGGGCAGCGCCCACCTGACCAATCCGCAGCCTTCATCTCCATACAGCAGCATCTTATTGTCTTGTGCCTTCAGCCATTCCCACCAACGCCAGTACCATTCCCTTGGTACCTTCCAGGCATTCCTGTTCCGCCCCTCCAGGGCATCTAGACCTTGGTTCAAGTTGCAGTCTAGGCCCATCATCAGGCCATCCTCCATGTCAGCACTTAGTATATCCAATAACCAATGCTGACCTAACCACCTTCCTAATAAGGGCTATAGTGTTCGCATAAGCATCCTGCTCTAAGTTCCGCCATCCAGCCCTTGTATCATATTGTTCTAGTGAGATCAAATAAAGAAAAAGAAAAGGAAAACATAGTCCAACCCTCCAGTCCTGTATCTTCGTAAAAGCCATCGATGTCATTACTGTAAAATGAATAAATGGGGTATGCTCATAACAAGTACCAATCCCAGAGCAGCTCTTGATGGAACCCTTACCAGAATCAGTCTGGATACTTTCCTAAAAGAGGTTGGAGAGGAAATGTGGACAAAGCACAAATCAAGAGTGCTCTCTTGGCAATCTCAGTTAAAGGCCAAAACACCAGGACCATGGGCTGAAACCAACCCACATGATCTATGGAGAAAAAATGGGTACTGTTACATGTACTTGTTCAAACTGGAGTTTTACAATGCTTACAATTGGCCCACTTGGCCCACACTATATGAAATAATGAATTGGGAACTGGAGTTGAGAGACCCCTTTGCATGATTGGCCATTCAAGGTAACATCAAGCCCAGAAAATACTACATCATTGAGGAGGCAGCTATCTGCAAGGCAGACCTCAAATATACTTGGGAGGGATTGAAAGAATTGGAACAGACATCTCCATACACATGGATGGCACAATTTGGCAGCTGGTCTAAATCTAAGAAAAGATGAGCTGTGAAACTGGTGAAGATGGTGAACCTAGGATCAACCATACCTCTACTGCAGGCATATGCAGAGGTGGCTGGACAGACTGTTGTTGACTAAACAAAGTCTGTCACCACTCCAGTTAAATCATATGCAGCAGCAGCAAGTAAAGGGATTTTAGTCAACTGAGCCATTATGAGAACACAAAGAGGTGACTCAGCATGGTTTGGTGGTGTTCCCACAATGGATGATTGGCTATCAAAAGAGGAATATCCACAAGGAATGAATGATGCTCACAAGTGAAGTGATATTGATTGGTGGTGTAGAGAAGTGGATCAAGAAATGTCAGTACCACACACATACCCAAAACCCCAACATGTCACAAAGGGGCTTCATCCTGACATCCCTGGATACTGCTACTTGGTCTTAATCAAGGAGACACATTGGAATATGTTTGACTTGCTGGCTTATCTGCAGATTCAGGAAATCTGTTCATGGGACAAAGAACTCTGAAATGAGAATGTTACTACAATCATCTGCCAGTTGTACAGTCACAAAGATACTCTCCATGTTGAAAGATATCCAAGTAACCAGAGAGGATGGTTCCATATTGAGATCTTAAATGGCATGGGCCTGGGCTATAAAAAACTCAGGGCAACACCTTTCTGGTATACAGCAGACATGGTAACACAGCTGCACTATGCAATAATGGATGGCATGACCATTGGGCTGGCTCAGAGACCTTGGAACCATTACCAGAAACATCACCAGCAGTGCAGGTAGTGGCCCAGGCCAATGTGGTTCATAGACAACAGGAAAATTGGCACAGGCAGTAGCTAGCATGGGAAATGCCATTGCCAACATGATCAATGCATACCAGTGGTTGAACTGACCTGAGCCAGGCCTTCTCACCAAGATGGAGATGCCTGACTATTATCAGGGAGATCCAAGAACTGTAGATGGATGGTTATGCCAGATGGAAACCTATTTCATGCTGGCATGAGAACAGACAGGTCTCAGAAAGATCTCAATCTGCCTATACTGGATTAAGGGAGGAAAGGGCAATCAAGTAGGAGATTGGAGTGGAATAAAATTGCATGCCTTTCAGGAAGTACAAGAAGAATTTGAGGATCAAATTGAATGATCACACAGGGATAGAAATCTGTCATGGGGAGCCCTAAATGACAGATGGGAAACAGATGACTGATTGGCATGGCAGAGACCACCTCTTGAAAGCAAATTTCCTTTCCAGGGTTAGTCAGATTTCAAAGGACAGATGCACAACTTCTTCATGTCAACTGAAACAAAGGAGAAGGTGATAGAGAAATTCCTTGGACTCTAGCAGAAGGATATGCTAATAGAGGATTATGCTGTAAATCCAACTCCCTCACACCACTGGTAGACTGGAATGATCAGGCCTTGATTGCCCAGTTCAAGGGACATATCCATCCAGTGCTAGGAAGGGAACTTATACAATATGGAGGACTGGAGGAGGATGCAACCCTACAGCAGTTGCAAGATTGGGCAATTGCCTTAGCATGAGCATGGAGAAAGGCCAATGTGACCTATGGGTTCAATAAAAGGAATATGGACTACAAGGAAAGCCAGTGACTAGAGACCATTGTTCCCAGCAATTCCAGTTTAGTGCACCACCTGTGGTATCAGGATCAGGAAGCTGATGAGACCTGAACACCATGGATGTTGACAAAAATAGGCAGACTCTCATGTGTTACAATCCCAGCCACATGAACCAAGACCATAAAGAACCAAGGAAACCATTTACATGCTATAATTGTGGAAAAGAGGGGCATGTATCCCAAAATTGTAGAGAGCCAAAGAGAATCCTGGCAGCAGACAAAGGAAAACAATCCATCCATAGTATAAATGCAGGAGATGTGTCATGGGAGGAGTACAAGGAACTTGGACAGCTCCAGGGTTTTCCAGAAAGTCAGTAGGCAAGTGCTCAGTGCTGCTGACTAGTAGTAGGGACTTGGACAATATATCAGTATCTACAGACTCCAGAATAAAACTACCTGATTTACTTTATGAATGCAGTGGAAGTATACACTGTCTGAGAACCTTTGAGTGAGTACAACAAAACCCTGACTAAGGACTTGGTCCCCTCAATGGGTTTTAAGGAGGATTTGGGAACAAAAAGAAGAAACAGCTATTAAGTATTTGCAACAGTGGGTGCAGTCAAAGTGAGTTAAGGAAGTGGACATTCAATTAGTGTGGCAGTTAAACAGTATGAATGAGTCAGAAGCATTGTGGAACCTTGTACACTTAAGGGAGAAGGGTAATACAAGGATTGGGAAAACAACAGCTGGATCTTAAAGGAACAATAACTACAATGAACACATTAAAAACCATCAATGTAGATATGCTGTTGGATTCCAGATGTACAGCCTCATGCATCAATGATGGAAAAGCATCAGTTGGCCAAAAGGAGACTGATATGACCAGTACCAGTGTATAATGCAGATGAGACCTGGAACACAATGGGTAATCTCAAATACATGGTACAGGTTAAATTACAAATAGGACAGCATGAAGAGATGATTGAATGTAGAGTGGCACATCTGAGAAAGACAGATCTATTTCTAGGATATGACTGTTTGAAACTCCATAACTGTTACAAACAGAACAGCATTGGCTTCTTCCAGACAAAGGTTCAACACCTTCCTACATGTGCATTGAACATTCCTTTCTTGTATGTTTCCATTTCTAGTACTTACTTGACTCATCTCATGTTGTGTATGTGTTGTTTGCCTTATCATTAATGCTCTACAGCTGTTGCCACCTGCAGCAGTTGCATCTTGTGTCTCCATTGTTTGTGCTTAGTAATCCATAGCATGACCCTGTATGTATAGTCTGTAGTAGCACTGGACTGGTTCCCCAGTTCAGCAATAGATTGCTCATCCACACTTGCCTGAGCTTTGCTCCTTGGTCAGCCCCTCCACCCTTGATGCCCAAGCACACCTCTGCCTGCCTTAGCACACCTGGAGTCTGCCTTGCCTGTCTATTACCCTTAGGAGCCACCAACCTTCACTGCTGCACATCACCCTGCTCACACACCACTACCATGCCCTGGCTTGACCCTAACATATTGCTGAACTCTTCTCAGCTCACCCAAGTACAAGATGACTACTTTTCACCTGGAGCTACTATGCTTCAGTGACTAGATTGGAGTCTCTAGGCTCTACAGAAACACCCTCAGATGAACACCCTTCTATCTCATCAACATGGACAGAATACTACCCATTGAGGAAGACTTCTTTACAGGAGATCCTTTCTTCAGCAAGTTTATCAACCCCCCTCACTTTGACCAGCCAGACCCCATCATCCCTGGAGGATTTGTATGGACCCAGACCCAGAGACCTCCCACCCCACCATCACTGATCATTATATTGGATTCCCTTGTCAGTGAATTTAAGAGCCAATTACAGTGCACTTACAAAAAAACCAAGAAAAGCAAAGGAAAGGAAAGAGAAGCCCCTACTGCCAATCCCACAACTGTCACTCCCCTTGCCCACACTACTGAGCCCAACAGATACTGGTCTACCATCCAGCCCACAGGCACACTTCTTAAAGCCCAAAATTTGCACTTGACTCAGAAATATAACATCAGCAAAGGAGATTATCATATTGTTGAAAGCATCACTTGTGATCAAAGACAGGAGTACCAAGCCTGTGACAGAAAGTGATTCTACCACATCATTAGGGACATATCATTCATTGAACAAACCACAACCACTACCAACTTAGGATTTGAGGTTGCACCTAATTAGCAGGTGCAGTCTATACAGAAGAAGCCACCACATCCAAAATGCACATCAAATTAGGACTGCTGTCCACCCACCTGATGCTGCCCTTGAACGAAAGCACCAACAAGAAGAAGAAAGCACAAAGAAGAAGAAGAAGAAGAAGAAGAAGAAGAAGACAACAAATGAACCCCACATGGAGGAGATAAAACCAAGATGACAGACAAAGAAACTTGCCAGAAACTGTTCTGACAGGTGGTTGCTCAGCCTGACAATTTTGATGGAGACAAGATGAAGTTTGCCACCTGGTGGATGCACATGCAGCTTTATCTGAAAGGATATGAATCACTGGATGAATTAGGGAAATTCATTGCAGTGTTGTCTAGGTGTAAGAAAGGAAGCACTACTCCCTGGGCACTGTTAAAAAATCAGGAGATTGTCAACAACAAACTACAGTCATGGGAAGCTTTCAAGTTACAGATTGTTGCATGGTTCTCAGACCCCATTTGCTCCCATAAAGCACTCAATTGCATCCACAGAATCATTCAGCTAACCAAGATGTCCATCACTGAATATCTGGACCAGTTTGAGGAACTCAAATACACTAGTGGAGTTGGAGATACTGAAGCACTATACCTCTTGAAGTGTGGAATAAGCCCAGCCATTGCTCAAATCATCTATAGCTCAGATGCTGATCCCCCTAACACATATGATGCATTCATTACTAAAGCAAGAATGATTGGCACCAATCTCAACATCAATAAGGGTTTACATCAGACCCTGACTTCCTCAAGCACCGCCACCCCTTGCAACACTTGCACAGCCACAGGTACCACATTTGGAGGCACAGGGCATGCCATGGAAATAGATGCTAATAAGGCAGTTTGTTGCTACAATTGCAGAAAGTTTGGACACCTATCCAAGGACTGTCCTCAACAGAAGAAAGAGAAGGGCACTTGCTAATAATGTGGAAGCAGGGTGCACCTAATCAAAGATTGCCTGAAGAAAAAGGCAATGTTGAATAAAGGAAAGGAACCATTTTGCCCACAGGAGTAAAGAAAACAGAAGAAACAGGCAATGACAACACACTACTAGAGGAATTGATTCCAGAAGAAGACAATTATTACAAAGATGGAACATAGGAGGATTTTACAGAAAGAGATGTGTAAATGCTGTACCCATCTCTACCAAAACAGTTCCCAGCTTGACTAAATACTTTGCCTGTCCTAGTGTAAAGCAAGTTAATCTGTCCCCCACTTTAACCCACAAGTCTGCAAGCAATGCATACATCAAGAAGATGAAAGAATGCTTATCAATATCTCCTTGCTTATTAAAGGAGGAACCCCAATTGGTAATGTTGGATGCATGAAAAAGAATGGATAAGGACAATGGGTCTGTTTCTCCCCAGAAGTTAATAATGGGTGCCAGATTATGAGTATCCATCCTCAAGAAGTAAAGAAATGGTGATGACCAACAAACCTGATCTCCCAGCCAATTGTTATGAAGAATGCAGATGGTTCCTTTAACCAACAAAAGAAAGCCATGCACATTGCAATTATTGAAATGTGAGTAGGAGATCACTTTGAAACCCTAGAAGCTCTAGTCTTGGACATAGGATGAAACAATATGTTACTAGGAAAAGATTGGCTATCACATCATAGCCCCTCAATTGATTGGATGACCAACAAAGTCACATTCAATAACTGTGCAGGACAATGTGCCATTATGCAAAAACAGCCTCTTCACAGCTGGCTGTTCCAATTGATGAAAATGGATTAGCTAAAGGTGCCAAACCCTCCTATGTACAGCCATTCCAGCATCTGTTTGATAAAACCAATTTCAACAAACTCCCAATTTGATGGGAATGGGATCACAAAATTAACTTAACACCAGATGCACCCAAAGAATTGCCAGCATGAAATTACCATATGATGCCTGTCAAGGAAGAAGAACTTGACAAATTTATAGATACAGAATTAAAATCTGGAAAGATATGTGAATCAAAATCCCCATACACAGCACCATGCTTCTTTATTGGAAAGAAGGATGGAGGATGCTGTCTAGTTCAAGATTATTTTCATGACAATTACTCACTTGCTCAGTCAGGGAACAGATTTGACTTCAGATATAATGTTAAAGTTGAGCACAACCAATGTACTCAAGCCATATCAGTTCCATTAGTAATAGAAAAAGCAATGTGACATGCATGGATCCAAAATATGCAAGAAACTGGAAGGGCAAGACTTTCATTAATTTTTAGGATTTGTTTTTCATAATAATGACTCACTTGCTCAGTTAGGGAACAAAGCTGGCTTCAAGAATAGTGTCAATGCTGGGCACAATCAACCCAGTATGTTTACTAAAGCCTTATCAGTTCATCAGTCAAGAAAAAAGCAAAGTAAGCATACAGGATGCAAAATATGCAATTACTGTGCCAAGAACATTAGATAATGGTTACCCAAGGCATCTAAATATTTACTTATATTTTTCTGAAATTTGCCTGATTTTTAAACACTGTATGACTCCTTGAATAGCAGGCTAAGGCCTTATCTGCACAATCTGCACAATCATAAGCCTTATCTGCACAATTGTCATACCTGGTCACTAAATTACAGTGCCAAAGCATCATATAATGGTCATAGAGACATCTACATTTTTCCCTACATTTTTCTGAATTTTACTTGAATTTTGAGCTGTGTGTGTCTGTGGAGGGAAAGGCAGAAAGAGTGTTTGCACAGAATACAGAACAAACAAATTTCGCTTTCACTTACAAATGAGCATTTAACCCTGTGCCCTATCAGGCATGGTATCCCAGGCAGAGTTTTATATGATATCCCAGGCAGAGTTATATGTGATATCCCAGTTGAGAGTTTTATGCTCCATCCCAGTCACCCACCACCCCAATGGCCTAGTGGCCATTGGGGTGGGGGGTGACTTTGTTGTGAAATTTTATGTGATATCCCAGTTGAGAGTTTTATGCTTCATCCCAGTCACCCCCCACCCCATGGCCTAGCAGCCATGGGGGTGGAGGGTGACTTTGTTGTGAAATTTTATGTGATATCCCAGGTGAGAGTTTTATGCTTCATCCCAGTCACCCACCACCCCAATGGCCTAGCAGCCATTGGGGTGGTGGGTGACTTTGTTGTGAAATTTAATGCTCCATCCCAGTTCACAGTTTCATGCTCCATCCCAGTCACCCCCCACCCCATGGCCTAGTGGCCATGGGTGTGGTGGGTGACTTTGTTGTGAAATTTAATGTGATATCCCAGTTCACAGTTTCATCCTTCATCCCAGTCAATCCACAAATCCCATATCCCAATATTATGTAGCTACTACATTACAAATTTAACCCTCCCAGTATCTCATTATACACTATATTAACTACTTTTTCCCTTCATTATTTGAAGGCAATAATACTTTTATCCTCCCTCCAGAAGTGCACCTTGACAATGCCACATACATCTGCCCATGTGAGAACACATCTGTTTGCAGGTTTAGCCCCACAAACTGTTGAAAATGGTGATAACACATCACACAAACATCCTAACACATGTACAAATGCACCAACACATACCTATGATACTATACTTCAACTTTGCTTAATAGTAGTTAGCTGACTTTGTTGATATTTCTTCATGTACTGTCCCCAGATCATTATTATGTCTGGAGCACAATATAGTGGACACCTAAACTCATGCCTCAGTGTAGGAACCATCATAGATCCACCATACAGCCTAGTTTTACATATATGTATGGGTAAAACCATACACTTGATTTGGTTATTAGACATTGCTACTTTAATAGACCACTATTATCAAAGTCTATTGTCTAAGCATTGTCTAAGAGGGTTTACAACTGCATCTGACTGGTGTTTCATCAGTAGTCAGTTATCTAGTCTATTGCCAGTTTTTAACACAAACTTCACAGACTGCCCTTGAGATTTGTTGATTGTCATGGCAAATGCCAGTCTGATTGGAAACTGTCTCCTTTTCACTGGAATTGGCAAGTTCTCTGCTGATGGCTGCAGTGTAATCCTTGGAATCAATGCTATCTTCCCACAAAATCTCTCATCTCCAGAAATGATTTCACATTTCACTACTCTGTCCTTGATCCCTCTGACCACCATTCTGGTCCCATTGCACAGTCCCCTAGCTGGATCAAGATTTCTGAGAAGCATCACTGGACTCCCTATCTTCAATGCCAACTTGGACAATGGCAGTCCACTTGCATTCAAGGAGTTCAGGTATTCCACAGGATAAGGCTGGTATCCATCTTGAGCCTCATGTTCCAAATCAATTGAGTCTGCACTGTGGAGAACTTTTTCTATCCCTGGCATCATCTCAAGGACCACTTTGTTGATCTCATCCACATCATCATTTTTGCAGCACAGAATAGTTCTGTCTAAGTAGTATTAATTTGGTTTGTTTCCCAGATGAATCTCAGGATATGCATGTCCAATCAAGTTTTCCATGGTACTTGGATTGCAGCACATGTTTTCTGGAATTTGCACTTTTCCATCCTCATCCATGTTGGTCCCTGCTCCAATCTGCAATAGCCAAGCTGCATGTGCTTCACTGTCAGGAGTTCTTTCCAACCTCATATTATGAGTCAAATAATATACTTCCACCATCCTCCACAGTTCACTTCTTGCAATAGATGCTGCCACAGTCTCTTGTCTCAACCCCTTTGGCACCACTGGCAGAGTCTGATGAAAATCTCCTCCAAACATTACTGTGATCCCAGCAAATGGCATATCTCCCCTGTTCAGGAGATCCCTCAACAGTCTATCCACAGATGATACTGCATACTTGTGTTGCATGGGTACCTCATCCCAAATGATGATCTTGGTGTGCTCCAAGACCTGATGCATCTGTGAATTGGCTCTGACTTTGGCTACAGATGTTTCTGTTGCTGGAATGGGAATCTTAAATGTAGAATGGGCTGTCCTTCCACCTTGCAGCAACAGAGCAGCAATTCCAGATGATGCCACACACAGAGCTACCTGATTCTGTGATCTGACAGCAGCAGCAATGGTGTTGCATACAAATGTCTTGCCACACCCTCCAGCACTGTGGACAAACAGAAGTCTTCCTCTGTTGTTGTTGACAGAGTCCATGGCAGCATTGAACACATTTCTCTGCTCATCATTGAACCTGCCCACATTCACAGTCACCAACTCAGCTTGCTGTACAGGGTCATACTCCAACTGCTGTGCCAACAGGAAATTGTCCATTATGTCCTCCCAGGATTGACCATCCACAGGTCCTTGAGGCAATGGCATAGGTGGAAAGTCTGTCAATGTCTTTCCAGACCTCATGAAAATCTTGTTCAGCAAGTGTAAGCCATAGTCATGGATCTTGGCATCTTCAAACTCAAGATTCTGGTACTGAGGCTGTCTCTGAAGCCTTCTTCTCAAGTCATTGTTGAAAAATAGTCTTATATAATACAAAGATTACCAATTACTTATGTAATCAGAAAAGTAGACTTCATGTCACAGTCACTTATGTCACATCTCGTGGGAAGTCCACAGGAGTGATTATATAATAGACTATTAATAGATTGTGTTTCATATTTAACTATATATGGTATTATGACTCATTATGATTCATATAGAAGCATATGAGGTCATATAGAATATCATAGAACATCTATTCATAAATATGACTCACATATGAGGTCATATAGAATAAGTGATGTCATTTAGAACATCATGGAATAAGTAATAATAGATATGACTCAGAATGACTCATTGAGGTACTGAGTTTGGTAGCATAGATTAGTAATACAACCATAGATAGTAATGAACATGTACTTAGGTTAGGGTTCATGAAATGTATATAAGGAGGGCATTCTGAGCTGTTGTTCCTTCAGTTCAAATAACTAACAGACCCTAGTTAAGGCAAGCCTTACTAAGCAGGTGAGTTGAAAGACTTGCTTAGTCAGGTGCCAGGCACTGCTGTCATCACTTTCAACAGGTTATGGGCCCTGGATAGTGACTGCCTTAAAAAGACAGTCTTCAGATTGCCTATGGAGCTATGTCCAAAGGTGGAAGCAGGGTAGCATACCATGTATTTATAGTTACTAGATCTGCCTAAGATCCCTTCAAGATCAGATTACTAGATATGGCTTAAGGCCCTCTATCTAGATCTGATGGGATCAGCAGATTGTGTGTGTGTGATCTCACTGTGTGTGTTATGAGCATACCTCATCCTGTTCAATTCTCACAGTAACAACACTAATGATGAATATGCAGATACAGTCATAGGGAGTCGGACTCTATGTTTCTTTTCTTTTTATCTATTTCATTGCACTCAAACGATAGGATACAGGACTCAGATGATACCTTGGTTGCAGGGACAGACTACATTAGGACTGCAACCCTTATACGGAAGGAGGTTAGGTCAGCATCGGCTATGGACATAGACTGAGTGCCGACAGGAACACTGGCCCGATGATGGGCCTACGCCATGATAGGATACATGAGCGGCACAGCACCTGAGGGGTGACATGGGAATGCCAAGACATACCAATGACTAGGTACTGGCATAGATGGGAATCGGCCAAGACGCATGACAATAGGCGTGGCCGTATACAGAAGGACAAAGTGTTGGTGTGGGAGGAAATCTCCAAGTAAGGTCATATGGGCGCAGACTTGGCTGCTGCGCATTGTCTCTATTGTGAGGGACTTTAGCTGCACGCTGACTGCGCACAGACCAGGAGATAGGTATATAAGGGTTGTAGTCTTAGGTAGCAAGTCCCTAAGACTCTAGATAGTTTGTGTCCTAGACACTCTACTTGAGCAACAGTTTTCTTTTCTTTGGCTTAACCAGCCACCACTCTAAGTCTTGAGGTTGTGTTTAGGGTCTCCCTAACATAATCTAGAGTCTTTACCACTCTACCCCGTTGGTTAGCACCAAGCATGTTTGGCTCGTCGTTGCTCAGAATGCCAACGGCCTAGTTTCATTTCTGAGAGGTAGTAACCGCACAGCCCACGACCTCTCCAGGCGATGATGACACAGTACTGTCAACAGGCGTCGAATGAGACGTCCTCAATACACCCCTTTGGGTCTGTCTACAAAACAGTAACGGAAGAGAATACTAGAGTGTCGGGAGAGCATAGGCAGGAGACCACAGACGCGCCCCGAGCTTAGTATACCGTTATTGCCAAAAAGCTCAGGAACGAGTGAAAAAACTCGGTATATGTGTGTAGCAAGGCTGAACCAAAGTCCCTTCATACCCTCTGTACTAGCAACCCCTACTTTGTTATCGGGGTTGATAACTAGGCACAAGGACATTAGGGCAAATTGCCAGGCACACGGATATTGATAGCTTTCGGACCCACAACGCAGCAGACAACAACTCCCTTGTTTCCCAAGGGACATCATCGACTGGCGCGGATTAACAGCCAGAGGAACGGATCAAGTGTTGGTGGAGGCCCGAACTTGGTTGAAGATTTATTACAGCAGAATCCCCAACGAGACACAATGCAGTGCTCGTTTAACTACATACTACCCTACGCCCAGGCGACACTATCGGAGATTGGGTGCATCTTTGATGCAGACTGGGTAACCATTTACGACACAGTCCAGACCGGACCCAGAGAGTTTATCAGTGACACAGTCATTCACTGTTATGATAACCATGTCCGACTATGGTGGAAACACTGAAAAGAGTCAAGACGACTCGAGCGCATACAAGCGCAGATCATCCTACAGGAGCGGGAAGCTCAACAAGAGCTAGAACAAAAGGAGGCCTGGGAGGCCTTACTTATGGAAAGAGCTGCCTCGCACTGTCCTGTGAGCAGAACAAGCAATGAAAAAGGCAGAGAGGGAATATCAGACCCTCATCAAATTACTGGAAGTTCAGTACAAAGGGGACTCTTCCAACCCCATCTGGTTAGCTCTGGTCTCATCAAAGTACAACCAGTGGCTCTTATTAATCAACAACAGCGACAAGGCTATCCGGCACTACCAGGTAGCAATAGAACGGCTCCAGTGCTCACACCACGTACAGGAGCTATACGAGCATGAGGGCATGACCATGAGTCATGCAGACTGGAATGTGTGGATGCACGCAATAAATGGAAATATATGGGCAACCTGTTACACTAAATGGAAGCAAGAGCAGGAAGAGGAGGAATGCCGCAGGGGGATTCGATTCGATCCCCTTCTCATCACAAAGCCACCTGGGGCTATCATTGCCAGGACACCAGAACGACTCGTCACCGGAATGACTCGTCACTGAACCTTGACCTCACCTTTGCTCCATCGGACTAGGGCACTTCCTCGGAGACATCGGGGAGGACTCGTGGAACGACCATAAAGCCAGGTTATTAGGATGGCGCGCTAACATTAAAGCGCATTTACCTGGACCACAAGCTCAGAGTCCAATTGCACCTAACCAGTGGAGAGAGAATGGGTACTGCTACATGTACCTGTTCAAAGAGGAGTATTACAACAAATATAATTGGCTGGCTTGGCCTACCCTCTATGACATAATCAGCTGGGAACCTGAGCTGCGGGATGACACCATGGTTTTTGCTATCCAAGATAGTATTCAACCTGGTCGATGTCACATTATTGAAGAGTCGGCTATATGCCGGGACGACATCGAATACACCTGGGACGAATTGGTGGACCTGCACAAGGTCTCCCATTACACATGGACAGTATGGTTCAGTGGACAATCAAAGTCCAAGTGAAGGGCAGCACAGCGAAAGCTCGCCCAAACCCCAATCAAACAAGTCAACCTCAGAACAACAGTCACGGTTGAACAGGCCTATGCAGAGGCAGCTGGACGAGCATACCCACCAGTGATAGAACCCAAACCCATTATGCAACCAGCACGTTCATATGCAGCGGCAGCACAAGGCACTGGGGAAAACAAAGCACAAGTCGTCACTCAAGGAGGTGATGCAGCACACTGGAACAGTGGTGTACCCACTACAGCGGATTGGCTCTCAAACGAAGAGTACCTGCAAGGAGCAAACAATGCTCACAAACACAGAGAAATCGATCAATGGTGAGGGATCGTAGAAAGGGAGGCATGGTTGCCATACCCTTACCCAAAAATGTCCTGGGCCAACAGCGGTTTCAACCCAGACATACCAGGATACTGTTACCTGGTTCTAATTAAAAAACAGTACTGGGACGAATTCCTATGGCCAGCTTATCCTCAGATCCAAGAAATCTGCTCTTGGGACCAAAATTTACGAGAAACCGAAGTCACTACCATCATCCGAAAGGCCTATGATAAGGAAACCACCCTGCACATCGAAAAATATAACAGTAACTGCAGAGGATGGTTCCACGTCAAATGTCTCAACAGAGAAGGAATGAGTCATTATAAATTAGGCGCTACTCCTTTCAGGCTCACTGTTGACATGATCACGCATGCCTACCATGCAGTAATGGGATGGCAGACACACTGGCAGGATACAGAAACACTGGAACCACTAGCTGATACACAACCAGCAGCAGCAGTGGCGGCCCGGGAAAATGAGATCCATCAACAAGCAGAGGAGAGACAACGGGCTATCACCAGTGCTGGTCAGGCACTAGCAGCGATGATCAACAAGTATCAATGATCTAATTGTCGAGAACCTGGACCTCTTACAAAAGCCAAAATGCCTGCCTTCTATGAAGGAGATCCTCGTACAGTAGATGGATGGTTACATCAGATGGAGACTTACTTCATGCTGGCAAATGAAACGGATCCTAAGCGAAGAGTGTCAATCTGTCTATACAGGATTAAAGGCGGAAAAGGGGACAGAGCGGCTGATTGGAGTGGGGTGAAACTCAAAGCCTTCCAGGAGGCACAACAGGAGTTTCAAGATAAAATCGACAATAATGGCTGGAGTACAGAGTTGGATTGGGCCCAGCTTA
Source organism: Amanita molliuscula (assembly GCA_023014405.1). Taxonomy (NCBI): domain Eukaryota; kingdom Fungi; phylum Basidiomycota; class Agaricomycetes; order Agaricales; family Amanitaceae; genus Amanita; species Amanita molliuscula. The sequence goes on along the minus strand of JAEBUP010000097.1, from coordinate 41,781 downwards.
ATACCGGAGAGAGCACAGACGACAATAGTGCATGGATCAGGCGGCCACTGGAAAATCAATTCCCCTTCATGGACTGGATAGACTTTAAAACTCAGATGCATGAGTTTTTCATGTCTACGGAAACCAAAGAAAAAGCCATCGAGGCATTGTTGAAACTACAACAAGGAACGATGATTGTAGAGGACTACATCATCAAGTTCAACTCCCTCACCTCGTTGACTAACTGGAATGATCAAGCCTTGATCTCCCAGTTTACAAACCATCTCAACCCCGCACTTGGTCGGGAACTCATCCGATACGGGGGGCTAGCAGACAATGCCACATTGCACCAGATCCAGACATGAGTCATGGCACTCGCAAGGGCTTATCGAAGAGCTAATGAAGCCTATGGTTTCTCTAAAGTACAAAGAGAATACAGGGAGCAAGCACCAGCACCCAATGGATGCCCGCAGTGGCAATTCAGAGCGCCACCACCAGTTGCATCAGGAAGTCGGACAGATCCTAATGCAATGGATATAGATGGCAAGGATGACAAAGCTTGTTCCTATTGCCAAAAGAAGGGACATGTAGTAAAAGAATGCTGGGCAAAGAAACGACATGTGGAATTAACTTGTCCCAAGTGTAATGAGAAAGGCCATGTAGCATGGACCTGTAAAAAACCAAAAAAAGTTACGACAGGAGATAAAGGGAAACAGGTGGTCAGATATGTCGACAACAGGGAAATGACCCCAGTCAGACATATAGAGGAGGTTTCGGATTTTGCAGAAAGCCAGTAGGCGAGCACTCAGCACTGCTGGCTGCTACTCAGGTTTCTAGTAGTGATGTACCAATAGTAGATTCCCAAATTAAATTGCATGATTTACTTTACGAATGCAGTGGGAAGGTACATCACTTAAGAAACCTAAGAGTGAGCGCAAAAAAGGGACAACAGTTACAAGCATGGACACCGCAGTGGATGCTAAGAAGAATTTGGGAACAGCCAAAGAAAATAGCGGTGGAATGTCTACAACAATGGGTAGACGATAAAAGAGTAAAAGAAGTGGATGGATATCTGGTGGATGACTTGAACGCTATGACAGAAGTTGATGCTATGTGGAACTTGGAGTATTTATGGAAGAAAACAGTGCAGGGGACAGGATATCACGAAATAGACCTAACCGGAGTCATAACAAAAATGGATGGATCAAAAAGCGTCCATGTTAAAATGTTGTTAGACTCCGGTGCAACTGGAACCTGTATTAGCACCGATTTCATAGAAAAACACCAAATACCCAAACGACGTCTGGTTTGACCAATACCGATATATAACGCAGATGGGACAAAAAACTCAAGAGGTGCATTAGAGTATATGGCAAAGATAAAGCTATGCATTGGTGAACATGAAGAAGTCATCGAATGTGCAGTAATGCATCTCTCAAAAACGAGCATTTTCTTAGGTTTCAATTGGTTGAGGAAGCACAACCCAACCATCAACTGGAAGAAACAAACACTGGAGTTCAACCATTGCCCAGGTACCTGTTGGGAGGGCTCTTCGGTCCAGGAACCGGAAGATGAAATGGATATAACAGAGGATCTTGAGGCAGAGGATCGACTACTAGCAGTTCACATTGGGGAACCAGAACTTAACATCAGGGCCTACGTGTCAACGGCCACAAAAATAGCCATGGAGGAAGCGGAGAAAACTAAGAAACGAACTCTGGAGGAGGCAGTCCCCAAACACTATTTAGGACACCAAAAAGTCTTTGAGAAAGAGACTTTCGATGAATTACCACCACAGCGGCGATGGGATCACGCTATTGAGTTGATCCCCATGTCTAACCCAGTTGACTGCAAAATATATCCACTTAATCGGGATGAGCAGCAGCAACTGGATGAATTTCTAAAAGAGAACCTGGATTCTGGGCGAATCCAGTCAAGCAAGTCACCCATGGCATCACCCTTTTTCTTTGTCAAGAAAAAGGACGGGAAACTTAGGCCGGTACAGGACTACCGGCGACTCAACGAGATGACGGTCAAAAACCGATATCCACTACTGCTGATAGGAGAGCTGGTGGATAAATTATCACAAGCAAAGGTCTTCTCCAAAATGGATATATGTTGGGGATATAACAACGTACACATCAAGGAGGGAGACGAGTGGAAGGCGGCATTTAGAACCAATAGAGGACTCTTCGAGCCCTTGGTCATGTTCTTTGGACTCACTAACTCACCGGCCACTTTCCAAACCATGATGAACGACATCTTCAGAGTCGAGATAGTGGAAGGATGGGTCATCATATACATGGACAACATCCTCGTATTCTCAAAAAATCAGGAAGAACATACGGTACAGGTCAACCATATATTGGCAAAGCTAGAAGAGCATAAGCTCTCACTAAAACCAGAAAAATGTTTTTTCGACAAAAAGGAAATGGATTTCCTTGGAGTTGTTATCAGCGAAAACTCGGTCTGGATGGAGACTGCCAAAGTAAAAGCAGTAACGGAATGGCCGAAACCAACTTGCAAGCGAGAAGTCCAACAGTTCTTGGGCTTTGTTAATTTCTATCATTGCTTTGTAAAAGACTTCGCCAAAGCAGCCAAACCCCTAACTCGTCTTACAGGAAAAGATGAGTGGAAGTGGACAGAAATACAAGACGCAGCATTCGACATGCTGAAAAGAACAATTGCAGAAGAGGTGGTACTGCAAATCCCCGATGAAAATGGACAGTTCTGAGTAGAGGTGGACGCCTCTGACTTTGCAATTGGGGGAATCTTGTCACAGCAAGTAGAAAACGATATATGGAAGCCTGTGGCTTTCATTTCAAAATCCCTAAATGACGCCAAGCGAAACTACAAGATCTACGATAAGGAGATGCTCGCGGTCATGCATGCTTTTTATGAATGGTCCCATTATCTCAAAGGGGCCAAACACACAGTGGAAGTTCTGACAGACCACCAGAACTTGACATATTTCAGAAAAGCACAAAACCTAAATCGACGGCAGGTGCGATGGGTGATGGATTTGCAGGAATACAATTTTGTCATAAAGCATAGAAGCGGAAAGTCCAACACAAAGGCGGACTTGTTATCACGATGGGCAGGACATACCCGTGGAGAAAACGATAACGAAGGGGTGGTTCTGCTCAAAGAACACCTCTTTGTGCGAGTATTCGATGATGATCGTGCAATTGATGACATCATGAAGGACATTAGGGATGTGCCCAAGCGGCAATGGGAGACACAGGTTGTCAAAGGCCTTGGAAAGGCCAATGGAGAATATAGATTCGAAAAGGGACTCGTCACTTGGAAAGGATGAGTTTACGTACCAGCAGTCATGGCATTGCAAGAAGACATCATCGCAATACATCATTCATGGGGACACTCTGGAGTCACTAAAACTTTGGAGTCTCTAACAAGGAACTTTTGGTGGCCGAATATGCACAAGGACATAGAACACTACATTCTGGGTTGTGAAACATGCCAGAAGGCCAAACTGGATCAACAGGCACGCACAGCACCACTGCGACCAAACGAGGTTCCAACAGAACCATGGGAAGTCATATCAGTTGACTTCATGGGACCCCTCCCTATGTCAAAAGGGAACGATACGATCATGGTGGTGGTGGACAGGTTTACAAAGAAGTCGTACTTCTTGCCCACCATAAAAGAAATTACATCACAAGGAACAGCAGCGCTGTTCAGGGACCATGTATTCCGGGAGCATGGACTCCCAAGAAAAGTTATAAGCGATAGAGGACCTCAGTTCACTTCAAAATTCATGACAGATCTATATGGGATGTTGGGAATCCAGGCCAACTGATCAACGGCCTATCACCCGCAGATGGATGGACAGATGGAATGCATAAATCAGGAAGTAAAAGAATTCCTGACTATGTTCGTAAACAATCACCAAGACAACTGGAGCGATTGGCTGTCGGTGGCACAATTTTGCCATAACGACCAGGTACACTCGGCAATGGGCTTTATGCCCTTCTTCATGAACTATGGACGGCATCCGAACAAGGGACTAGACCCCACCTATGCGCCAAAAGCGGTAGCTGTGGAACAGCTGGCAAAAGAAGTGGAGGACGTACACGAAAAGGCGAAAAAGGCTTTGGAAAAGGCCGCTCAAATCATGAAAGAGCGGTATGATAGCCACCACCAAGCAGCATGAGAGTACAAACCTGGCGACAAGGTGTACCTCAGCACAGAAAACCTCCCAGTCATCCGAGCAACCAAGAAGCTTGATGGAAAATTTGTGGGTCCACTCGAAGTCATCGCCAAAGTCGGCGAGTTGTCATATAAACTTAAAATCCCAGCAACATGGCGGGTATATAATGTTTTCAATGAAGTCTTGTTGAAACCATACAGGGAACCAGAGTTTCCCAGACAGAAAGCAAAAGCGGCAGCGCACAAGGATGCGCAAATGGTGGAAGAGTCCCAGGAGGATGAATATGAAGTTGAGGAAATAATGGAAAGCCGCATCAGCGGACGAGGAGGAGCGAGGTTGGAATACCTCGTCAAATGGAAAAACTACCCAGTGGAGGAATCAACCTGGGAACCGGCTGGGAATGTTGCCAATGCACCAGAAAAAGTCAAAAAATTCCACAAAGAGAATCCTAAGGATCCTAAGCTCATTAGGAACCTAAAAAATGGGAAGGTGTACATTCAATACACTGAAACAGTTCCTCGACAGACCCCTAGTGCGCTTAAGCACAAACAATGTCAGGGAACACATTGGAAGGACAAAAGACTTTTCGGATGGGACGATGGCCGCTTCGGCCCAAAATACTTAGAAAACATGGAGTGCAGATGGCGCAATTGGAAAGGCAATAGGAGGGCGATCATGGAATTGCCAGACGACACCGATGGGACATTCTCCAGAGAACTGGAGCATGGCGGGCAGTCACCCATGCTTGATTTCCCAAAAAGGGGAGAAAAGGAAGAATTAGAAGAGGAGCGCAGAGTGCACAAGAAAGACACCGAGTGTCTCCAGAAAAAGATCTTGAAACGGGCAGGAAAACCGGTAGCTGCAAAAGAAAGCAGCAAGTCAGAAGATGACCGACAAGAAAGGATTAAAGGCGTTGCATGCCCTGCGCAGAAAACATGGAAAACCACCATGGAGGAGGTGGAAGATATTGATTCAGAACAGACAGGCTTGATGCCTGATGAACAAGCTGAGCGGTTGAACCGCTTTTACGAATGCATGAGACAAGATCCACACTATGTAGACTCAGCTTCTTCTGCCTCTCGGGACGCGAGGCCTTAAGGGGGGGGTGATGTTATGAGCATACCTCATCCTGTTCAATTCTCACAGTAATGACACTAATGATGAATATGCAGATACGGTCATAGGGAGTCGGACTCTATGTTTCTTTTCTTTTTATCTATTTCATTGCACTCAAATGATAGGATACAGGACTCAGACGATACCTTGGTCGCAGGGACAGACTACATTAGGACTGCAACCCTTATATGGAAGGAGGTTAGGTCAGCATTGGCTATGGACATAGACCGAGTGCCGACAGGAACACCGGCCCGATGATGGGCCTACACCATGATAGGATACATGAGCAGCACGGCGCCTGAGGGGTGACATGGGAACGCCGAGATGTACCGACGACTAGGTACTGGCGTAGATGGGAATCGGCCGGGACACATGACAATAGGCGTGGCCATATACAGAAGGACAGAGTGTTGGTGTGGGAGGAAATCTCCAAGTAAGGTCATATGGGCGCAGACTTGGCTGCTGTGCATCATCTCTATTGTGAGGGACTTTAGCTGCGCGCTGACTGCGCACAGACCAGGAGATAGGTATATAAGGGTTGTAGTCTTAGGTAGTGAGTCCCTAAGACTCTAGATAGTTTGTGTCCTAGACACTCTACTTGAGCAACAGTTTTCTTTTCTTTGGCTTAACCAGCCACCACTCTAAGTCTTGAGGTTGTGTTTAGGGTCTCCCTAACAGTGTGACATTTCCTCTTTTATCCACATTACAAATTTAGCTAACCCATGACTATGGGATAAATAGTCTGCTTGATGGTAGTAGGGATACCATTTCTGTCACACTTGTGACAGAGCATGTGGGGACATGCATTAAAAACCTGGTGTGATGAATCAGAGTTGTCCGGTGATAAACCTATTCTACCATTGCACTGTCAGTAGAAGGGAAAGGAGGGGTGAGGTCATTGTTAAATTTCCTGACTACTTGCAGAAAGTACCAGGGCTGAGAGCTGCCAATGTTAGTCTGACGTATACAGAGTTAATCTGATGTAGCGTGACAAATTCCACAAGCAGAAACACTGGCACAGGCTCGGAAAGACAGAAGTGGCTCCATTGGATGGCATGGGGCAGGATAGTAGGGCAATGGACCCAAGGCAAGGACATGCAGGGTGATGAGGAGCATGCAAGGCACAGGGGTTAATGTGGAGAGGTGACACTGTTGAATAAATAATGATCTGGAGCTTTGAGTATTGAACTCATAGCTTCATATATTATATCATTATTTATGAATGCTCACCAAATCACAAATATAATCTGATATTTGTACACTGTTGACACTTTTATAGTGTTTGACAGATATTATAGAGTTTCATCCCAGGAACAGTATGAAACGACAGCGTGTGAGACACAATGCATGAAACATGCTTCACACGTCAAGTATTGACAGATTGCTGTAAAATGCACAGCAATATGACACGATGCGCAGCAGGAAGCTGTGCATTACTAGATATAGGTATATTAGATGTAGTTACATGTGATTCCTGTAACTGTATATAAGCAGTGCTCTTTGCACTGCTGAAATACATCTCCTGATCTATTGCATAGTTGAGCCCTAGCTCCTAAGCGTTCTAAACAGTACTCAGTAAGTTCCCTCGCTTACTAAGCCTCGCTCTGTGCTGCCATTGCTCATTTCAACAGGTTATGGGCCCTGCATGAATGAAAACCTTGTGCTGTGCATATTACATGTGTCAGCACCCTTTTGTCATAACAAAGGTAAACAAGGGAAGTAATGGATGCACCCATAGTACTGTAGTTATAGTAGTATACACCTGATTATGTCACTAATGTGCTATCTCTTGAAGCATGACAGGAATGCTTCTTGTTTATCCTAACAAGCCTCTAATGCTTGGGATTTGAGCGACCGCCTTATATCATAGCTTATTACTATATCTATAAATAGTGGAGGATATTTTTATCGCTGTGGGGAACTTGATGGAGCCCCCAAGCACTCCTGAAGGGCTGGATCCCCTTCTGGCGATGAATTATAGCACATTATGACAAAAAGCAAACTACCATGTTTATGCACATGCTCAGGCATTTATTGTGGGAGAATAAAATCGAAAACTCGATGTCCATACCTTTATTCTGAGCAATGAAAGTCTTTTCAGACTGTTGCTTACCTTCTTTCTTACAGAACAAATCAAACAATTTAACCAACCAAACTTTTATATCACAAATGTCTTCCTCCAACAACACCACCTCTTCCCCTGCTCCTGCTGGCTCATCCAGCAACAAATATGTTACAGCTGGTACCCCTGGCTCCAAATCCAATTCTTCCCAACAAAAAATTGCCAAAGCTGGTTTTACCAGCTCGATTTTCATCAACACCTTGCAATCTACTAGCAAGGGTCCCACTGCCCCTATTGGGACATCTTCAAAGCAGTCTCCTTGGTACAAGGAGGTACAAGCAGACTTGGAGAATCACAGGAAGCACATAGCAGATGCGCAACTCTCTGTTTGGAAGCATCGTCAAGAATTAGACAACAAAGCCGCTAGATTAGCCAGTGAGGATTCCTTGGTGGATGAAATTTTTGATGACATTCGAAAATTCCAAGCAGGTCGCCTTCAAAAGGCAGATTATGGGAAAAATGTATACAACATTGTGACTGGAGAGATGAAATCAGCCCAAAAGGCTGATAAGGGGAAAGGAAAAGAAAAATTGGTATCATATGCTGATATGGCAAAAGCGGGCCTGTCTGCTAAAAACAAGGCAGGCGCTACCTTCACTCTGTGTCCTAAAAACCAACTAAATTGGCCAACTTCTGAAGAAGTTAGGACCTGGTTCTTCAACCTTGGTGGAAAGGCAGAGGACTGGACAAAGGAACAGGTGGAGATACCAGCTGCTCCAAAGAGAGATAGTGGGTCTGGAAGTGAAGTCTGGGACCACACTAGGGAGTGGTCGAAAATTGGGAAAGTAAAAATACTGCCCAATAAATATCACAGCGATTCTGTTTTAGAGGAAAGCAGAACCGCTAAAATCAATAAATATATTTCCACCATGCACCAAGCTATCTGCCAGGAAATGGAGGATAAAAAATGGGTTGAGGATCTTATAGAAAGTATCCAAGAAACCATTAAAAATTTAAATGAAGAAAAGTTGAGGGAGAAAAGCTTTAAAAAGAAAGCTAAAAAATTGCGCCAGAAAGAACATAAAGCCAAGAGAGAGTTGGCTGAATGACCAAAAATACCACCCAAGACTCACAAGTTGTATATACTTGATGAGGAAATATACAGTTCCGATTATTCACATCCTTCCTTGAATGATAGCGAATACTCTTCTTTAATTAAAGCTAGAAAGAATCAAGAGCTTGAAAAAGGAGAGTTCATTATAGTAGAACTCAAAGGAAGAGATGGACTTATCCACCCTTGGATTCATACTGTGGAAAGTCCTGTATGGTCGAAAATTGGTTATTGCTATCTGGCAGCAATAAAAACCCATGCATTGGCTCAATATCAATGGCCACAGTACATTGATATCAGAGAATTGGCTTCATATTCAAAGTCAATTAGGAAGAGAGTCAACTTCCACCTACACAAGTTGAATGGTGATCAGTGTAGTCACCATCGTCATCTAGTCATCGATCCAAGAGCTCAGACAGGCTGGATGGAAATTGATAATCTTGCTAGAGCAGCAAATGTCGATATAATCATTGGAGGAGAAGATGACTTGTCTAAAATTCCAATGCTTACTGGAAGCAACAATTGGAATGAGTGGTCAGCAGCTATCAAAGCTGCTCTGCAGTATAAAGGTCTCTGGCAGTATGTTCTTGGCAACAGGATTAAGCCACAGCTTACAGAAGCTGAGAAAACAGCAGAGACAGCTGAAAGCACCACTGCAGCTGAGCTTCATCACATTAAAGAAAAAAGAGAAGCTTGGGATGACTACTGCGACAATGATGACAAGGCATTGGGATTAATGACCATGAAAATCTCACTGTCTTTAAGACACCTTATTCAACCATGGTCAAATTCTACCTTCAACGCATTGCAGGAAGCTTTTGGCAAGCCAGGAGCAGCTGGCATTTTTGTTGATTTTTCAAAAGTAATACATTGGAAGATCAACACCAACAAATTGACAGAGTCAGTCAATGAGCTATTGACAACAGCTAATCGACTTTCTGTCAATGGCTTTACATTCCCCAACAATATGCTAGCAATGGTAGTGTTAGCATCCTTACCACATGGATGGGACAGTGTCTCATCTAGTGTATTATTAACAACAAAGCAAGTGATTTGAAACTTGCTGATATTCTTCCAAAAATAGAGGAAGAATCTCAAAGGCAGAGAACATCTTCTGGGGGGATAGTTCACACTGCTAGAGTGAAGCTTCCCAAAGGCCCTAACAGGCCTTATTGGAATCAACAACAAAATTCTGGTCCTAGTAACCAGAATAACTACAAACCTAGTTTTAACAACCAGAATTCATATTCTTTGAATCAAAATAAAGGGAAATGGACGACACCAGGACCGTCTTCTAGACCCTTTAACACTGGCAAACCCCAGTTCTTGTCTAATCAAGAAAGGAACAAAATTAATCATGACAATAAAAAGAAAAAGAAGGCCTTTCTATTAGAACAACAACAAAAAAATAATGCTGGGGAAACCAGGAAAGTGAATGCACCTAAATTCACTCACTTAGTAGACAGGATAAATCCTGCACTACCTTTGATTCAAAGAATGGCACCATTAGCACCAAATCTACAGCAACTGAAGGCTCAAGGATATTCAGTTGCAGATAATGTAGAAATGCAAATGGTGGTTGATCCAATTGCTGAAAACCATTTCAAAGTCCTAGATGAAAGGGCTGATATTGAAATGGACAATATGTCAGATACAGTCTCTTTAGGAGAAGACTTTTATGACACAGCTGAAGGGGAATACCAGTATGTAAATCTTTCTACTCAAAAGTTCTTCTCTGATACAAAATCAGTGAGGACTATCAAGATGAGCCGAATTATGAGGCATCTTGATTTCAAAGGTAACAATGTAGATAGTAGTATTTGTACTACTTTGAATAGCAATCAATATATCGCTTTAGTTGCCTCCATTCCAAAAATGAGTAGTAAGATAAATGTGTGTGGTTGTGACAAGTGTAAGGAATTTGAGTCCAAAGGAACTCCATGGATGATTGATTCAGGAGTGTCTATCCACATAACTCCTGAAATCAAAGATTTCTCTGAATATCATCCTTTTAAAGTTTCACAGCCTGTATTTACAGCTGATAAACGATCTCAAGTAGCAATACTTGGAGAAGGAACTGTGTTCCTACAGGTAGAAACCGCGCATAAACATAAACATGTCATTAAACTTGAAAAAGTTTGCTATATGCCTGCAGCTAGTGTCAGACTTATATCATCTGGACAACTAAAGCTACAAGGCTTTCATGAAAAATCGGACAAGTATAGTACTATATTTTGCTAAAAAACTGGGCAACCATTTATAATGGCATATCCTAGACATATAGGAGATCCCATTCATTGGATTTTGACTGAAATAGTCCATCCAAGAGTAAAAATGGCTGAACCTTCAGTTCATATAGTGGATTATAACACTTGGCATCGAAGATTGGGTCATCCATCTAAAAATGTATTAAAACATGTCTTCGATCATACAAAAGGGTTTGACAAATTATCTATACCATCAACAGATACAATTTGTCCTGGATGTGCACAAGGAAAGATGCATAATAAATCTTTTCCTACATCAATCAAGCAAGCTTCCAAGCCACTCGAATTGATTCATGCAGACTTACTAGAATTGCCTATGGAATCTTATCATTGAAAGAAATGGTGTCTTATGATACTAGATGATTATTCTTCCTATGCTTATATGGCACTTCTTTGAACTAAATCAGAAACCTTCACTGCTTTCAAGAGTTATGTAGAACTCATGGAAAATCAATATAGCAGTAAAGTTAAATGTTTCAGATCAGATCGAGGGGGGGAATTTAAGTCACATGAATTTAGCAAGTTTCTTGCTTCAAAAGGAATCTTTAGAGAACAAAGTGCACCTCACATACATCAACAAAATGGTCATGCTGAACAATTAAATGATACTATACTTGAAAAAGCAGAAAGCATGAGATTAGAATCTTCCTGCCCAAAATCATGGTGGGAATTTGCTTTTGAAACTGCTATTCATGTATACAATCACACACCATTACGAAGGACAAATTGGTCTACACCCTATGAAAACATGACAAGTGAAAAACCTGATGTTCATTACCTTAAAGTGTTTGGTTGTCTAGCTTGGGTTTATATACCTAAAGAAATTTGTAAAGATAAGCTGTCACCAAGATCTGAACCAATGACCTTTATTGGTTATGACATAGGATCTAAAGCTTATAAATTTATAAAAAAAGACAACACTATATTCATTGGTGTTAAAGCACTATTTAATGAATCAGTATTTCCACAAAAAAGCGAAAATTACAATAAAGATAGACTATTTGAAAGTCCACCAGGTATTAACCAAAGGGATCAAAATGGACATGAATCTGACTCCAATTCCCAAAACAGCAATCATCTCAATAGTGACAATGATGATCCCAAACCATATAAACCATCATTCAATCATGATCTTACACCAGATGAAGAGCAGAATTCATCTCATGAGAATGATGATATAGAGCCTAATAATAATGGTGGAGAACAGGATTTACCTGTCAGACCCAAATGAAGGAACAGCAACTTCTGAGCAAAGAAGTTATTATCAATCCATAATTGGATCATTATTATATTTAACTCTTGGAACTCGTCCAGATATTGCATTTGCAGTAATAATGATGTTGCAATTTATGGTTAACCCTTCTGAAGAACATATCCAAAAGGCATTATACATTATCAAATATGTTGCCACCAACATTAATGGCAAAATAGTGTATAATGGAAAAAACCATGAAGGTTTCATTGCATATTGTGATGCAGACTGGGCAGGTGACCAGATTAATAGAAGATCAGTCACTGGATACATAGTAAAACTAGCTGGAGGACCAGTTAGTTGGGTTTCAAGGAAACAAAAGACAGTTGCTCTGTCATCGACAGAAGCAGAATATATGAGTCTGTCTGATACATCAAGACAGATAGTCTGGATAGAGTCTTTATTCCATGAAATTGGAAAGACTATAAGAATGATTCAATTAGGAGTAGATAATCAAGGAGCAATCTTTTTAGCTTCTAATCCTGCTCAAGAGCATAGGTCTAAGCACATAGACATCCACTACCACTATGTTAGAGAATGCATAGAGGAAGGAAAAGTGGAACTTGTGTATATTCCCACAAATCAGCAACTTGCTGATATCTTGACTAAAAATTTGTCTTTTGATAAATTTACAAAGTTAAGATCTGAAATTGGATTAGTGATTTCTCAGCATGGGGGAGTGTTGAATAAATAATGATCTGGAGCTTTGAGTATTGAACTCATAGCTTCATATATTATATCATTATTTATGAATGCTCACCAAATCACAAATATAATCTGATATTTGTACACTGTTGACACTTTTATAGTGTTTGACAGATATTATAGAGTTTCATCCCAGGAACAGTATGAAACGACAGCGTGTGAGACACAATGCATGAAACATGCTTCACATGTCAAGTATTGACAGATTGCTGTAAAATGTGCAGCAATATGACACCATGTGCAGCAGGAAGCTGTGCATTACTAGATATAGGTATATTAGATGTAGTTACATGTGATTCCTGTAACTGTATATAAGCAGTGCTCTTTGCACTGCTGAAATACATCTCCTGATCTATTGCATAGTTGAGCCCTAGCTCCTAAGCATTCTAAACAGTACTCAGTAAGTTCCCTTGCTTACTAAGCCTCGCTCTGCACTGCTGTTGCTCGTTTCAACAGATGTGATGCAGACGAGGATGCAAGAAGGATGATTCTAAGAAGATGAAGAAAAAGACTTGAGCACTATATGGTGTGGGGGCTTCTACCTACTTTTACAGTGTGCTATGAGACCTTATATACATTTTTGGGGTACAGTATGGACGATGGGTGACCTTTCACAGAACTCCTATGCGACAGTGACCATGTCTGAGTGACAAATGTTGTGTGTCTAGTGGATATGGTGGGTGGGTAGTTTGTGCTGGTGCAGGTAGCTTCAGAGGTCTGCATGTTGGCGTGGGCCATCCATTAGTTGTGGCATCATGGCTATAGGTGGCAGTGGGTGCAGTGTCAGGCACCTTGATTGCGGAGCTGGCGCAGGCATGGCAGAGCAGTTTGACGTCAAGTGCGGGGGTTCAGGGCATTGTTCATCCTTGGCTTGGCTATGGCCCTTGTGCCTGATGTATGCATTGCCGCACTTGGTTACCATTCTGCTGTTACCCACAGACTATGCTCATCACTGGAGTGTATATCTCCAAAATCAAAATATACATATGGATTGGTGAATCCAAATAATCACCATGGTTATGTAATACCATTCAAAATTACACAGATTTTGGGCTGTTTTCGAATGGATAAATCAGTTTTGAAAGAAACTGATGAAAGGCTTTCATGCACCCCCAATTGCCTGATAATTACTGCATATATCATCATAGCGGGTTTAGTCTGCTCATATTCTTATTTTTAAATTATATAATAATTCATATAAAGGTTGTGCTGAGGCAGATTTCTGCCATACATGCAGACTAGTGGTGGGCACTGGTTAGCATCCCACTTAGATTAGGATATCTGAGGATGTCATTACACAGTAGAGATAGACATACACACACACATATATATATACTAGTACATAGTGGTGGAATTTTATGTATGCAGGGAATTTGTAGGAGCCCCTGATACACCATTGGCATAGCAACATTTGCACAAATCTCTGAAGTTTGTTTGCATTGCTTGAAAGGGAAATCCATAACAATTGTGTCAACTTTGACAGTGAAAGCCAAATAAGCATCTTGGTTCCATTTTCTCCTGATCGGAGATTATTGAATTTGGCTAATATAATTTCTTTTACAGAAATTTTTATCAAAAAACAATTTTTTTTTAATAATTACATACAATGTACCCCCTCACTGTTATCGTTGGTCCCCTCTCCATCCAGTATGACTTCTGCAACTACCTTGTGGATGCTCTTGAAGAGCAAAACTATATCAACCCTGGTATAATTCACAGGGTAGTGGCAGTGCATGAGCATTTGGAGAAAAAGGATGTTGATGAGATTTGTGAGAAGTGGGAGGAAGCAGATATGTTGGCCGCCAAGCCGGCACATCATTTGGCCAAGCTGGTCAAACTTATTCAAGGACAAGTTTCCTGGAATCTCATTAAAAAATCAGGAGATGCAAATGACTATTTGCCCCTGGTAAAGTCGACTTCTTTGCTGGCATCTCTCATTGGATATGCATCACAATGTGACACATATCAGTTTATTAGGGATTGTTATGTCATTGAAGAATTTTGTGACATCAATGACCTGTACCCAGGAGTTTTGGGCATTAAATATATAAATGAGGATGGCAAATGTCAGTACATTTATAATTTACAAGATCAGTTAATTGATGAAACTGATAAAGTAGATCATTTTGTTTATTTGCACCTGGATCAGATTGCAGAGGATGAAGCTGCCAGGAGTGACGTTGAGATAGAAGAAGAGGAGGAAGATGTACTCGAGGAGTACAGGCCAAACTTTGATGTTGAGGACATCAAAGGTTTCCCCATCTATGACAGACCAGCTGTCCATTGTTTGACAGCTGGAGCAAAAGTGGGTCCTGGATTTGAGTCCCTCAGGGGTCTCAAAGGGCCAGAGCTGAGCCACCAGCTCACACTTTGAAGGTTGGCCAATGAGAGGCCAATCTGGATGCTCAATGGGGAAATTTATCATAATTGTTATGATTATGATGAGGCCAAGAAGGCCTTCAATGAGCAGATGGTCTGTGAACTGGACTGCATGATGCAATTGGCCAATGAGCCAAAAGTAAGCTATTTAAATCAGCTATATTTTCCAAAAGCTGATAAAATAGTTCAAGTGCACATTGTTTGGGGTTATGAGAACCCCAATATCAGAAGAAAGAAGGTTGTTGAGGTTCTCCCCCCCTCAACATGACAAGGCCTGGGAAGAGTATGTCCCCCATTTTGGGACAGAGGCTGGAGAGGGCTCTCAGGAGCCAGTCACCCCAGGGTGGAACACTGATGAACCTACTCCGATGCCAGCTGGCAAGGGAGTGGTGAGGGGGTTGAGTCCAGGAAGACTCCCAGCACCAAGGCTGAATGATATTACAGAGGAGGGTGTATTGTATTGTTTGTCCATGACCCAGTAACTAAGTAACTAAGTGACTGTCACTATAACTAACCCCTATTCACAGCTACACTGAGCTACTGCTCATCAATGCCCCATTCAGGATTGTTGGCGGGAGATTATTACAAGGTATGAAGAAACCTTGTAATAGTAGTTGTACTATTAGGGACTCTAGGAGTCCAAATATGAACATTTCTTCACAGCCTGATAAGTGTGTGAATCAGAATATTCAAAATTCTGATAGAGTCCATCAATATGAATTCATTCATTACCCTGATGACTCAGCATACATTTATGTTCCTTCAAACATATACAAGGAATATTATCCTGATTCAGTTCCATCATTGGAAGAAGAAGATTCACCATTTATTAATCCTGAAAATCAAAAAATCATCACTAACACCCCTGAAACTGTTGGAGAAGTTATTTCTAATCCAACATTGTTAGATGATAAAAACATTCTTGAGGGATTAATAAGACGTCTTGAAAGGATATTTGAAAAACAACCAAAGAATGACAATAATTCTAATCATGAAAATGATTGGAATAGTAGAAATTCTAATTGGAACAATAATCAAATACCTGACAAGGAATGGAATCAAAAGGATAGCAAAGTAGATTCCAAAAATCAACTTAAGAAGGAAAGGTCTGAAGAAATTCTTTATCCTAGAGTATCTTTACCTAGACCACTTTGTAGGACAAAGAAGGTTCATAATTTTTGATATGAAAGTAAATCGAAAAAGAATCAAAGACTTAACAAGAAAAATCAAAAACTTCAAGAAACAATCATTGCTTTGAATAAGAAAGAGCAATCATTTGCTCAAAAGCAAAGAGATTTGTTAGCCGCTCAACAAGGCAGAGATTTTTTGATTGAAAGGTCTGATTCTAAGTCTAATAGTGACAAGCACATACAATCTGATACTAAAACTAAAATCAGATTTGCAGATGATATGTATCCTACTAGATGTAGGGTATATTATCATTCTGGTATTCTTAAAAAGATGATACAACATACACCAGATCATCCTGTTTGGACAAAGGATGGTTTATGTTATATGATTCTATTCAAACCAAGATACTATAAAGACAATGTTTGGCCAATGTATCCCAAACTTTCAACTATAGTATACTATCCTAAAGAATGGTGTCATAACATTAATTTTAACTATAGCAAAATTGGATCCAACAATCTTCATTTTGAAGAAAATTCAAACACAAGATTTAGCTGGTGGACATTAGATGATCTTGTTTCATCTGGTAACAAGGTAGCTAATAATCTTTGTGGAGGATCTGATAAAGACTCACTTGAAAAAATGGTTACAGTCTTTAATGGAGTTATTGATTATCAAAAATGGAAAAATCAACTTATGGCATATTTAGAAATGAAAGGATATTCTAAATATATTACTGAAACAATTCCCGCATATCCAGCTGCTATTGTAGAGAAAGACACTTCTCTTGAAAAGAAAACAGCTTGGGAATTACAGTATAAATATATTTTTTCTGAAAGAGCAGATTGGGTTGATAATTCCATTAAAACAAATGGAATTATTAAAATGGCTTTAATACCAAATCTTTGGTCTTATGTTAGCAAAGATCCAAAGACAACCCTTGACAATCTTGATTTAGTATTTGGATTACCAGGTATAGCTAAATACTTCATTATGTATAAAGCTATATTTGCATGGTCTATGAAACCAGGACAAGATCCCATAGTTGCAATTACTAAATTGCAAAAACTTGTTTCTGATCTAGGAACAGATGCAAGATACAAAATCCCTGATTTTGTCATTTGTTTCTGTATATTACATAATCTTAGTCAAACATATGGTAACTTAGTTACTAATATTGTTGATAGTAAGATTGAAGATTTTACACTTGCTAAAATAATTCCTAGAATTCAGAATGAATGGAATCTTATGCAGGCAAAAGGAAAAAATAGACAATCAGTCCAAATTGCTAATATTGGATCTAATATTCAAAAGAATCCAAATCCAAACCCAAATTGGAAGGATCAATCTTCTAATAATCGGTTTAGAGGATCTGTTAGAGGAAGATTCAATAATTTCAGAAGAAATTTTATACTGCGCCAAAGCAAAAACAATAGTAAACCAACTACATCATCTACATTGACTAAAGATGATAAGAAAAAGCAAAATGAAAAGAATCGTGCTAATAAAAAGCTGAAGAATAAAGCTTTAGTAGCAGAAATAGAAAGATTGAAGAAAAATTGTAATGATGATTCTTCAACTACTATCCACTTTGCTAATCCAATGACTATTGATCATGATGAAAACCAATCTTATTATAAAGATTATTGTGACAATATTCAAACAGTTGGATTTATGGATGAAGAAATACCAGAATCTACATCTACTTTAAAACTCATTGATAGACTTGGAGATATTAATATTAACCTTCCACATCCAGTAGAAGGAGAATATCTTGAAACTATCATTGATATAGTAGATTATGAATCTCCTGAACAAGAGAAACCCATATTTCAAACACCAACTTCTCCTTTAACTCCACTTATGAGTGAGAACCGTGGAAATAGTAATGAAAGTCATGATGAAGAATATTATGATGATGACACTGGTCTTGAATATGTTGATCAAGACACAAATATGGATAATAGTAACTTTGGGTATGGAATTAATTTTCATCATAATTACTTAACTAATACTGTTACAGTGCTTGATGATTTAACAAATAAAAATGTGTTGAACACATTATATCAAGATGTAAATAACAGTAAATACATATGTAACAATAGTAATTATGAATATAATGTTCCTGGTGAACAAATTATGTTTATGAATAAAAATGATAAATGGGTGATAGACTCTGGTGCAACACGCCATTGTACACCATTTATTAATGACTTTACATCATATAAGAAATTTATTACACCAATAAATGTTACTACAGCAAATAGAAACAATAAAACTTTAATAGAAGGAGAAGGTAAAATATGTTTTCAGCATGATAAACATGTTATAAACTGGAATGTTTGCTATATGCCAATGTTACCATACAGAATTATTTCTGTTCCACAACTAACTAGTATGGACTATCAAGTCCATCACACAAAACATAAAACTATAATACATAAGGGAAACATAACCTTGATTGGTTATCCACTAGAAACCAATTCTATACATTGGTTATCAACAGTTATTAAACAAACTTCGCAATATTTGTTAACTAATAATAGTTCTCAAACTATTGATTACTTTATTTGGCATTGAAGAATGGCACATCCAAATGATAATGTGTTAAGCCATATGTTCAGAAATACTGAAAATAGTATTAAAATTAGTAAACTGCATATGAATAATATATGTCATACATGTATAATGGGAAAACTTGATAATAAACCTTATCATGTTTCTTCAAGTAGAGCAACAACATTACTTGAACTTATAGTTTTAAAATAAATGATATGTTGGGTTCAGATGATCATAAAGATGACAGTGATTCTTCTGAATATTATACTGGATCAGAACATTCTAATGAAGATTTGGATCAAGAAAAACATGAATCAACTAATAAATCTAAATCAACCAATAAAAAAGAGGAATTTATCAACAAAAGGATAAATTTAGCTGAAAAATATGATGATCTAAAGAAGAAATATTCCATTTCAAATATACCACCTTTTAAACCTAAAAAAGTTGAAAAATCTAAAAAGAAAATATCTATAGATATTTCAAAACAGTTAGAAGATCATAGAACTACTGTCCAAAGAATCATTAAAGAAAATCCATTTCCACTGCCTATTAATCTTCGAAAAGAAGATAGAGTTTCAAATAGGTTGTTAGATGATTTTTGGGGAGACATTCTTGATGGAGCTACTTTAACAGGTCAAAAAAGAGTTGGAAAGAAATTAGATCTTACTGCAGCTAAAAGAGATAAATTACAAGCTGGAAGACCTAAAATAATTTCTAAACCGAATATTCCAGATCAATCATCTCATCCATTTGGTTTTAGAGAACAAGAGAGAGCTGTCATACAACAGCAAACTCATAAATCTTCTCAAATACCAAAAGTTAGAGTTATAGCTGAAAATGTTTATGGAAATAAACATCCAGTTCAGATTGAAGCTGAATTAAAAAAGAAACAAAAAGTTCATTTTGAAGAACCAAAACAGATTGAATTAGATTTAGATAAATCTATGGTTGATGTTGAACAAATATCAGAAACTTCTGATATAGAATCAATACAAGATCCAAAATCTAAGGATCAAGATCTAAATATTAAAGATTTAGAAAGTCCTATTATTGATTTAAGAAAATCAATATCTGATATAAATCAAAATCAAGAATGGTTAGCTAAAAGGAAAGCTAAAATCCAGAAAAATAAATTTATGATATTTCTTTCTAAAGCTGCAAATAAACTTGCAGAACAAGAAAATAGAAAGAAGGGTATACCTGTTGTATACAGAGATCTTGCAAAGATTAAATAGCAATGACATGTGCTTAGAAAGGAATTTATATCTCAGCATAAACATAACCAAATAGGTACAATGAGATGTCAAATTCAAGCTAAGAAGTAGGGCTTTCTTATCCATATTTTATTTTATTTGTTTCTATTTTACAAGTCATCCTAGACACCAATCTTTCCTGGATTGTCAAACATTGCTACAGTTTTGTTGCCCACTGTATATAATAAATGGGTAGATGCCATGAAAGAAGAAATTAAATCAATAGAAAAAAGAAATGTATGGGAATTAGTAGATAGACCTAAAGATCGTAAACCTATAGGATGTAGATGGGTTTATATGATAAAGCCACTAGATAATAGATACAAAGCGTGACTAGTAGCTCAAGGCTTTTCACAAGTACCAGGAATAGACTTTGGAGCCACATTTAGTCCAGTTTCAAGATTCAAAACTGTCAGAATCTTATTGGCACTAGCAGCTTTAGAGGGATGGGTACTCAAAGCACTAGATGTTAAAACTGCTTTTATATATGGCCAATTAGAAGAGGAGATATATATGGAACAACCAGAAGGTTTCAAAACCAATGATAAAGATAAAGTCTACAGATTAAAAAGGGCTTTATATGGTTTGAAACAAGCATCTTTAGCTTGGAATATACAAGCACATAACAGTATAGTTAAACTTGGGTTTAAATGATTATTTGCTGATACAGGAATTTATGTTTATCAAAACAAAATGATATAGTTATAATCATTTTATATGTTGATGACATAATATTTATGGGCAATAATGAAGATACTGTTAATAAATTGAAACAAGGATTTATGAATAAATGGGAAAGTAGAGACTTAGGTGATCTAAGTGAATACTTAGGAATGAACATTGTGATTGATAATGATAATCATACTGTCACAATAGATCAAACCAAATATGCTAAGAAAATAGTAGAAAGGTTTGGTTTGATAAATGCAAAACCAGTTAATATGCCTTTACCAGCTGGTTATATACCTAATAAACAAATAGAAGGCAAAGCTACTCAAGAAATGATAACCTACTATCAGCAGTTAATAGGTTCATTATTATTTCTTGCAATGTGTACAAGATTAGATATTGTATATGCTACAATTCTAATGTCACAATTTGTCAGTAATCCTTCAGAAGAGCATATCAAGAAGGCATTACACATTATACAATATGTTGGTAGCACATTAAATTATTGTATAAAGTATGATGGAAAGGATGCTTATGGTTTAATTTGTTATGCTGATGCTGATTGGGCTTCAAATCCAATAGATCAGAAGTCAACAACTGGTATGGTTGTAAAATTAGCAGGAGCACCAGTATACTGGAAATCAGCTAAACAAAAAACAATAGCATTATCATCTACAGAAGCAGAATACATGGCTGCATTGGATGCATGTAGACAGATATCATGGTTAAAGAATTTGTTTAATGAGCTTGGTTATAAGATAGAATCCATTCCACTTATAATGGATAATCAAGCAGCTATTTACATGGCTTCTAATCCAGCTCAAGAACAAAGAACAAAACATATGGATGTCAGATATCATTATATTAGACAATCCATGAAAGATGATTTGGTTGATCTTTATTACATAAAAACTGAAGATCAAGCAGCTGACATATTAACAAAGAACCTATTGTTGAACAAACATAATAACATGCTTAAATTGTGTGGTATTACAACACAATAAAAGTAGTTTATTCCAGATGAATAAGCATACCAGTTTAAGGAAATGCTTAGATCTATGTTTGGTAAAATATTCAACAAGGGGGAGTGTTGAAAAATAGTCTTATATAATACAAAGATTACTAATTACTTATGTAATCAGAAAAGTAGACTTCATGTCACAGTCACTTATGTCACATCTCATGGGAAGTCCACAGGAGTGATTATATAATAGACTATTAATAGATTGTGTTTCATATTTAACTATATATGGTATTATGACTCACATATGAGGTCATATAGAATAAGTGATGTCATTTAGAACATCATGGAATAAGTAATAATAGATATGACTCAGAATGACTCATTGAGGTACCAAGTTTGGTAGTGTAGATTAGTAATACAACCATAGATAGTAATGAACATGTACTTAGGTTAGGGTTCATGAAATGTATATAAGGAGGGCATTCTGAGCTGTTGTCCTTCAGTTCAAATAACTAACAGACCCTAGTTAAGGCAAGCCTTACTAAGCAGGTGAGTTGAAAGACTCACTTAGTCAGGTGCCAGGCGCTGCTGTCATCACTTTCAACAGTCATCACAAATGGATCCCTTGTACCTGTCCCACAGTATTTCAGGAGATACTGGAAAACAACTGAGAAGAATCACTGCAAACAGTGATCTCAAAGCAGACCCAGTCTGCATCTGTGATGCCTCTCTGAGACATTGATCCCATTCCCTGTCATCCTCAAGAAGTCCTCTTGCAAAGCAGGCATCCTTGTAAGTGGCATGAGTGATCCCATTGAACTTCCTCAAGTCTTCAAAGGACTGTGCCCCAGCAACCACTGTCAGAAGCAGTCTTAGGTAAAATCTTTCTCCCTGAGTTGGTGATGCAACGTACATCCTACCAATGGCTGGAGGATGTCTGCCTGTCCTGGGTCTCCATTCCTGTGCACTTTTCACATACCAATACTTCTTTGGAAAGTCTTGGTACAGCACTGTCCTTGCAGTAGCATCCATACTGTTCCTCTTAAACCAAGCTGTCAGAGGGGTGAGTTTCAGTTGTCCCCTTGCCACCACATCATTCAGCATGTCATCTGCATTGTAGTACATCAAGTGCTGATCCTTGTCATGTACAGGCAACCTTGTCACTGATATTGCTTCTTGACCTCCTACCACCACCATCTCCCATTTTTTCCCACACGGTGTGGTCTCTGGCTATTCAATGTTGTGCTCGTCAATAGGTGTCTTGCAGCCTTCCTTCTCCCCTTTTCTCATTGCGTTGAGCCCTAGCTCCGCACTGGCTCCCCCCTTTTTCCCCCTTCTTGTTAGTGATCCTCCTTTCCCCCCCCCTTCCCCCTGTGTAGTGTGTTTTCCTTCGCAGAATGGTTGGGTCCCCCCCTATGGTCCCTAGGCCCCAAACTTCTTGGTGCGCAACATCCAGTGCTTCCCACCAGGACAATGACTTGAACTGCATGGTTCATGGTCTGCCTTTGAACCCCCCCCCCCCTCTTTCCACCTTACATGACATCTACTGCCCTCTCTTGGAGGAGTTAAGAACTGGCCCCCTCTCTGGTCGCCCTGCCTCTGAACTGGTGTCCATATCTCTGCAGTACTTCCAAGCCCCATGTTTGTGGTGTGGCCTAGTCCCTTTTCAGACTGAATGCCCCCACATGGGTGACTGCCCTACCTGCTCTACCCCTCGTGTAGACCCATGCTGCACACACAAGGCCATTCTTCACTGCTCCTACCTGATCTCCACTGTGATCCCCTTGGAACAGGATGTTCTTCGCTTTGAGGCCAGCCATCACCCTCCACCAGCTTCTCCTCCCTCCCCTGTCCAAGACTTGCTTGATGACACCCAGTACATTCCCCCAGGCAACTCGCAAGAAACCAACCACAGTGAGGCACAGCCAGCCCCTGCCCAGCACCATTCCAGGTCCATCAGCAGCTCACGTTCCCATGCCACCACACACTCCTCTTCCTCGACAAAATCAGTCACAGACTCCATCCATGCCCCCTCCCATGTGGTCTCTCTGACACCCCCCTGAACATCCCAACATGCCCCTTCACCCCTGGCCAGCACCATCACCGCCAGGCAGGTTGACCCTGCCATTCAATCTCTCCTGGACTTGGTCCTCATTCCCTCATCCCAGGACATGTTTGACTGTCCCCCTCTGACCCACACCCTCAAGCAGCAGGTGGGTTACATTTCAGGGTGATGCTATGATGACATTCAACTCGCACTGGGCACTCTGCCTATTGAACTCTGTGCAGCCTGTGGCAATTTTCACTTGGAAGACTGCTTGTGCGAACACTTTGGCAGGTGCCCGGCCTGCTTGGAAATGCATGGCCGCAATGGTTGCTCACACTCTTTCCTCTGGGAAGTTCCTGACCGGGACACTTTGACTGCTACCACAGCCACTGTCTTGGTTTGCCATGCTTGTGATGAGGAACTGGCTCACTGCCTCAAGCCTCACTGCCTCAAGCCCCCCCCCCCACTTGCCCCCTTTTTTCAAAGTCTGTGTCCAGCCACCCGCCCACCTCGACCCCACAAATCTCAGCAGCCCCACCCCCCAGTGCCATTGGCAGGGAACTGGTCTACAATGCTGCCACCTCGCAATGCACCTTCAATGCCTCCTGCCATGCGCAAGTGACCCCTGCATCAACCCAAGCCCCCCTGGACCTGCCTCCCCTCCTGGCCTCCCCAGCCTGCCCTCTGGTTCCAGCAGCCACCCCTTCTGCCCCCCCCCACGTCACTTTGCACTGCCACAGTTTTTGTGTGTCACCCTGGCGGGTGCTCCAGCCTGCTGTGCCTGGCTTGACTCATTTGTGCACATCAACCTATCCTCCATGGTGGAAGGCCATTGTGCTTGTGTCCATCAACTCCTCATGCATTGTCGCTGCCATGCTCCTTCTGCAGTGGCACAGGGCAAGCAACTGGCCCCTGGTACAAACATCCTGGAATCCTCTCTCTCTGCAGCAGTCGACTCTGCGCTCTCTGCCATCTCTGCTGTGGTTTCTGCCAAGGTCACCAATGACATGGATACCAGCAAGGATTCAGATGCCCCAAGCAACCTTCGGGAAGAAGGCATCCACGATTCAAGACATGCCCCCAGCAACCAGCCTGGTGGCCCCTCAGTCTCAATTTCCACTGCAGATACTGTCGCTGACTACACAGCTGCCTTGTCCCACACCCAGGCTGACATGACCTCATGGTTTGTGCTGTCTGCCACTAACAAAACTGACTTTGTGATCTCTGCAGACCACCTTACAGTCATACACACCATCCTGGATGAACATTTCAAGCAAGCTCGTGCCTTCCTCGAGGCCCCTATAAGCTCAGTCACCATGGCAGGTATCATCAACAAAGCTTCTTCCATACCCTCAATTATTGGCAGTGTGATACAGTTGGCCTCTACTATCAACACAGCTCGTAAGGTGGCCACCCTTGCCACCATCATGCTTTCTGGTCTCTTGGCTGCTGAACAGGCCAAGCTTCCCACCAACACGCTTTGGCAACTGGCCACCCCTCCCCCCCACCACCCATCTGCTCTAGATGCCATTCCCAAGGCTGCCCATTGACAACACACTCCAGGACACACTGCCTTGTCTCCTGGCCCCCACGGGCCCCCCCCGGTTAACTGAGCCACCTGCCCTGGCCGCTGCACCTCTGGCACCACTGCACCAGCAGTCCCCTCCTCTCAGGCCACTATTGAGGCCACTTTTCAGGTCGCTCACACCATCTCGGTGGCAAACAGCATCCCTCTTGAACAGGCATTTGGGCAAGCCTCCCCTCTCATCTCTGCCAATGTGGCCTGCCCCCAACACTCAGTGGGCATGTCCTCAACCCCCCCTTGCTCTTCCTATGCCTCTATAGCTGCCCAACCTTCTGTGGGTTCTTGCCCTTGTGCCTCAGCGACACCCCCCAACATGGCAACATCTACCTCGGATATGCCCTGGCAAGACACCAGGAAGAAGAAATGCACCACATGAGGTACCAAGCAGAACATTTTTATCTTCTGCCCTCCCACTGGCCCCCTGGCCTCTCCCACTCTGCAACAAGATGATGCTGACCTTCTTTTAGCTGTTATGGGTTTCCTACATGGTCAGCCGAATTATACCATGGCCTTCCACACCTTGGACTACAACAAAGTCCTTGGTGCCACTTGGATGCAATGGGATTCTATAGTAGTAACTTGTTGCCGCCCTATTACTGAACAACAGGAAATGGTCCTCCATGGCACCCTGGCTGCCTATGCCCAGGTTGAGGCAGACGACATGCAAATACTCAATCGACCCACCACCTTGTCTCTTAAGTTCTGTGCAGTGCTGACCCAGAGTGGTGATGGCATTGAATATTCCCCAGACAACATCCTACAGGACCTCAAGGCTCACCCAAAGTGGGTGAACATGGAATTCTTTGGCCTGCCTTGCTGGATCAAGGCCCATTCTCAGGCTTCATTGGGAGCCAGCAGCACCATCCTGGTTGAAGTCATCGACACCCGCACCAGCCACGTAGCTGACTGGCTTCACAACTCAATCGTCACCATCCATGGTTGAAAGGTATGATGCATGAAGTGGCTATTCAAAGACGTGATACCCCAATGTGCCACCTGCTGTTGGTGGGGACACACAAACTTCCAATGCATCATGAACTCAGCAACTTGCTCCAAGTGTGCTGGTCAACACTCCACATCACAACATGGTCAATATTGCACGACATGCATTTCTTCCCAGACAGACTGCCACCTTTGCCTCTGTATCAACTGCGTAGGCACACGAAACCCCATCCACTTCACTACTGACAAGTCTTGCCCCTTCTACATGGCATGCAACAGCCCCAAGGCTATCTGGAAACTCTATGCCACTATGGCTGATTGATGCAAGGGTGGCAAGATGTTTGCTGAAATTGAAGCACTTCAAAAACGACAGGCCAAGCATGGCCCCTCTGCTGCCACATCTCGCACGGTGGCCCTTGTGCCAGGCACTGCCTGCATCAACAATGTCCCTCTGGTTGATGGTGCCTCTGCCACTACAGCCCTTCCTTTATGATTGAGTTCACTCACTCCTTTAGATATTTGTTCTACAATGCACAATGCTTGTTCCCCTCTGTTTTGGCACTCCTTGATGCCCGCCAAACCAACACCGACATCATCTTCATACAAGAAACCCCGCACAATGACTTGCGCCACGTCTGCGACTCAAACTCCCACTCAGGACATCTGCTTTGTGGCACCCCCCCAGCACCCAGCCTGGGTCACCATCGACAGCACTCGAGATATTCACCTGGACTCCCAGGTTTCCACTTATATACACAAGACATGCATCAATGCGCACTTTCACCTTTCCCTAGATATTTTTATGTTTGCTGACCCTAAAATTCTTTGCTTTACACTTACCAGACCCTCTGATGGATATTCACATACATTCATTAATGTCTACAGGAACCTGGCCTCCTTTGCCTCCCTCAACACACTTGAACAGGCTCTCCCTACAGTCACCAACCTTGCCATTTTACAAGGTGACTTCAACTTACACTCTTCCCATTGGGATGACTCCATCCGCACTGACGACACCTGTGCAACTGACCTCCTAGCAGCATGCTCCTTAGCAGGCCTGCACTGCCTCAACTCCAGGTTGGTGCCCACATGGTTCTGGCAAGGGGACACTTTGTGTGTCCTCGACCTCCTGTGGGTGGCAGCTCTGCTACTGGAGCCCCCTCACGAATTTTTTGACTTTACCCTTCAGGGCGCCTGTAGAGACCACTGACAACTCACTCTTGCTTTTACAGCTGATCACCGGCCCCCTCCCTTCTGCCACCCTCTGTACCTACCAGCGGGCTCAGACACCAAAAGCCACTTCATTTCTGTGTGCCAAGATATCTCTTTTGATACCAGCTCAGCTGAATTTTGATGCAACACGCTATACACAGCCCTCCAAGCCGCCTGGTCCTGCTTCGCTGTTGTCCCCAAGCTTGGCAGCAACCCCACTCAGTGGTGGACTACCAAATGCCAGCACCTCTGTGCGATAAGAGACACAGACCCCTCCCCCGAGAACTTGAAGGCTTTTTGCCATGCCTGCCATTCTGCTAAGTGCACCTTCTTTGACAAATGCATTGCTGACCTCTGTGCCAAGGGAGATCCATGGTCCTGCGTCACTTGGACACGGGATCATGCCCCACCCAAATTCCCCCGCATCGTGGTTGATGGCGTTCCAGTCTGCACTCTCGATGAACTATGGTGCATGGCGCACCACCAATTTGTTGACATGCAGGCCCCCTGCCCTGTTGATTGGGCCTTCATCAATGCCCTACCCACATTGCTGCAACACACCTGGGCCCCTTTTTCACTGCTCGAAGTACGTGATGCCCTGGCACTCACCTCTAATGCTTCAGCCCTGGGCCCAGACCACATCTCATGGGGAGTCATCAAGGGTATCATGTCAGCCCCCACCTTCACATCCCAACTACTGGGTCTTTACAATGCCATCTTCACGGATGGGCATTGGCCATCTCACTTCAAGACATCAGTCACGGTCATCATCCCTAAGGCCAACTGTGATGATTACTCCCAGATGAAGAACTACTGCCCCATTGCGCTGCTCAATTGCTTCGGCAAACTGTTCACCAAGGTCATTGCCACATGCCTCCAGTTTGATGCCATCTGCTACAACCTCCTCCATCCTTTGCAGTTTGGCGGCCTCAAGCAGCGCTCCACAACTGACATGGTGATGAGCATGCTGCCTGGCTGGGCTGGATCTCAAGTGAAATCTGGGACCATTTCAAGATGTGCAATATTAAATGAGGCAGTTTGAGCTCTCAGTTTCATAGAAAGTGCACAATAGTGATACTTCAGGTTCAATGTGAGCACTCGTGAGACATTGGGTAGCCTCAAAATGGCCATTTGAAATTGTTTTTAAAATTGCATAACCTGTGACCTGGATTTGAGGTACAAATTGAATGGGACGATCAGGAGTAAATTCAAGAGCAGGTATCTGAGGCTCATAGCAGAATATTGCCAGCACGGAGATAATTGTTTAGGTGCAATCCACTATAGCATTGTCAGAGCTATAAAGAGCAGTGACCAGCTTGGATTCGAGTAACCTGTCCTTGTCTGCACTACAATATAATGCCCATCAATGGAGTCCATCATTACTGTTATGAGCATACCCCGGAAATTCCATTTTACAGTAACGACATCAATGATAACTATGAAGATACGGGTCTGGAGGGTTGGACTATGATTTTCTTTTCCTTTTCTTTATTTGATCTCACTGGAATGATACGATACAAGGGCTGGATGGTGGGACTTAGAGCAGGATGCCTATGTGACACTATAGCCCTTATTTAGAAGGTGGTTAGGTCAGCATCGGTTATTGCACATACTGAGTGCTGACATGGAGGATGGCCTGATGATGGGCCTAGACCGCAACTCGAACTGGGGTCTAGATGCCCTGGAGGGGCAGAACAGGAACACCTGGAAGGTACCAAGGGAATGGTACTGGTGTTGGTGGTAACAGCTGAAGGCACAACACAATAAGATGCTGCCATATGGAGATGAAGGCTGTGGATTGGTCAGGTGGGCACTGCCCTTAGCTCAACACTCAAGAGCACTGACACAATGCTAGCCAGGTATGGAAGGATGGGCAATTGGTGTGGGAGGAATATCTCCAGAATGGTATGGTGGGTGCAGACTCAGCTGCTGTGCATTGATCCTGGCATGAGGGACTTTAGCTGCGCGCTGACTGTGCACAGAGCAGGGGATGGAGTATATAAGGGCTGTAGTTTAGCATAGTCAGTCCTTAAGACTCTAGATAGTTTTTGTGTCCTAGACACTAGCTACAGAGCAATTGTATTGTCTTAGGCCTAACAAGCCGACACTTGTGGGACTTCTGAGGTTGTGTTTAGGGTGCTCCTAACATAATCTAGAGTCTTTACCATCTACTCCATTGATCTTACAGCACCAAGCACACCTTGCTCGTCGTTGCTCACAGCATCAACGGCCTAGACTCTTTTTCTGAGAGGTAGTAATCACGCAGCCCACAACCTCTCCAGGCAACATCAACATTGACACACACACTGTCAATGGGTCATGAATGAGTGATCCTCAATATGCCCGTTGGGCCTGGCAACAAACCCATCTGGGTAGTCTACAAACAGTAACGGACGAGAATACTAGTTCACTGGGGTGTAGCATAGGCAGGAGACCATAGACACACCCTGGGTTTAGTATACTGTTATTGCGGAAGAGTTCACAGAACGAACAAAGAAACCTTATTGGTGTTGCATATCAAGGCTGAACTCAAGTTCCTCACATACTCCCTGTACTAGCAATGTGAAATAAGTTGCACATTGATAACTAGGCACAAAGATAGTGAGGCGAATTGCCAGGTGCACCCAATAAGTAGCTTGCAGACCCACAACACTACAGACACTATCCTCCTTGTTTCCCAAGGAGTGTCATCGACAGGCATGGAGGCCAAGAGAATGGATCAACTGTCAGTGGAGGGCCTGAAGTTGATTGAAGAAATTTTTGTTTACAGGAGAATACATCGAGAGAGCATGCATTGCTCATTCAATTATGTTTTGCCCTATGCCCAGGTGACACTCTCGGAGATAGGATGTATCTTCGAGGTGGACTGGGTTACTATCAGCGATATGGTCCAGACGGGGCCCAGAGAGTTTATTGGTGACACAGTCATTCACTGTTACAATAACCACATTCAGTTGTGGTGGAAACACCAGAAGGAGGAGCACAAAGTTGAATGTGCTCAGGCCCAGCAGATCTTGCAGGAACAAGAACTCAAACAAGAGTTGGAACAGAAAGAAGCCTGAGGCTTTGTTAATGGAACGCACTGCTACATGAGCAGTACTACGAGCAGGATGGGCCATGAGGAAGGCTGAGAGGGAATATCAAATCCTCATTGAGTTACTGGAAGTGCAATACAAAGGAGACACTTCAAACCCCATCTGGTTGGCACTAATTGTGTCAAAATACAATCAATGGCTGTTGCTGATCAACAATGGTGACAAAGCTATTCAGCGATATCAGGTAGCATTGGAACGATTAGAATGTGCACATCATGTGCAAGAACTATACGAGCATGAGGGGATGGTCATGTCTCATGAAGATTGGAACACATGGATGCATGTGATGAACAGAAACATCTTGCCAGGATTTTGGTGGACAATTCGAATGGGTCTGATACCAGAACAGCTAACGCCAACAGTACCAGGGTTTTGTTATTTGAACTTAATCAAACCCAAGTACTGGAGCCAATACAAATGGGTGGGACATGGTGGAAAAGCTTCTCACCAGTGGTCACAGAATGCTCTGAGTTGGAGCAGAAGAAATGAATGATCTCAAAATAGGCGAAGCAATAAGCCTAGGGGAAGAGGATGGCAAGGAGGAACCAGAGCAACCAGCATGATCAAACACAGTGGCAGCTCTGGTAGAAATTGATCCATGCCTCAGAATGGGATTGTCAGGACTGCCCTAGACACAACCTATCTGACTCGAGTGGTGACTTGTTAAGTCTGAAACGATTCTGATTGCTCTGTAGCTATGTCTAGTGACAATAGACTATCTAGAGACTTAAGAGTCTCCTACGCTAAACTACGGCCCTTATATACCGCTCCCCTGGTCTGTGCGCAGACAGCGCGCAGCTAAAGTCCCTCAAGCCGGGATCAATGCGCAGCTGCCGATCTGCGCCCATCTAACCTTCTATGGAGAGTTCCTCTCACACCCAACTCCTGGGTTGTCCTCATACGGCCTTCCTATTGTTCAGGACTTCGGCCGATTCCCATGCACGCCGTACCGTTGACTCGGTACTCCTCGGCGTTCCCATGTCGCCCCTCAGGCGCCGTGCCGCTCATGATTCCTTTCATGGCGTAGGCCCATCATCGGGCCGCAACTCCTGTCGGCACTCGGTCTATCTCCATAGCCGATGCTGACCTAACCACCTTCCTTATAGGGACCGCAGCTATCGTAGGCCATCCTCCTAGAGTCCCGTTGCGTAGTCTTGCCCATAGACGTTTGAGCTTGATAAAATAGATAAAAAGAAATGAAAAATGTATCCCAACTCTCCAAGTCCGTATCCTCCGATCTTCTATTGACAACGTTGCATCTAAGTGCGTGTCTTCATAGTTATCGTTATGTCGTTACTGTAATGGTTTTGAAAATAAGAGGTGTGCTCATAACATCACCCCCCCCTCAAGGCCTCGCGTCCCGAGAGGCTGACGTGGCGGAGTCCACATATCTAGGATCCTTCCGCATTCTTGCATAAAACGCGGCCAAGCGCGCTTGTTGCTCGCTGGGCGACAGCCCAATTTGTTCTGAGTCGACGTCCTCGACGTCTTCAATGGTGGTCTTGTAGTTGACCACTGGTTTCTTCTGGCGACTCGCGCCCCTAATCCTCCTCTGTCGGTCTTCTTCCGACTCGCTGCTCTCTTTAGCAGCTGCTGCCGTCTCCTTTTTTAGTATTTTCTTGGCAAGTACTGCCATGTCCTTCTCCTGAGCTCTTCGTTCCTCCACTAGCTCCTCTTCATCTGTCTTCTGGGGGAAATTAAGCACGGGTTTAGACCGCCCGCCGCGCTCCAGGTCTCTGGAGAACGTCCCATCGGTGTCGTCTGGCAGCTCCATGATTGCTGCCCTTTCGCCTTTCCAATTGCGCCATCGGCGCTCCATGTTTTCCAGGTATTTTGGCCCAAAACGGCCATCTTCCCATCCAAATAATCTCTGCCGATCCTTCCAGTGAGTTCCCCGACCCTTGTTGTGCCTTGATGCACTAGTGGGTTGTTTTGGTGTAGTAGTTTCGGTATACTGGATATATAAGATCCCATCTCGGATGTTTCTGACGAGTTTGGGAGCATCAGGATTCGCTTTGTGGAACTTTTTTACTATGGCGGGTGCATTAACGACATTCTTGACTGGTTCCCAAGTGGCTTCCTCCACTGGGTAATTCTTCCACTTTACGAGGTATTCCAGCCTCGCTCCTCCTCTGCCGCTTACTCGGCTTTCTAAGATTTCTTCAACTTCGTATTCCCCTTCCTGGGATTCCTCCACCATTTGTGCATCCTTGCGCGCCGCTGCCTTGGCTTGTTGTTTCGGGAAGACCGGTTCCCTGTACGGCTTCAAGAGGACTTCATTGAAGACGTTATAGACCTTCCAAGAGGCCGGAATTTTTAATTTGTATGCGGACTCGCCTACTTTGGCGAGTACTTCCAATGGACCAACGAACTTCCCATCCAGTTTTTTGGTGGCTCGGATGACCGGCAGGTTTTCTGTACTAAGATACACTTTATCGCCTGGTTTGTACTCCACGGCTTGCTTTCGGTGTGTGTCATAGCGCTGTTTCATAATCTGCGCTGCCTTTTCTAATGCCAATTTTGCCTTGGCATGTACATCTTCCAGTTCCTTTGCTAATTGTTCGACCGCTACCGCTTTTGGTGCATAGGTAGGGTCAAGGCCTTTATTAGGATGTCGCCCATAGTTCATGTAGAAGGGAGTGAACCCCGTGGCGGAATGTACTCGATCATTGTGGCAAAATTGAGCCACAGACAACCAATCAGACCAATTGTCTTGTCGGTTGTTGACAAAGATGGTCAGGAACTCTTTTAATTCCTGATTGACCCGTTCTGTCTGTCCATCGGTTTGTGGGTGGTAGGCTGTAGACCTGTTGGCTTTGATCCCCAACATTCCATATAGATCCGTCATGAATTTGGAGGCGAACTGAGGTCCTCGGTCGCTGATTACTTTTCGGGGGAGTCCATGCTCCCGGAATACGTTGTCCCGGAACAGCACTGCTGTTCCTTGAGAAGTGATTTCTGAAGTGGTTGGTATGAAATATGTTTTCTTTGTAAAGCGGTCCACAATGACCAAAACCATGTTGTTTCCTTTGGACTCTGGTAACGGTCCGACAAAGTCGACAGATATGATCTCCCACGGTTCTGAAGGAACCTCGTTTGGTCGTAAGGGCGCTGCTCTGGCAGTCCTGTCTGGCTTTGCTTTTTGACATGTCTCGCAACCAGGGATATATCGTTCGATATCCTTACGCATATTAGGCCACCAGAAGTTCCTGGTGAGTGATTCCAGTGTTTTCGCCACTCCAGAATGTCCCCACGAATGGTGGATTGCTATGATATCCTCCCTCAACGCTGGTACCGCTGGTACATACACGCGTCCTTGCCAGGTTATTAATCCCTTGTCGATTTTATACTTTCCGCCAGCAGTTTCTAATCCTTTTACTACCTGCATTTCCCATTGTCGACGAGGGACTTCTCTGATATCCTTGATGATGTCGTCTATCGCTCGATCATCGTCAAGGACGTTGATAAAAAGGTGTTCTTTTAGAAGGATGACGCCTTCGTTGTCGTTCTCTCCCTTGTTGTGTCCTGCTCGCCGGGATAATAGGTCAGCCTTCGTATTAGATTTGCCACTCCTGTGTTTGATCACGAAGTTGTAGTCTTGTAAATCCGTTACCCATCTTGCCTGTCGACGATTTAGGTTTTGAGCCTTTCGGAAATACGTTAAGTTCTGATGATCTGTCAGAACTTCAATGGTCTGTTTTGCTCCTTTGAGGTAATGTGCCCATTCGTAGAAGGCGTGCATTACCGCGAGCATTTCCTTGTCGTATATCTCATAGTTCCGTTCTGCGTCGTTCAGAGACTTGGAAATAAAAGCTACTGGTTTCCATAAACCGTCTTCCCGTTGTTGTGACAGTATTCCTCCAATAGCAAAATCCGAGGCGTCAACCTCCACTCGGAACTGTCCCTCCTCATTAGGAATTCGGAGTATTACTTCTTCCGCTATCGTTGTTTTAAGCCTGTCGAAGGCTT
Source organism: Amanita molliuscula (assembly GCA_023014405.1). NCBI lineage: Eukaryota > Fungi > Basidiomycota > Agaricomycetes > Agaricales > Amanitaceae > Amanita > Amanita molliuscula. The sequence continues at coordinate 7,310 of JAEBUP010000097.1, read as the reverse complement.
CATCTTGCAACTGTGTCCACAGCCACTCCTCCTTCCCTGTAAGTCGTGTTAATGGCTTCGCCAATTTTGCGAAGTCCTTGACAAATCGCCGATAAAAGTTGACGAAGCCCAAGAACTGCTGAACTTCCCTCTTGCAAGTGGGTGTAGGCCACTCGGATACTGCTTTTACTTTTGCTGGATCCATTCGTACTGTGTCTTTTCCGATGATTACTCCTAGGAAGTCTATTTCGTTTCTATCAAAGAAACACTTCTCCGGTTTAAGGGATAGTTTGTGTTTTTCCAATTTTTCCAAAATGCGGTTGACGTGTTTGGTATGCTCCTCCTGATTTCTTGAGAACACTAGGATATCATCCATGTAGATTACCACCCATCCTTCGGCTATTTCGACTCGAAAGATGTCGTTCATCATTGTTTGGAAGGTTGCCGGGGAATTAGTAAGCCCGAAGAACATTACAAGTGGTTCGAATAGTCCCCGATTGGTTCTGAAAGCGGCCTTCCATTCATCACCCTCTTTAATGCGTACGTTATTGTAACCCCATCGTATGTCCATTTTTGAAAAGACCTTTGCCTGAGATAACTGATCCACAAGTTCTCCTATCAGAGGTAGAGGATATCGGTTTTTGACCGTCATCTCGTTCAGCTTCCTGTAATCCTGCACAGGTCGAAGTTTTCCGTCTTTCTTCTTTACGAAGAAGAAGGGGGAAGCCATAGGCGACTTGCTGGCTTGAATTCGTCCAGAATCCAAGTTTTCTTTTAGAAACTCATCCAGCTGCTGTTGTTCGTTTCGATTGAGAGGGTAGATCTTGCAGTCTACCGGAGTTGAACCAGGGATCAATTCTATCGCGTGGTCCCAGCGTCGTCGTGGTGGAAGTTCGTCAAAGGTTTCTTTCTCGAAAACCTTTCGGTGCTTTAGGTAATGATGAGGAACGGCTTCCTCTAGTGTACGCTTCTTCTCTGTTTTTGCTTGTTCTGCTGCTATTTTTGTGGCCGTTGAAGCGAATGCTCGTGCTCGTAATTCGGGCTCTCCGATATGAATAGCTAGAAGGCGCTCCCCTTCTTGCAAGTGGTATGATATATCGATTTCATCTTCTGGTTCTTGTACAGAAGATGGTTTCCAGCAGGTACCCGGGGCACCGGTTAAATTCCAAAGACTTCTTTTTCCAGTTAATGGTCGGGTTGTGATGCTCCAACCAGTCGTGTCCTAGAAAAAGATCGGTTTTGCTTAATCTGGCTACAGCACAGTCCATTATTTCTTCATGGGTTCCAATTCGTAGTTTGAACTGAACAAAGTATTCTACGCTCCCCGATCCGTTTCGCGTTCCATCCGCATTGTATACGGGGATTGGACGTAAAAGCTTTTTTCTGTTCATTTTGTGTTTTTCTACAAACTCCTCGCTTATACATGAGGAAGTGCATCCGGAATCTAACAGCATAGTGATGTTGGTGGTCTGGAAGGTATCCATAGTGGTGAGTGTGCCTTTTAGGTCTAACTCCTGCTTCCCAATTCCTTGTACTACTTTTTCCCTCAAGTGTACCAGGTTCCATAGGGCATCGGTTTCTGATAAGGCATTCAATTGTTGGACTAGTCTTCCGTTTACTTCCTTTACTCGCTTGGGTTCCACCCATATTTTTAGGCATTCAATTGCCGTCTGCTCTGGTTGTTGCCAGATGCGCCTTAATACCCAAGGGGTAGTCCAGGCTTTTAATCTTTTTTCTGGTTTCACGCTCATTTCCAAATTTCTTATGCGGTGTACGTTCCCACTGAATTCGTAGAGTAAATCATGCACATCAATTGCAGAGTCTACTGGTACTGGTACACCGTTACGAGAATTTGAACTATAGGCCAGTTGAACAGAGCGTTTGTTCACTGGCTGTCTCCAAAATCCGAGACCTCCTCTATTTTGGCACATCCTTCTACTGGGGTCGTTTCCCCATTATCTATCATTCGTACCACCCTTTTTCCCTTATCCTTGGCGGCTTCCTTCTTCCAACATCTTTCCACCGTATGTCCCTTCCTTCCACAGTTCCTACATTCCGGTACGGGCTTTCTTCCTCGTGGTAGCGGGCAGCGGCGGCTGTAATGTCCTTCTTTCTCGCAATTATAACACCATGGCTTGACATCTCGTTTCTTGTCTACATCCATGGCATTGGGGTCTCTACTTCCTGATGCGAATGGGGCTGGAGCCTTATACTGGTATTGGGGACGGGGATTGCTACTGGGAGTTTGCTCTCTGTATTCTTGTCGGCTTTTTGGGAAGCCGTACGCTTCATTGGCTTTTCTGTATGCTCGGGCCAATGCAGTTACTCGCGTTTGTATTTGAATGAGAGTAGCGTTATCAGGGAGTCCTCCGTATCGAATTAAGTCCCGCCCCAAGGATGGATTGAGATTGCTTTGAAATTGGGATATGAGCGCCTGGTCGTTCCAGTCCGTAAGCGAAGTGAGAGAGTTGAACTTGATGATGTAGTCTTCAACCATCATCGTGCCCTGTCGCAACTTTAATAGAGCCTCAATTGCTTTCTCCTTTGTTTCCGTGGACATGAAGAAATCGTGCATTTGATTTTTGAAGTCCGTCCAATCCGTGAATGGGAATTGGTTGTTTAACGGTCTTCGTACCCATGCCCTATTGTCCTCAGTTGACTCTCCCTCGTTTAACTGTTGCCAATTGAGATTCGGACTCCACCCGCTGTTGTCAATTTTGTCCTGGAATTCTTGCAATGCTTCTTGAAGCGCTTTAAGTTTGACACCGCTCCAATCCGCTGCTCTATCCCCTTTTCCGCCTTTCATTCGGTACAGGCATATGGAAATCATTCGTTTAGGGTCTGTCTCTCTTGACAACATAAAATAGGTTCCCATCTGCCGTAACCATCCGTCGACCGTTCTAGGATCCCCCTGGTAGTAATCAGGCATTTCGGCTTTGGTTAAAGGTCCTGGCTCAGGACGCGAACTTCTCTGGTATTCGTTTATTATTGCGACGAGGGCTTGTCCGGCGCTGGTTACAGCCCTTTGTCGTTCCTCTTCCTGACGGTGAATTTCGTTTTCCCTTGCTGCTACTGCTGCCGCAGGTTGGGTGTCTGCAAGAGGTTCCAGAGTTTCAGTGTCCATCCAATGATTCCTCCAGCCGAGTACCGCATGGTAGGCTTGGGTAACCATGTCTACTGTGAGTCGGAAGTTTCCGACGCCGACTCGATGTGAACCGTAACCTTGCCACATCATGGCCTTCATCCATGGCCAACCATTAGGTTCCCCAGATACTCGAACGCAATGCCACATGCGATTGCATCCCTTGGTTCGCCTCCAATATATAGGTCGATCCTCGTCCATAAGTTCAGGGTCCCATCCATATATTTCCCGAATTGTTGGGTAAGCTGGCCATTTGTAAGCGTTCCAGTACTTTCGCTTTACTAGCCAGAGATAACAGTATCCTGGATGTTTCGGGTGCAACTTGTTCTGTTGCTGTTCTGTTAATCCGGGACGACCGTTCCTTAGACAAGGATCTATTTCTACCAGAGCTGCCGCTGCGTCTGATCGCGCTGGTTGCTCTGGTGATTCCATATCGCTTTCTTCCCCTAGACTTATGATTTCGCCTTCTTCGAGGTTTCCTGCTCCTATTTTGTAGTGTCCCATGCCTTCTCTGTTTAGACACTCGACGTGAAACCATCCCCTCGTGTTACTGTTGTATTTTTCGATGTGTAACATATTCGATTGAGAGTAGGTTTTTCGTATGATGGTGGTAACGTTTTCGTCTCGAAGGCTTTTGTCCCAGTTACAAATTTCCTGTAACTGTGGATAGGCCGGCCACAGGAATTCGTTCCAAAAATCTTTCTTAATTAATACCAGGTAGCAATATCCTGGTATGTCGGGGTGTAACCCGCTGTCAACCCATGACATTTTTGGATATGGATAAGGAAGCCAAAATTCCTTTTCCACGTTTCGTCTCCACTGGTCGATTTGTCTTTTCTTATGGGCGTTATTAGCCCCCTGAGGATACTCCTTGGTCGATAGCCAATCTGCTGTTGTGGGAACTCCGCCATTCCAATGAGCTGCGTCTCCTCCAGCATTGATAACTTTGGCTGTACTTTCTCCGCCAGCTAGTGCTGCCGCTGCGTATGATCGCGCTGGTTGCACTACTGGTTTTTGTTCTTTTACTGCCGGGTATGTTCGTCCGGCTGCTTGGTTTACTGCTTCCTGTACAGTAACCGTAGATCGCAAGTCTACCCGTTTGATAGACGTGGTGGCGAGAGGTCGATTCTTTAACCGACGTTTTGATTTTGACTGTCCTCCGACTCGGAGTGTTTGGTGACCGCTGGTGAGTAATTTTTCAACCATATCCCATCCGTTAATGTCAGCCATTTCCAGGCCTACGTGTACTACGTCGGGGCGTTCTGTGGCGGTCCACCTGGTCCTGATTCCTTCTTCTCGGAACTGTCTTTCCATCTGCCAGACGGCCTCAATGGTTGGGTACGCGGGCCATTCGTATTTGTTCCAATATTCCGGTTTGATAAGGCAAAGGTAACAAAAACCCGGAACTGTGGGTGCGAGCTTTTCCGGAATAGGTCCCATTCGTATTGTCCACCAGAAACCTGGCAAGATGTTTCCATTTAATGCGTGCATCCAGGCATTCCAGTCTTCATGTGACATGGTCATGCCCTCGTGGGCGTATAGTTCTTCTACATGGTGGGCACATTGAAGTCGCTCCACCGCTACTCGATATTTTCCTATTGCCTTGTCGCCTATGTTGATCAACATCAACCATTGATTGTATTTTGACGAGACAAGGGCAAGCCAAATAGGATTAGAGGTATCGCCTTGATATTGTTCCTCTAATAAGGTAATGAGAGTTTGATATTCTTTCTCGGCTTTGCGCATCGCGCGCTCCGCCCGTAAAACAGCTTTACTTGCTGCTCGTTCTGCCAGAAGGGCCTCCCAAGCTTCCTTCTGTTCGAGCTCCTGTTGGAGCTCTCTTTCTCGTAGTATTTGTTGCGCCTCGGCGCGTTCCCTCTTCCGCTCATTTTTGCGGTGACGCCAGTATAGTCTGACGTGGTTGTCGTATCGGCGTACAATGGTGTCGCCAACGAATGTTGGTGTCCTAACAAGGACAGATTCGATTGTGTCGGCCCAGTCCGCCTCAAAGATTTGGCCTATCTCTGAGAGTGTCGCCTGGGCGTATGGGAGTACGTAGTGGAAATGACAATTCATTTTTGATGAGGGAAGGTGTAAGGACGTTCCTGTAAAAAGATCTTCAATCAAGTTCAGGCCCTCCACTGACACTTGATCTGTTCTTTGCGGCAGCCGAAAATCCGCGCCTGTCGATGACGTCTCTTGGGAAACAAGAGAGATGTTGTCTGCAGTGTCGTGGGTCCGCAAGCTATCTATTGGGTGCACCCGGCAATTCGCCTCACTATCTTTGTGCCTAGTTATCACCCCGAAATCAGGTAGGGGTGCTAGTACAGGGAGTATGTGAGGAACTTGGGTTCAGCCTTGATATGCAACACCAGTAGAGTTGTTTCGCTCGTTCCTGAGCTTTTCCGCAATAAAGGTATACTAAACCCAGGGCGCGTCTATGGTCTCCTGCCTACGCTTCACCCCAGCGAACTAGTATTCTCGTCCTTTACTGTTTGTAGCCTACCCAAGCTTGGGTTTGTCGCCAGGCCCCTGTGGGCGTATTGAGGACACTAAAATCGAGTGCCCGTTGACAGTGGTCTGTCGAATTCGAAGTCGCCTGACGGCCCTGGGATAATCAGGATACAACCGTCCAAGTATGCTGTGGTCGACGTCGACAACGGTTCCGGGATAATCGGATTACAACCGTCAAAGTGAAACTAGGCCGTTGAATGTCTTTTGCAGCTACGAGCGGCGTGCTCGGTGCTGGACAGCTAGCAACGGGGTAGAGAATAAAGTCTCTAGATTATGTCAGGACTGCCCTAGACACAACCTATCTGACTCGAGTGGTGACTTGTTAAGTCTGAAACGATTCTGATTGCTCTGTAGCTATGTCTAGTGACAATAGACTATCTAGAGACTTAAGAGTCTCCTACGCTAAACTACGGCCCTTATATACCGCTCCCCTGGTCTGTGCGCAGACAGCGCGCAGCTAAAGTCCCTCAAGCCGGGATCAATGCGCAGCTGCCGATCTGCGCCCATCTAACCTTCTATGGAGAGTTCCTCTCACACCCAACTCCTGGGTTGTCCTCATACGGCCTTCCTATTGTTCAGGACTTCGGCCGATTCCCATGCACGCCGTACCGTTGACTCGGTACTCCTCGGCGTTCCCATGTCGCCCCTCAGGCGCCGTGCCGCTCATGATTCCTTTCATGGCGTAGGCCCATCATCGGGCCGCAACTCCTGTCGGCACTCGGTCTATCTCCATAGCCGATGCTGACCTAACCACCTTCCTTATAGGGACCGCAGCTATCGTAGGCCATCCTCCTAGAGTCCCGTTGCGTAGTCTTGCCCATAGACGTTTGAGCTTGATAAAATAGATAAAAAGAAATGAAAAATGTATCCCAACTCTCCAAGTCCGTATCCTCCGATCTTCTATTGACAACGTTGCATCTAAGTGCGTGTCTTCATAGTTATCGTTATGTCGTTACTGTAATGGTTTTGAAAATAAGAGGTGTGCTCATAACAGGGATGACCAGGACTTTTGGAACAAGTGCAGAATAATTTACATCCAAAGTATCTGGGGTACTGTTACCTCTGGCTTGTAAAAAGGAAGTTCTGGAACGAATATAAATGGCTGGCATATCTGACGATCAGAGAAATTTATGGATGGGATCTGGAGCTCATGGACAAGTATCAACCCATATACTGGAGAAGGACAAAGGGATGCAATCGCATGTGGCACTGTATTTGAGTAACAGGAGAACCAAGTGGATGGCCTTGGATGAAGGCTATGATGTGGCAGGGATATGGATCCCATCAAGTCAGTGTTGGAACATTCCAACTAACAGTTGACATGATCACGCACACATACCATGCCCTATTAGGATGGAGAGAACACTGGGCTGATACTCAGACACTGGAACCGTTGGCTGTTATGCAACCTGCCACAGCCGTTGTGGCCTGAGAAGATGAAATAACTCGGCAGCAGGAAGAGTGACAAAGAGCAATCACTAGTGCTGGACAGGCCATTGCCAGTATGATCAATGAGTATCAATGGTCCAATTGAACAGAGCCAGGACCTCTTACAAAGGCAGAGATGCTGGACTACTATCAGGGAGATCCACGAACCATGGATGGATGGTTGCAACAAATGGAGACCTACTTCATGTTGGCAAGGGAAATGGACCCAAAATGAAAAGTCTCAATC
>JAEBUP010000096.1:0-154481 GCA_023014405.1 Amanita molliuscula | reverse complement strand
TAAAACCCTAAAACCCAAAACCCTAAAACCCTAAAACCCTAAAACCCTAAAACCCTAAACCCTAAAACCCTAAAACCCTAAAACCCTAAAACCCTAAAACCCTAAAACCCTAAAACCTAAACCCTAAAACCCTAAAACCCTAAAACCCTAAAACCCTAAAACCCTAAACCCTCTATATCTTCCCTCATGTTTGGCCACCAATAATCTCTGGTAATAAGTTCTAGGGTTTTTGCTATTCCTGGATGTCCCCATCTGTGATGTAATGATATTGCTTCTTCTCTTATTTCATCACGGCTGGGACATATATCCTTCCTTTCCAGGTTACTTGGTTTGTTCCTTTATTGAATTCAAACCCTTCCTCATTACTTTCAATTCCTTTTCGCACTTGTGTGTCCCATTGTCTCCGGTTGGTCTTTTTTATTCCATTGACTAATGTGATCCACTCTCCCGTCCAGTCGTCTAATCTTACAAATAATTCTTCCTTGAGTAAAAGTACATCCTCATTATCCTTTTCTCCTTTCTCATAGTCGGCCTGTCGCGATAGTAAATCTGCTTTTGAATTGGATTTTCCAGATCGGTGCTTTATAACGAAATTGTATTCCTGAAGGTCTATCACCCATCGAGCTTGTCTTCTATTCAGGTTCTGTGGTTTCCTGAAGTATGTGAGATTTTGATGATCTGTTAAAATCTCTATTGTCTCTTTTGCTCCTTTTAGATATTGTGACCACTCATACAGAGAATGCATTATTGCTAGCATCTCCTTATCATAAATTTCGTAATTCTGTTCTGCTGCATTTAGGGCTTTTGAAATAAATGCCACAGGTCTCCAAATTCCCTCTTGTTGTTGAGAAAGAATTGAACCCATGGCGAAATCCGATGCATCTGTTTCGATTCGGAATTGTCCTTTTTCGTTTGGTATCGCTAAGACCGCTTCTTCCGCTATCCTTTCTTTTAACTTATTCATCGCTTCTTTTTGCGATTTTCCCCATTCCCATTCCTTCTTCCCCATTAACTCGGTTAACGGTTTTGCTTCTTTGGCAAATCCTTTCACAAACCGTCGATAAAAATTTATGAATCCCAGGAATTGTTGTACTTCTCTCTTGCATTTCGGTTCCAGCCATTCTTTAATTGCTTTTACTTTGGCTGGATCCATCTTTATTGAGTCTTTGGTGATGATTACTCCTAAAAACTCAATTTCTTCCTTATCGAAATAACATTTCTCTGGTTTTAATGACAATTTGTTCTGTTCTAACTTTGCCAATATTCGATTTACATGTTCAACATGTTGTTTTTTATTTTCTGAAAACACTAAGATGTCGTCCATATAGATTACTACCCATCCCTCAGCGAGTTCCTCCCGGAACAAATCATTCATCATGGTTTGAAAAGTAGCAGGTGAATTTGTTAATCCAAAGAACATGACTAATGGTTCGAATAGTCCTCTGTTTGTTCGGAAGGCTGCCTTCCATTCATCTCCTTCTTTAATTCGAATGTTATTATATCCCCATCTTATGTCCATTTTTGAGAATATATTTGCATGACTGAGTTTATCTATTAGCTCAGAGATTAAAGGTAAAGGATATCGATTTTTTATTGTCATTTCATTAAGTTTTCGATAATCCTGTACTGGGCGTAGTGATCCATCTTTTTTCTTCACAAAGAAGAATGGTGAAGCCATTGGTGATTTGCTTGGCTTTATTCTTCCTGTATCCAGATTTTCTTTTAAGAACTCTTCCAACGCCTGTTGCTCATCTCTGTTTAATGGGTAGATTTTACAATCTAATGGTTTTGACCCTGGAATTAATTCAATGGCATGGTCCCACGGTCTTCGTGGTGGTAACTCATCAAATGTGGTTTTTTCAAAGACTTTTCGGTATCCCAAATAGTGCTCTGGGACTATGTCTTCTACTTTTCTCTTTTTTACATTTGCTGAAGCTATTTCTGTAGCTTTCGATTGATATGCCCTTGTTTTTAATTCTTCTGGTCCTATATAGACTGCTAGCAGTCTTTCTCCTTGTTCCCATTGGACCCTGTCCATTTCATCTTCTGGTTCTAAACTTTCAGAGCTTTTCCAACAAGTGCCTGGACATCGGGAGAATCATATTTTTTGATTTCTCCAGTCTATTTCAGGATTATGGTATTTCAGCCAATCATGTCCTAGGAACATATCTGTTTTTCCCAAGGCTGAAATTCCAAATTCCAAAGATTCAAAGTGATCGCCTATTTGTACCTTTAGTTCGATCATTTCTTCCAATTGTCCTGCAATATTGTTGGTTCCATCTGCATTGAATACTGGTATTGGTCTCGGTAGTTTTCTTGTATTCAATCGATGTCGCTCTACCCATTCTTTATTTACACATGACCCTGTGCATCCTGAATCAATCAGGGCTTTGATTTTGAATCGTTCTACTGAGTCTACTGTTGCCGTTATTACGTCTACATCCATCTGATGTTTTCCTGTTGTTCACACAAATCTTGGTTTGTGTTTCAGATGGTTTAAATACCATAGCGCATCTGTTTCCGTCATCTTATTCAGGTCCTTGACTAGCTGTTCATTTACTTCTTCTGCTCGATCTTTCTTTACCCATGATCGAAGGTCTCTTATAGCTAATTCCATGGGTTGTTCCCATATTCATCTTACTACCCATGGAGTGGACCATGTTTTAAACTTTGGCTTTGTTGCACTTATAGGAGCATTCCTCAAACAGTTTTGCATAGAACAAAATTCATATAATAATTCTGGTATATTTATACATGAATCATCGTACTGGACAGTGTTCATGACTCGTGAGGGGGAATGCTTCCTCATGAGTCGTTCTGAAAACCCAACGCTCCTGCCATCTCTTTTTTCTCTTCATCTGTCATTTCTTCTGCAAATTCTTTTACAGATGACCAAGTCCTAACGACCTGTTTCCCCTTGTCCCTCTTCGGTGCTCGGCAATCTTGTGCAAAGTGGCCCTTCTTGCCACAATTGTAACATTCTACCACTCGTTTTTGTCTATCGACGTCCATAGCATTTGGATCCTTCTTTGGGGCTCTGCATACATTTGCAGTGTGTCCTGGCTTTCCACAATTGAAACATGTAATAGGAGTGCGTCCTCCTGTTGACGTGGAAGCCATTGCATTTGTATTTTGAACCGGGCGATTTTGTTGTGGTCGGTTTGTTGTTGGGCGGCTTTGAGGATAAATTTGTTGTGCGTCCCTCCAACTTCTTTCCACTTGTATTGCCCTATCAAACCAACATTGTAGATCGCCATCTTGTGACCCATCTGCCATTCTTTGTCCATTGAGAACTTGTAGTTCGACAAGTCTTCTTCCGAGTGGTGGATGTAACCCTGCACAGAATTGTGTGACTAGTGCTATTTCGTTATATTGGGTAAGGGATGCTACGCTTCAAAAATTGACTACGTAGTCCTCTGCTTTCAGACTTCCCTGTTTCATTGATTGGATAGTTCGACATGCCTGATCCCGCATTTTGGTAGTCAGGAAATATTCTTTCATTTTTTCCATCATGTCGTTATAGCTTGTGAATGGGAATTTGTGAGTGATGGGTGTAACCATCCATCCTTGTCCGTCTGCAGTTCTTATCCCCTCATTCCATTGTTGATGAGAATAGGATGGCACTGGGGTTCCATCTGCACCTATCATCTCTTCTCTCCTCTGAACCTCTAATCCTGCCGCTTCTATTTCTGCCGTTTTTGCTGCTGCCCAGTTTCCTGCTCGGTTTCCTTGGCCTTTTTGAACCCTTTGTAGTACCATTTGGATCATGACGTTATTGTTTGAGACCCCAACTATGGCAAAATAAGAGGCCATCTGCCTCAGCCATGCTGCTATTTCTTTTGGGTCTCCTTCGTAATAGTCCGGCATGTCCATTCGGATTGTAGGATGTGGTTCTCGTGGGGGATGTATTGCTGCGTCTATGGCTTGTATAGCTTGAGCCAAATTGGTTCCCTGGACAATTCTTTCATTTGTTTGTACTGGTGTAGCTGCTGCCCAGGTTGCTAAATATTCGTGTGCAAACACTGTTATCCCTACTGTGATGAGACCGATGCACCCTTGTACTACTGCTTGAGTTATTTCAAACCCGACTGAGAAATGTCTTGTTACGGAGTCATCTCCTCCGTAATATTCCAAAATGTCTGCCGCTTTCGGTAATGCATTATCTTTGTCTTTCTTATGTGTGACGTGATAGCGGCATGTTTTAGAATTCATTTTTACTTTGAATCCCAAAACAGTATTTCTCATATCGGGTTCGTATTGGGCAATAGTGTGCCAAGAAGGGTTCTCTGGCCATGCGTAACAGTTCCAGTACTGCCGCTTGAAGAGTGACAAATAGCACCACCCATTATCACTTGGAGTGTGGTTGCCATGTCCTGGGGGAGGTAGAGAGACTTTTCAGTATTCCTGAACTAGTCGATTCCATCATGGAATGTTTATTTTCTGAGTTAGTTCAATACCATTGATGTCTTCTACCCAGTCTTCTGCTCGAGTACCTAGTCCGTGAAACCAGTAGTATTGTGGTTGTTCTGATTTAACGACTCCTTGTCGTTTTGCTCCCACTTTCGCGACCTGAGCATAAGTCCTTGGAATGAGGACTATATCGCTTCCCACACGAAGGTGTTCTTCTCTATGGAGTCGTAAATCGGCTATGAAGTTCCTGATCCCTGCTGCTGACCAGAGCTTTGTAAATTTTTGTCCTTGAGCATGTTGGGTTGTCACATCTTTAATGTGGATTTGTTCATCGATGAACATTTCCATGGTGTACATCCCATCTTTTCTTAATGCTTCTGGAAACATATTACAAACTCATCATAATTGGTCTGCAGTGGGGTTCTTTGGAAGTTCCTTCCATATCCAAGACCTGTATTCCTTTTTGATCATCGCTAACCAACAGTAGCCATGATCGTGTTCTGTAGGAACTGAGATAACCTTTTTAATAGGTTCTTGGATAGTTATTCCAACAGCCGGTTTCGAACTTTCAACTGGTTTCCACGCAGTGACCTTAGGCGCGGACTTTGTGATGACAGGCGCTTTAACTTCCTCTTTAGGAAGTGGCGGCATGAAAGAAGCAAGGGAGGGTTGCGCCCTTGGCCAGTATATTAACTGGACTTTCGTTTCTTCATCGACTTCTTGCAAGTTGAGTTCTTCAATGTCGTCCTCATAATCCGATTCGTATGCATAGGCTTGAACAGGATTACATTCCTCTCTATCGTCGTTACAGTTACAAAATTTTTCTACTCGGTTGCAGTCGACGCAAAACCGAGTAGGGACTCCTAAACATCCGGTCTTTTTTACTACTACTTGTCCATTGCACTGTGTACAGTGCCTACTAGAGACCGTCCCAGGACGAGCACCTTTCTTGTCACAGCCTTTTCCTCCTAACCGAATGTGTTCCCAGAGTTCTGGGTCTGAGTTCCTAAGCTGTTCGAGGTGCTTCCATGTGTACACCTCTTCTCCGCGACGAATAGCGGCATTCTCGACAACGTGGAACATGTCGTTCCTAATGTTATCTTGAAGCATGAAGCGGTATTTTTCGTTTCGCAGCTCGGGTTCCCAGTCCAGAACTTCCTTCACCGTGGGCCATGCAGGCCAAACATATTCGTTGTAATACTCTTCCTTGAAGAGCACCATGTAGCAATAGCCGTTCTTCCTATACGGCTTGTTTCCCATAACCGGCATCCCAATTGGACCCGGTAATTTGGCGCGCCCTGTCGCTGCCTTCTGCCATGTGCACACTCGATTGCGGCTTTCCCCGACATCTTTCAGGAACAAGTCAAGGCTCATGTTGAGCCTGAGATCCAGCATCTCCCATATCCCTTGCATTGGATCATTGGGAGTGGGAGCACAAACCTTCCTCTTTGGCTTTGTGGTGAGGTAAGGGTCGTATCGGATTGCCGACCTTCTTTCCGTTTGAACCTGTTCCCGATGAAATCGGGCATACGCGGTGGCCTTGATATTGCCGTTCTCCGCGTGCTTGATTCGATTCCGCTCTTCCGCGGACAGGATGAGACCCCGGTGTCTCAACAAAGGTAACTCCGGGCCGCCGCCGAACTGTTGGAGCAATACAAGGTTGCTCTTTGCTCCGAGGAGCGCCTCTTGTACCGGTGTGCCGGTACCGAATGTCTGGAGGCACTTGAATAGTGCCTCAAATGCCGCATCCTCTTCATGCATCTCGCGCTCGATTTGGTGTTGTCTGCGGATCTTCTCCGCCTTCTCGTGCTGTAAGGCCTTCCAGGCCTCCTCTTGCTCCCTGATGGAAGCTTGTTCAACTTTCCACGCCTCAATGCGTGCTTGCTGCTCCCATTGCCGCCGCTCTTTAATCATGCGCCAATATGCTTTGACGTGTGCATCGTGTTGCACACGCCTGATGGGTGCGGTGATGGTGGTAATGGTGGCCTTTTTCATTTCCGCAGCCATGGCAACAACTTTCTTTGTGATGGCACGTCCGCGTGCCCATCCGATCTCGAACGTGGAGGCGATCTCCACCAGTGACATCCCCGCATGGGGCAAGACATATTTGAAAGTCAGATCCATCAGGACCTGGCTTTATGAAACCTAAAAAAAAGAGTCTTCAATCTATTTCCGGCCCTCCACGGACAATAGATCCTTTCGTGCGGCTGTTCCGCGAAATCCAATGACGTTCCTCAGTTGAGGAAGATGCTGACGCTGCCTAGAGGGAAAACGAGTCGACCTAGAAAGAGTGCCCAGCAATTCACTCGGGTGTCCTTGTGCCTAGTTATCTGTGCGCAGCTTAATCCGCACAGCTAGTACAGAGGGTATCCCAAGATTTAAATCTCCGCCTTGATACACTCAAATCTAGATTGTTTTCACTCGTTCCTGAGCTTTTCCGATTCTCGCAGTGTCAAGTGCCCGGGTGTGCCTGCCTGCAACTACCACCGGCGCGCAACGACTCTCGTCCAAGAGAACTTTGTCGACTAGCCCACTTGAGGGAGACCTCTGTTCAGAGGGGCTATTAAGAGAGTCAGATGTGCGGATGCAACGCCTGAGACAATGAGTCTTGATGAGAAAAAGATGCACCAACGCCCTCGACGAGTGCGATGGTGGTGAGAGAGATAGAAACGTCTAACCCTAGTGTAGGGCTTCGATGAGAGTAAGATGATACGTTAACACGTGTAACGACGAGCAAGGCTATGCTGCGTCGTGTTATGATGCCAACGGTCGGTTAGAGAAGCCTTACGATTATGTCAAGACAAAGCCTTAACAGTAACCAAAGGTTGGAGAAGAATAGTATTTGGAGAGACCTTAGTAGCTGTATAGGCGATACAGACTATCGTAAGGCTAAGGACTATGGCTCAGAGAGCCCTACTTATATACCTCTAGCCTCATGTCCCTTCCCATATACGGCTGCTTACCTAAGAAAAGAAAAGAAAAGAAAAAAGAAAATGAAACTAAGCTCTTGTGCTCTTAACAATTCCAGGGTAGATAATGATAGGTTGTTGCATTCCAATGCCAGGGCCGACAGCGAGTAGGAAGCTGATCGCCCATGAGGCCTTGCCCTGGAAAGTACAAGCGAAGCTGGCTTTTCATCAACCGTGGCTCGCTTCTTGATCTGAAATGGGGCATCAATAATATAGGATGATTGTAAGGATGTGCTACTCACCATCTCTGATGCCCAGTATCACAAGTTGTAAATTGACAATTCATAGCAGAGAGTGGTGCCTGGAGCTTTGTAGCAATGAGCTTCCTTGCTCTTCGAGTGTTCTTCGCAAAGCCAGTGGTGTTCCAGCTCTAATCGAGCTTCGTTTATCTTCTCAGTAAGCTGTGCACATCCATCATCTATAGTATCCTTGTTGGTTACAGCTGAATTAGGCTGGATGGTGGAGAATGTCAAAGTCAGCATTGTCTATAAGAACAGTTGGATAAGAGTCATACGCACCTTTTTCCCCTTTCCCTTTGACAGGTCTGTCACTTCCTTGGCACTCTCAGCAGCATTCTTGAAGCAGACAGTGATGGGCTTGAGCTTGCGCATTGAAATCTTTCTGCTTGACAACCATGGTGGGGCAGTCAGGTGGCGCGTCTTCAATGCAAAAATTTCAAGCTCTTCTTGACTTTGAATTGAGGTGGGGGCCATCTTTGCTTTGTCGCTGTCAAGTCTATACTGTAAGCAGATGGCCTGGGCATCCTCAGACTGATCCAGCTTTTCAGCAATGAGGGTTCGGAGATTTTCAAGTGTGATTGTGGAGTTGATGCTGAAAGGGATGTTACTCCCTTCAGTATTGACCACGCTGCATTGGATGACAAAGTCTGCAACAGGTATGAGTGGCAAGTTGATCAAGAATGGCTTCAACTTACCACATGTTTCAGGATCAGGTTCTGGTGGCCATGAATCCCGTGATCGTGATCCAAGTTGCTTGGATCCAGAAACCTGAATGGCTTTCTTTGGACGGCCTTGCTGGGGAACTTTCCAGGCATTCCGAATTGACATGCCATCAGATTCACTATCATCACAGTCCAACTTGGAGTTGTCTGTGTCTGAGTCAGAATCTATGTCCATCATATCATGATCATGATGGTCCTTTCCTTTCCTTTCACCAGCTCCAACTTCCTCCATGTTGTCATCATTGCACTGCTCAAGAAAGGTTACAACTTGCTTGTAAGAGATGGAAAGCGGAAGCAGTATACCATCAGTGAGGATGGTCAACTCTGGCCTCTCCGAGTTGCTGCTCGAGTCTTCATCAAGCTCAGGAATCATCACTAGTTCTGAGCTCTCTGTCCTTGGGACCATGCTAGATGAATAGCTGTCAGACACTGGCATTGATGTTGATCTTGCATGCTTCCAAGTCTTTGCTGGTTTGCACAGTATATTCTTGTCTTCCAATTGCCGTTTTAGGCTGGGCATGTTTCTGGGTTTGGAAATGACAGGATTGGTGGGCAGTGGATGAGGAACTGGCATGCTAGGTTTGCAGCTGGAACTATGAGCACTTTGACATGTTGACATCTTTTCTTGCCTAGAAGGGGCACAGGTTCCTTGAGCACCACCTTTTACACATGCACAACAGGCTTGGGCCTCTTCAAGCCACTCACATTTGACCTTGCGTGATTTGCATCGTGCACATGTGCCAGCTTGGTTGTGAGTATTACTCGAGCCACCTTGATGTCCTGTAAGTCCTTACTATCATATGTCACAGCATGCCTCAATCCTTACCATGATTGCTAGGCACAGCTTGTGTAGCAGGAGCCTGACTTGGACTCAGCTTGGCCTTCCTCTTGGGTGGCATGAGAAAGACAGGTGCATTACGTACGTAAATTCGCTTGTATACATCACAGCTGGAACATCAATCAAGGAAAACAAGACACATTATAGATTCATATACTGGCAGCTGCAAAACAAGCAAGAATCACGATAGGATTTCAAGTTACAACAAAGTCATTATGTACATGCTCCAACTGTACTACAGTCTAATACATATGTACCAACATAGTTCATCCTCTACTGCACATAACCACAGTGTTGATACCAGCCATAAGCATCCTCAGGTGTAATGAGGTAAAGAGCTTGGAGTAACATAAGGTAGACATCAAGCTTTGACATCTCAGTCATGGCCATCTGTACATAGTTGCCATTATGCCATAAGTGATATTTCATTGCAGAGAAAGCAAGCTCAATTGGGTTGAGGTTGGGTGAGTATGGAGGAAGGAATTCACAGCGCATGCCGCTGGCAGATCATTAGCCCCGTCTTCATGGTTTTGAGCAAAAAAGAAAGCTCACCATGCTGTAATTGTGTTGATGATATCTCAATGTGTATGAATAGGACAGTTGTCCATGACGATGACAGAGTTGGGACCAGGATAGGGTTCCATGTGGTCGAGCAAGTCATTGATGAAGTGTTGGAACGATGTCGTACAGAACAAGCCTTCGACTATCTCACAATGGATGATACCATCATTTAGGGAGAGCGCTGGAAGTACAGAATACCTTTAGAATGTTAGCACACACATTATGCATTAGATGTGATGACATACCACTGCCCACGAACAAAAAAAGCCTTTCGCTGCGCAGCTGTTCCGTGAATTGACCATGCAAACCCATGGTATGTTGTTCGACAGTCCACTGAGCTCTCATCAATGAAAACTAGCTGGTGGGCTGCATACTGCCCAATCCTTGTGCAATATTCCAGCCGTTTCTCTGCAGAGCATTCCACCACAACTCATGTCATCTGCATAAGCATAAGCAAATGTCTACTACTGCGGCAAAATGCACCTTTTTCATCGTAAAGCTGGCTTTGTGCAGAGTTCGCCAAACCGTCACTTTTGAGACCTCTACACCACATGTTGTATTCATAATTTCTTGCAATTTGTTGAGATAATAGTCGGGCTGCTTCCTGATGCTACCAAATAGTATCTGACGAGGAATCAGTCTACATCAGAATTGAAAGATAAATACCATATCACCTCAAGATCCACGTCACGTAGCTTTCCCTTCCTCTGCTCCTGGCCCCATTTTGACTCCTGGACTGTGCCATGCTGCTCAAAATACAGTAGAATATGCTTGACGGTAGCAAGCAAGTACCCAGTGTAAGTTGCAATTTCATCCTTTGATAGTATTGATGCTAGCCTGATTACAATCCATGCAACTTCTTGGATGACTTTTTGACCTTGTGGCATGGCCAAAAACTGGACCACCTAGTGCCGAGTCAGTGGGCGGTCATGGTTGAGTGATAACAAAGAATGTCACACATGACCCCCAAAGCTGAAAATGTCAACACCGAAATTTTACTCATTTGCACTCGGTCCATTAGAGAACTTTAAAGTACATTTTTCTTGTTCAAATGCTATAATTTTTATGCAAATCCATTGAGCATTTGGCGAGATATGATTTTTTTATTCAACCAGTCTATTTTTAGCACATTTTCCCTGGCAGCTCAAGTCACATGAAAAAGGCAGTAACATAAACTGTATAATAGTAGAATTAGAAGAACCATTGTATTAAATAGATTGTATTCAATTATACTTAAAATACACTCAATCTGGCAGGATCCTCCTGACCCTACACTTTGCTCTGGGGGGCCCCTCCTGCCTCTTCCATTACGTGCTGGGAAGGGGGGCACAGGAGTGATGATAGAGACAGATAATGTATCCTAGTCATATCTGATAAGATAACATGAAATCTAACACAACATCTTCACTGACAACATAGACAAGGCTAATGCCAAGCAACCCTAAACACCCTAAACTCCCAACTTAGGGTGTTGGCTCATGCCTCCCACCCTAAGTTGGGAGAGGGCTGCACCGCTTATAATAAATATAAATAAATAATGTGTCATGTCAGTCACATGTCAACCAACAAAGAAAAGTCTACACTGCCACCAAATACAAATAAACAACCAAAGCTCCAAAATGTATAAAAACCCTGCATTGACTCACATTAACTCATGCCCTTCCAGTGGATCAGCAACACCTCATCAGACTCATCAGGGTCATCCTCCCTTCCCACTCCCCCCCCATCATGTCCACCATCCCCACGACCTCCAACACCCCCATTAGAGATAGTTTCCGCCTCCCTATTCCTTTGCCATCAACTTGGCCTACCCCCCCCATCCACATATACGAACTACAGATCATCGTGGTCCACTTCAACAACTGCCCCTTCTGCTGCATCTGGTGTTGCTGCCACACCTGCCACAACCACGACCAATGGATGCCCCTTGACAGATGGCAAGGCCGTTGTTTTGGGGCAACCCCCCCAAACACACCCCTTCATGCCAGACACCTCCACTTCCCAAGGTCACAAACTCACGCCTCCCACCCTAAGTTGGGAGGGAAGGGTGTTTAGGGTTGCTTGGCATTAGCCTTGTCTATGTTGTCAGTGAAGATGTTGTGTTAGATTTCATGTTATCTTATCAGATATAACTAGAATACATTATCTGTCTCTATTGTCACTCCTGTGCCCCCTGTTATGAGCATACCTCGTCCCCATCAATTTTCACAGTAACGACGTCAATGACATTCATGAAGATATGGACTTAGGGAGTTGGAGAATATTTTTCTTTTCTTTTTATCTATTTCACTTCACTCAAACGATAGGAAACAGGACTTAGACGATACCAAGGTCGTGGGGATGAGCTATGTTAGGACTGCGACCCTTATATGGAAGGAGGTTAGGTCAGCATTGGCTATGGACATAGACCGAGTGCCAACAAGGACAACGGCCTGATGATGGGCCTACGCCATGGAAGGATACATGAGTGGCATGGCGCCAGAGGGACAACATGGGAACACCGAGATGTACCGACAACTAAGTACTGGCGTAGATGGGAATCGGCCGAGACACACAACAATAGGCGTGGCCGTATATGGAAGGACAGAGTGTTGGTGTGGGAGGAAGTCTCCAAGTAAGGTCATATGGGTGCAGACTTGGCTGCTGCGCATTGTCTCTATTGTGAGGGACTTTAGCTGCATGCTGACTGTGCACAGACCAGGGGACAGGTATATAAGGGTTGTAGTCTTAGGTAGCAAGTCCCTAAGACTCTAGATAGTTTGTGTCCTAGACACTCTACTTGAGCAACAGTTTTCTTCTCTTTGGCTTAGCCAGCCATCACTCTAAGTCTTAAGGTTGTGTTTAGGGTCTCCCTAACATAATCTAGAGTCTTTACTACTCTACCCCGTTGGTTAGCACTGAGCACATTTGGCTTGTTGTTGCTCAGAACTCCAACGGCCTAGTTTCATTCTGAGAGGTAGTAACTGCGCAGCCCACGACCTCTCCAGGCGACTACGACACAGTACTGTCAACGGGCATTGAACGAGACATCCTCAATACACCCCTTGGGTCTGTCTACCAAACAGTGACGGAAGAGAATACTAGTGTGTCAGGAGAGCATAGGCAGGAGACCACAGATGCGCCCCGAGCATAGTATACCATTATTGCCGAAAAGCTCAGGAATGAGTGAAATAACTCGATATACGTGTGTATCAAGGCTGAACCAAAGTCCCTTCATACCCTCTGTACTAGCAACCCCTACTTTGTTATCGGGGTTGATAACTAGGCACAAGGACATTAGGGCGAATTGCCAGGCACACCTATATTGAAAGCTTTCAGACCCACGATGCAGCAGACAACAACTCCCTTGTTTCCCAAGGGACATCATCGATTGGCACGGATTAACAGCCAGAAGAACGGATCAAGTGTCAGTGGAGGCCCGAACTTGATTGAAGATTTATTACAGCAGAACCATCAACGAGACACAATGCAGTGCTTGTTCAGTTACATCTTACCCTACGCCCAGGCGTCACTCTCGGAAATCGGGTGCATTTTCAAGGCGGACTGGGTCACAGTTCACGACATGGTCCAGACAGGACCTAGACAATTTATTGGTGACACAGTCATTCGCTGTTACAACAACCATGTTTGACTATGGTGGAAACACCGAAAGGAGTTGAGATGACAGGAGTGCATACAAGCACAGATCCTCCTAAGGGAGCAGGAAGCTCGACAAGAGCTAGAACATAAAGAGGCCTGGGAAGCCTTACTTATGGAAAGAGCCACCACTCACGCTGTCTTGTGAGCGGAATGTGCCATGAAAAAGGCAGAGAGGGAGTACCAAACCCTCATCAAGCTACTAGAAGTGCAATACAAAGGAAACACTTCTAACCCGGTCTGGTTGGCACTAATGGCGTCAAAATACAATCAATGGTTACTATTAATCAACAATGGTGACAAAGCTATCCGACGCTACCAGGTAGCAATCGAACGACTCCAATGCGCACACCACGTAGAGGAGTTATACCAGCATGAGGGCATGACCATGAGTCATGAAGACTGGAACGTGTGGATGCACACGATGAATGGAAACATACGGGCAACCTGCTACGCTAAATGGAAGTGTGAGCAGGAAGAAGAAGAACGCTGCAGGGGGATCTGATTTGACCCCCTTCTAATCACAAAGCCACCTGGGGCTATCATTGCCAGGACACCAGAACGGCTTGTCACCGAACCTCAACCCCATCTTCGTTCCATTGGACTGGGACACTTCTTTAAAGATATTGGGCAGGACTTGTGGAATGACCACAAAGCCAGACTTTTAGGATGGCATGCCAGTGTCAAAGTACACCTTCCAGGACCACGAGCTCGAAGTCCTATTGCACCAAATCAGTGGCGAGAGAATGGGTACTGTTACATGTACTTGTTCAAAGAGGAGTACTATGACAAGTACAACTGGCCAGCTTGGCCTACCCTCTATGACATAATCAACTGGGAACCAGAACTCAGAGACGACATGGTGGTCTTCGCCATCCAGGATAGCATTCGACCTGGGCGGTGTCACATAATAGAAGAGTCAGCCATACATCGAGATGATATTGAGTATACTTGGGACAAACTGGTAGACCTGCACAAAGTCTCCCATTACACATGGACAGTATGGTTTGGTGGGCAATCAAAGTCCAAATGAAGGGCAGCACAGCGAAAGCTTGCCCAAGCACCCATAAAAAGAGTCAATCTCCGAACCACAGTCACAGTGGAACAAGCCTACGCGGAGGCAGCTGGACAAGCATACCCAGCAATAGTAGAACCAAAGTCCATTGTGCAACCAGCGCGATCATATGCAGCAGCAGCACAAGGGACTAAGGAAAACAAGGCACGAGTCATCACTCAGGGAGGCAACGCAGCACATTGGCATGGTGGTGTACCCACTGCGGCGGATTGGCTCTCGAACGAAGAGTACCCACAAGGAGCAAACGATGCTCACAAATGAAGAGAAATCGATCAGTGGCAAAGGATCGTAGAAAGGGAGGCATGGTTGCCCTACCCCTACCTGAAAATGTCCTGGGCCAACAGTGGCTTCAACCCAGACATACCAGGTTACTGTTACCTGGTTCTAATCAAAAAACAGTATTGGGACGAATTTCTATGGCCGGCCTATCCTCAGATCCAAGAGATCTGTTCCTGGGATCAAAATCTACGAGAAACTGAGGTGACCACAATCATCTGAAAAGCTTACGACAAGGAAACCACCTTACACATCAAAAAATATAACAGTAATTGCAGAGGGTGGTTCCACGTCAAGTGTCTCAACCAGGAAGGAATGAGTCACTATAAGCTAGGTGCCACACCTTTCAGGCTCATGGTCGAAATGATCACACATGCTTACCAAGCTGTGATGGGATGGCAGACACATTGGCAGGATACCAAGATGATAGAGCCACTACCTGCCACACAGCCAGCAGCAGCAGTAGCAGCTTGGGAGGATGACATTCACTGACAAGTGGAGGAAAGGCAGAGGGCTATCACTAGTGCGGGACAGGCACTCGCTGCAATGATAAATGAATATCAGCGATCTAATCGTTGAGAGCCCGGACCTCTCACTAAAGCAGAAATGCCTGCCTTTTATGAAGGGGATCCTCAAACAGTGGATGGGTGGTTGCGCCAGATGGAAACTTATTTCATGCTGGCAAACAAAAAGGATCCGAAACGAAAGGTCTCGATCTGCCTATACCGGATAAAAGGAGGAAAAGGAGAAAGAGTGGCGGATTGGAGTGGTGTGAAACTCAAAGCCTTCCAGGAGGCCCAGCAAGAGTTTCAGGACAAAATCGATAGCAGTGGTTGGAGCGCAGAGTTGGATTGGACCCAACTCAATGTAGGGGAATCCACTGCTGACGATCGAGCATGGGTCCGACGACCACTGGAAAACCAGTTCCCTTTCGTGGACTGGACAGACTTTAAAAATCAGATGCACGAGTTTTTCATGTCTACAGAGACAAAGGAAAAAGCAATTGAGGCGCTATTAAAATTACAACAGGGAACGATGATCGTAGAAGACTACATCATCAAATTCAACTCCCTCACCTCGTTGACAGATTGGAATGATCAAGCCTTGATCTCCCAGTTTACGAACCATCTCAATCCAGCACTAGGTCAGGAATTAATCCGATACGGGGGATTACCAGACAACGCTACACTGCATCAGATCCAGACAAGAGTCATGGCGCTTGCCAGGGCTTATCGCAAAGCTAATGAAGCCTATGGATTCTCTAAAGTACAAAGAGAATACAGAGAGCGAGCTCCAGCACCAAATGGACGCCCTCAGTGGCAATTCAGAGCGCCACTGCCAGTCGCATCAGGGAGTCAGTCAGATCCTAATGCAATGGATGTGGATGGCAAGGAGGACAAAACTTGTTCCTATTGCAGAAAAAAGGGACACATAGTAAAAGAATGCTGGGCAAAGAAACGACATGCAGAGCTGACATGTCCAAAATGCAAGGAAAAAGGTCATGTAGCATGGACCTGTAAAAAACCCAAAAACATTACGGCTGAGGATAAGGGAAAGCAGGTGGTCAGATATGTCGACAATAGAGAAACAACTCCAGTTGGACATATAGAGGAGGTCTTGGATTTTGCAGAGAGCCAGTAGGCGAGCGCTCAGCACTGCTGGCTGCTACTCAGGTTGTCAATAGTGATGTATTAGTAGACTCCAGAATTAACATGCATGATTTACTTTATGAATGCAGTGGAGATATACATCACTTGAGAAACCTAAGAGTGAGCGCAAAGAAGGGAGAATGATTACAACCATGGACCCCTCAATGGATGTTAAGGAGGATTTGGGAACAGCCCAAACAAATTGCAGTGGAATGTCTACAACAATGGGTAGACAATAAAAGAATAGAAGAAGTAGATGGACATCTAATAGACAACTTGAATGCTATGACAGAAGCCGATGCAATGTGGAACCTAGTGCACTTACAAGAAAAAACAGTGCAAGGGACCGGTTACCATGAAATAGATCTAACCGGGGTTATCACAAAACTGGACAGATCTAAAAGTGTTAGGGTGAAAATGTTGGTGGATTCTGGTGCAATGGGAACATGTATAAGCACCAAATTCGTAGAAAAATATCAGATACCCAAATGAAAGTTGATACAGCCCATACCCATATACAATGCAGATGGGACAAAAAATTCGAGAGGCACCTTAGAGTACATGGCGAAAATAAAGCTGCACATTGGGGAACATGAGGAAGTTATCGAATGTGCAGTGACACGCCTCTCTAAAACGAGCATCTTCTTGGGTTTCGATTGGTTGAGGAGGCACAACCCAACCATCAACTGGAAAAAGCAGACACTGGAGTTTAACCATTGTCCGGTGATAAGTTCACCCTGCTATTGGAAATAGCGAGGAATGGGAAGGGGCGAGGTCGCGAAAGGATTCCCGTCAACTCCGGTGTGCTCGATGACAACGCTACGACGCGCGGAACTGGCAACTCCGTGGATAATAATGTTTGTCACACAAGGCGTAACAGCGATGAACGCAGGACACGGAGTATGACAAAGACTCAGAGGTGCGAACGAAACGAGGAGGATGTAGCTGAAAGGATGAGACTCGAAGGCTGGGGTGTACTATATTATATTTCTAAGTGTTGTACATGAGCTTATATACGTTTTTCTACCCTACTAATAACAAAGTGCCTCTGCAAATTTTCACCTTGCAACCGTATATCCAAATCCATCTTGAAAGTCTTCGCGCAATGGGGCTAGCTGAGGGACGCGACAGTGGTATTGGAGCGCCGCGGTGAGAGCCAGTATTGCAACCCGACGCGGGACGCTAATAGAGTTGTATACTTGAAATAGACGTTGCTGATCGCCGCGTGCAGCAACGCCGGGATTCATCTGGCTTGATGTGTCCCTGTGCTCTATTTTCTGTGGACCTGACTGGTCTATACCATAGTTGGTCGTCGGCCGATGGGTTTACTCGTCCGCTAGGGGCCTGATCCGCTATGTCGGTGCATCGCTAGGGCTGACGTGGCGTCCGTATATGGGTGACCCTTGGATCGTGGACTGTAGATCCTTCCTAACGCGGATATGGTATTGATGGCAGCAGTCCCTTCTCCGGTGACCTAAGTTGTGCCAGCTGACAATTTTATGCGGGTCGGCCGACAGGGTGCTTTATCGGATGTGAACGACCGATTAGCGCGGGTTTTGGGTGGCATATGCGGGAGACGACTTGGTCGTTGGGCATGGGTGACGCTTGCCCTATAGCAGATAATCGTGGAGTTGGCGGAGTTTGCGCGTAACTAGCACGGAAGACTTGCGGAAGACTTTGGATGGGTGCAGATGCTAAGCGACGGGGTCAGGCATGTGTAATCCTAGTGAGGGTAAGGTTTCTAACGTCTAGTGCTGAGACTAGTCCATTCAATACCTATACACCATCACATCGGAACGATGCTCATCATCTCCCCCCCACTTAAAAATCTGACTGTCCTCAGTCAGTCGCGCAAAGGGATTGGATAGTAGATTGCTGGTGGTCGGCTGCAGTGCTCTTCGTGTGGTATGACCTATGAAATGAAATGAAAAGAAACTATACTACGAATAAGACTGAAATATAAATGAAACATGCGTGGATGCCTGGCGGGCTTATACCCTGCGATACGTCTTGGTCTGGCTGTGGGCAGAAGTCTTCGTCATATTCGGAACAGCGGGGTCCACGGAATTGGGCCTTGATTGTGCGCACTACTCGGGTATGTCGACTTCCGGTCACGGGATCGTGCGATTGCGGCCTTCGTTGAATTCACTTTAACTTCATCCTTCTAGTTCTCTTCATCTTCTCTTATCATGTCTTCCTCCAGACAAACTCCTGAGTACAACTCTGACGAAGAAATCACGCGCATGGAGGCACAGCTGGCATGGGAAGAGGAGGAGCGGCGCGCGCGGGAAAAGGTGGAAAGACAAGCCCGTGAGGAAACTGTGGCCCGCTTGTCATTGCTAAAGGCTGAGAGGGCTAGGAAGTTGCAGGAGGCCGCTGAGTGGAAGGCTCGCGAAGAGCAGGAGGCAGTGGAACGAAAGGCGCGAGAGGAGGAAGAAGCATGGCGCAGGGCTGTGGAAGAGGCAGAGCGGAAGTTACACGAGGAGAGAGAGGCCGCTGAATGCAGGGCTCGGGAGGAATGTGAAACAGCAGAACGGCAGGCATGTGAGGAACGAGAGGCAGCGGAGCGGCGAGCTCACAAGGAAGAAGAAGCGCGGCGGAAGGCTCACGAAGAGAAAGCCGCAGAAGTTGAGCAGCGACGACAGGAAGCTGAGATGCGTCGTCAACAAGTGTTGTTGCCCCGGGTACAACTCCGCTTGCCTGAGCGTCAACCAGGCTCCTCTTTGGACGTCGCAACCATTTGGGCGCAGGTCGAGGCGGAGGAAGCGACGATGGAGGAGGCGGATGAAGCGACGTTGGTGGCACTGGTTGCCGTGAATCAAAAGGAGACCGCGCAGGCTCAGCGGAAGCAGAAGCGGGCGCGTGCTGCGAGCGCGGGGGTGGAGGCTGGTCCGTCTAAGTGGGCCAAGTCGTGGTCGCCAAACGAGCTGCCTTGCGACCGGTGAGTTTTCTTCTCTTTCCTTTCCACGTCTTTCCTGATCCTTTACTAGGTGCTCATTGGCAGGCATCACCTGCTACCCGTCTCCAGGGCCCAGGAGCCAGGTGTGCGCGGAGTGCCAACGCCTCCGCCAGAAGTGTGTGATAGGTGGCATTCCTGCATCCGGGCGGGACAAGAAGAGAATCAAGTCGAAGGCCGTCGTCGTGAGCGACGATGAAGACGAAATCCAGGTCACGGAAGAGACCGTTCCGCAGAACACAAGCGACAGGGTCCGGGTCATGACAGACGGCCCCACAATGAACTGGACAAGGGAGGCTGTCTCCCTCCTTCAAGAACAGAACCAACTCCTCCTTGAGCAAAACCAATGACTCTTCGACCAGATGCGGCTCCTTACTGCGCTGTCTCAAACTTTCATCAGGTTGTCGAACGTGCAGACAGCAATGCTCCAGGAGCTGAGCTCCCTCTGCGGATCTTCCGGTCGCGTTGAAGACCTTCTCGAGAGGTCACTGGGGCACTCACCCACCCCATACGATAACAAGGGCGGCGCGGATTATGATAGCATGTCGGATGTGCGTTGGAGTCCCGTTCCCTCTAGCGAGGAGCTAGAGTATGTCGAGGAGTTGGCCCTGGAAGAGGTTGTGGCGGAACGAGCAGGGTCGTCAGCAAGCGTGGGGGCAGGGGCGTCAGTGGCAGTCACAGGCAAGGAGGCGATGGATGAGACTGGCGACTCCCCTATGGAGCCGCCTGCTCGTTTTTCTTCTAGCTAGTGGTTTCTTCGCGGCTTTCTTCATATCGTTTTTAGTTTCTTGATGTACCAACGTAATACAACTATTTCTTGCTCACTGTGGAATGGGTTAGTAGTCTAAGCCAGAAAAGATAGCAGTCTGGAAATCTGTATTGAAATTGCGGATGAGATAACTGTAGGTAAAAGTAGGCAAGGAATGAAGAAGAACTTTACTAGTGGTCCTGGGTATGTATTCAAAAATTAAACAGCGCAGAGTTGGCAGAGTTTGCGCGGGATTAGGAGTTGTTATCTAAGTATCATATATGTCTTCGTTTTCTTCTATGTCGGAAAGATGGCCAGTCGAATCTTCATCGTCTTCCTCGTTTGCTGGCGCTGTGTTGGTTGGGTCATCGTCACCTAATGAGCTGGCGTTGGACATCTCCTGAATGTTTTCCTCGGAGGTGTCAAGCACATTCTCTGGTATGGTTAACCGCTTGCGGGCAAAGTATGGAATTACGCGGTATGCCGTGTATGGTCTGTCAAGTACGGTGCCATCGAGCTCGCAAATAATGTAAGCTCCTCCGCGGTTACAGGATAGAACAACGTAGGGACCAATGTACCATGGGCGCATCTTTTTATTGAGCGATTTCTCTATTGCCGTGTTGCGGACCAAAACTAAGTCCCCTCGCTGGAAATCGAAGTCCCTGATGACCGTTGGGTGCTCTTGCTCGAACCGTTTTGCTGCGGCTACACGGGCTTGATAGACTTTGTCTTTGAGAGCCTCTGTTTGGGCGTGACGCTTCTGCAACTCCGTGGCGCGGCAGGCTATCAACTCTGTGGTTGACAAGAATGCAGAGGGTGGTGGAAGCAAGTAGGTAGCCTCGGTGATGTCCAGCGGGAGTAGCGGCTGTGTCCCGGTAACTGCAAAGTAAGGTGATACTCCCATGCGACGCCTAGCTGTGACGCGTTCTGACCAGAATACCAAGTGTAACGCTGCAGACCATTGGGATTCGTTGCTGTCAGTTGCTTTGTATAGCGCCTGTCGGACGTTGTAGTGACTGTGTTCGACAATTCCGTTAGCGCGGGAGTTGTAACCTGAGATGCAGATGTGGCGGATATGGTACTTGTTAGCGAGGTACTCCGCGGCTCTCAGTATTGGCGCTCCGTTGTCTGTGACGATCTCGACCAAGCTTCCCCAACGACATATCAAATTTTCGAAGATCCAGTCCCCAATGGCATTGGCGGTTTCTCGACGTAAAGCGCGGTATTCTGGGTAATGCATCAGAGAGCAGCGGGCTTGAATCAGGTACTTGTACTGATTAGACGGCGGGAGGTGCATCGTATCCATGTACACCTTAGCGAATATTGGCGTGGGGACAGCGACGACTGGCGGAATGCGGAACTGTTGTAGTTGTCGTTCTTGACATGCGTGGCAGGACTTGATGTACCACTTGATATCGTCCTGCATCTGTGGCCACCAGAACCGTTCCATGATTGCCGCACAAGTAGTGTAATATCCGCGATGTCCCAAACCGTCGTGGCAGTTGAATAGCACTCTAAGCCGTTTTTCTGTTTCTACCACCACTTTGTGAGCTCCATTCTTGTCCCTATACCATAATCGTTCAGCGTGGACAAAAAACTTAACACAATACCATGTGAAACTAGGCCACTCCTCATCCGATACCTCCATGGGTCATTCCAACTCCATTAAAAACTGCTTGACGAGTAAGAGTCATGCCTCGTCTTTTCCGGAGGTATTGACGCGCCACGGGAAGACTTCTTCGTACGTCCTGTCTATTATATCTTCAGCGGGCAGTAGCGCGGGGTTAGTGGAGTTGGGTGGAACTGAGTCAGAAGTGAAGGTGGCGGCTGGGCGACAATCACGGTGTTCCCTGTTGGTTTCATAGAGCGGGAGGGTCTTCTGAAGGTCGGGGTTGATCTTTTCGCATCCGCGGGGCAAGTTTGATGTGCAGTCTCTAGAAACCTCATTAATCTGATGCATGAACCCATACAAATTATCGATCCAGTCGTCAAACTCCTCATCCTCATCCCTGCTTGGCGGCTCATTGAGTGGCTGTTGCGGGCGTCTTGATAATCCGTCGGGGGTGTGCAGTTTTCCGGGAACGTGAACCAGTTCGAAGTGGAAAGTCAGAATCGATAGGATCCAGCAGTTTATGGAAGCGGAGGGTGCGATATCCAGGTTCTTGAGCATGTCTTTAATGTAACGAGCATCCACTTCGACGATGAGGTTCCGTACTCCAATGAGATACAACTTTAGTGCCTTCAGGGCGCGATAGAGCCCGTAGATCTCGAGCTTGGGCTGCGAAAAGCGGGCTTCTTGTTTGTTCAGCGTGATCGAGCCAAAGCGGTTGTAGTAGCAGACCGAGGGCCTGTCGGGGTCACACTGACATAAGAAAAACCCTACCGTGATATAGGAAGTGTCGACAGATAATATAATGGGAGCATTGGATTTGTAGTCGATAGGGCGCAGCGCTGGTGACGCGATGAGTGCCTTCTTGAGGTCCTCTTGAGCCGCTACTTCCGCGGGGCCAAATGTGAATGGCGTGGCCTTCCTGGTTAATGCTACTAGTGGATGCGCGCGCTTGGCGAAGTTTTTGATGAAGATCTGGCCAACCCCAATGGTGCCAAGGAAGGCGTGGACTTCCAACAACAACTTGCAGGGTCCCCAGTTGGTGATGGCGGCTACCAAGTCCTTCTCGGGTTTGCGGCCTTCATAGGTGCATAGGTGACCGACTACCATGATTTCTGGTGCACAAAGGACGAGCTTCTTCCCCGAGAATGCTCCGCTGGCGTACTTCATGCGTTGAACGACGCGGTTGAGTCCCTGGAAGTGTTCCCATACGAAACGTCGAATTCCGGGATTAGCGGGGATAGTCTTGTATGTCCCGTCGAGTTGTTGGTAGCGGGTTGGAGGGCCTTTCACTGGGACGTCGTCGATGTATGGAATGGTGAGATCTGGGATCTCAGGCTGTAGGATAGAGGTGACGTCGTCGTGGAAAATAGGGACGGAGTTCGTCCAACCCATGGGCAGGGTCGTCAAGTGCATAGCTCCAAAGGGCGTCTGAAAAGTCGTCAAATCGCGAGAACCTTCTGCAAGCGGGCGTTCATCATATCCGACGTAGAGGTCCAGCATTGCCCCGCAAGCCCTTCCAGTGAAATTCTCCGCGATGTGTTCCGGGATAGGCATGACACCGGAGTGGTGGATGGTGATGGCGTTGAGGGGCTCGAGCGAGTGTACTAGGCGCAGCTTACCATTTTTCTTCAGCACGCAGAACCAGCGGGATTGGTACGAGGAGTTGGACAGCTCGTAAACACCAGCGTCGATCTTGGTACGGATGATCTCGCAGATTTGGTCGTACAGTCCCAGCGGAATTGGGATATTGCGTTGTACCCATGGCATATGCGGAACTGTCGGAATGTCAATAGGCGGGAAATACTCCGTTTTAAACTGTCCGCGTTCACTGTCGTCCCAGGCGAACGCTTGGTCGTGCTTGGTCATGAAATGGTGCATTAGCTTCCGTTCCTTGGGCCACAGGAAGTCCTTGTCGTGTTCTTGGTCTAGGTTTTCCATACGTTCCTGCGTATACCTCCCAATGGGCGCGAAGTCTGGCGGGTTTGCACTGAGTTCCGGTAGGCTGGCTAGCGGGTCGCCTTTGATGTCTCGGACGATTCTAAATTCTTGAGGTAACTGACTAATGACGGGCTTGACTTTCTTATCGACTGGCTTGTACTTTTTCTTTTGTGGGGATAAAAACACTGGTGAAATGTTATCGCGGCAAGGGTTGCGGGACTTGGAGCGGGATGGTTCCGTGGAGTTGGACTTGCTAGGGGATCGTATGGTTTTGTGAAGGAAGGCGCAGGTGGTCGGATCGCATTTGGTCGTGTCGAATTCGTTAAGACTTAGCGCGGCTCCGAGGTACAAGCGAGCAAGATTGTGATTATTCGTTCTACTGCTATGTACATCGGGGGCGCGCTGTATCGAGGGGACGGGGGTATAGGCTTCTATTTCTATAGGTTTCTGAGCTCCGTCAATCGTGATGATACAGGCTACCTCTCCGTGATTTTGAATCAGTTCCTCGAGGCTACTTGAAAACCCTCCTTCTCCTCGCGCATTTTGACGAAACGCGGTGGTCCGCGGGGTATGGTCGGGATTGTTACTACTGCGTCGCTGTTAGGATCGTGTATCATGATGGTCTGTTCTTCGTTTTGATAATTTTTGACCACCGATTGGGCAAGCACGTCAAAAGGGCGGCTGAGAAGGATGTCGTATGTGGGGGAGCGGATGACGTGGACTTGGAAATATAGCTCGATATTGCCCACCTTGAATGGTACGTCCTTGGCTAATCCGAGCGATGTGTCAACTTCGCCGTTCGCTGCTTCCATGTCGATTTTTATCGCGGGGTTGTAGGCGATCCCTAGCTGGTGGCTGACGGTGTCGGACATGCATATGATGGAGCACCCAGGGTCCACGACGCAGTCGACTATTGCGCGGTCGTCGACTCTAGCCTGTATGCACCGCAGCACGTGGGACTCCTTGCCAACCTTGAGACGTGCCTTGTATTGGGGGTCTGCCGCGTAGTACGCTTTGGCTATGTCTGGCAGGACAAAGACGTTGCACATGTCCGCGGGGTTGGCGGGGTTGGTAGCGGGATTGGCGGAGTTGGCGACAGGGACACGACGCGGAGTCAAGAATTTGCGCATCTTGTGGCGGACATCGGGCGAGGCTGCTAGCAGCTCCTTGAAGCTAAGGTTCATGGCGGGGCTCGTGAGGACGTGTTTGAAGATTTGCTCGACGGCCTGCGGGTTCTGCGCGGGGGTAGTGGTAGTGTATGAAGGGTCCTTGTTCTTTGTTGTGGCTCCAAATGGTTGGTCAGTCGGGGGCTGATAGTTGGTGTCGCGGGCGTTGGCAAAGGGGTGCGTAGGCGGCTGGTCATGGGCTTTGGTGACTCCCGGCGAGGTGATTTCTTCTGGTGGCGGGGCTGGTGCTGCTGCTGGTGCTGGTGGGTGCGGTTCCTTTCCTTTTGTGCGTAGCGGAATTTCTACCCTGTCAAATACTACCTTGTTTTTCTTGGCAGCTTGCAACACTACCAGGGTCCTTTGTACACGTTCAATCTCTTCGTTGACGTTGTCCGCAGGGTTTGCTGCTGTCTCGTAACTTAAAATCGGCGTGGTGCTTGACGTTGCCAGCTCTTGGTGGTTGTTGTGGGGTGAGTAAAACATAGCGGGGCGGATTCCAGACTGTTGAGTTGGCTGGGCGTTGACTTGCCGGTGGTACTTGTCGACGCGTTCCTTCATGTTGTTACTGGGAAGGTACCTTGATACGTAGTTGCCAGTTGGCAACACTATGCGTCCCTCGAGGTTCCTCATGATTTTTCCGCTCGCGATGTAGCTGTCAACGTCTGGGCATCGACTGATAAAGTGGGCCAAGTTGC
Source organism: Amanita molliuscula (assembly GCA_023014405.1). Classification (NCBI taxonomy): domain Eukaryota; kingdom Fungi; phylum Basidiomycota; class Agaricomycetes; order Agaricales; family Amanitaceae; genus Amanita; species Amanita molliuscula. Next base: position 128,991 of record JAEBUP010000096.1, on the reverse strand, counting down.
CACAGAACATGCAACCCGGGATAGTGGGGTGTGTACCGGAACTAGCGCCTAGCAGAACTGCGTTGGAACCAGTAGCTGGCGTCATCTGTGACCAATTCCGCGGAGCTGGCGTGCGTGTCTGGGTTGTAGCGAGTGATTGCGTGAGGGATTGCAGCATCGTCTGCATCTGTAGCGAACTTTGCACCATCTTCTCCATTAGACTGAACATGTCTTCAGTCTTCACGCCAGGTGTTGCTACTGGCTCGGGCTTGGCTGGCGGGGTTGACGCGGAATTAGTGGGGTAAGCGGTGGGGTACTCTGGCCTAGCGGTATGGGGTGCGGCGGGCTTGTTGATTAGTTTATCGTAAAATGACGCACCCTGGATAACTTCTTGTGCGGCCGCTAACGTTTGCTCGAGGGAATAGGGGTCGTCACAGTGTACGTTCGGGTACTGGCTGCAGATGTACCTGTACATTTCTGTTCCGACATGGACCTGGAATCCCTTGAAGAAGTACTCGCTTTGCTGGCGCGTCAAGAGCCGCCCGTTTTTGATAAGATGCTTCGTTATTACCAGAAAGCGCTGGTAATAGCTGCAGAGGTCTTCCACAGTTTGGATTCTGAGGCAGAGTGTCTCTTCGATTAGGCGGTCCAAATCTGCCTGCGTGTGCTCGCACTCGTTTATTACTCCGGTATACAGCGCGGTTACTGATGCTTTGAATGCCTCATACGTTGAGGCAGCGTCAAAGGTGTCTACACCTCCCATAGATTGTATTCCGTGTCGTGGAGGTAGCACAGCATGTAGACCTTTTTCTGCTGCGCAGAGGTGACGCCAGCTTCACTAAACAATAGTTCTAGCTCATCGAAGTAGCACGGAAGGCGGCGGGGTTGATTTGAATCGAAGCGGGGTGCGGTGGCGGCGTAACGAGCGGGCATGGGCTTGGTTTGTGCATGGTCGGCCATCTTGACTATCGGTGGTGGAACTGAGTTGTCGAGGTTTGAGGTTGAACTGCTGGAACTGGAACTTGAACTTGAGCTTGAGGAAACTGGAGGTGGGCTTGGCGATGGTTGCGGGAGTTCCGATGGCGATGAGGTGAGCGGGCTTGATTCTTCTGAGCGGGGTTGTCCTGGCAGGTTGGCTGGCGGGGTGCTGGTGGAAACATCGAAGGAATGGAATGTCTCGGATTGATCTGGCGGGCTACGAGAGGATGTTGAGGGTTGGCGGAATGCTCTGTCAATGTCGTCGATGGCTTGGAATTCTGGGGCGAGGCCTAGTTGTCGGCGGGATTGACGTTGGAACGTGTTGGTACCTTTGAATATTTTGCTTAGTGCTTCGCTGGGATCCTGCTGCAAAAGTTGCTGCGCATTCTCGGCTCTTCGTTTAAGCAATTGGTACCAATCAGAGAAGACGTTGGCAGATGAGGGAGATGGGGCATAGTGGCCGGGGAATTGCTGGTCCCGGGGTGATTCGGGCAGTGTTGACGGCGTAATTCTTTCAGAGGCCTCACTGGGGCAGCCAATATGATAAGTTCACCCTGCTATTGGAAATAGCGAGGAATGGGAAGGGGCGAGGTAGCGAAAGGATTCCCGTCAACTCCGGTGTGCTCGATGACAACGCTACGACACGCGGAACTGGCAACTCCGCGGATAATAACGTTTGTCACACAAGGCGTAACAGCGATGAACGCGGGACGCAGAGTACGACAAAGACTCAGAGGCGCGAACGTAACGAGGAGGACGTAGCTGAAAGGATGAGACTCGAAGGCTGGGGTGTACTATATTATATTTCTAAGTGTTGTACATGAGCTTATATACGTTTTTCTACCCTACTAATAACGAAGTGACTCTGCAAATTTTCACCTTGCAACCGTATATCCAAATCTGTCTTGAAAGTCTTCGCACAATGGGGCTAGCTGAGGGACGCGACAGTGGTATTGGAGCGCCGCGGTGAGAGCCAGTATCGCGACCTGACGCGGGACGCTAATAGAGTTGTATACTTGAAATAGACGTTGCTGATCGCCGCACGCGGCAACGCCAGGATTCATCTGGCTTGACGCGTCCCTGTGCTCTATTTTCCGCAGACCTGACTGGTCTATACCGTAGTTGGTCGTCGGCTGATGGGTTTACTCGTCTGCTAGGGGCCTGATCCGCTATGTTGGTGTGTCGCTAGGGCTGACGTGGCATCTGTATATGGGTGACCCTTGGATCATGGACTGTAGATCCTTCCTAACGCAGATATGGTATTGATGGCAGCAGTCCCTTCTCCGGTGACCTAAGTTGTGCCGGCTGACAATTTTATGCAGGTCGGCCGACAGGGTGCTTTATCGGATGTGAACGACCGATTAGCGTGGGTTTTGGGTGGTGTATGCGGGAGACGACTTGGTCGTTGGGTGTGGGCGACGCTTGCCCTATAGTGGATAATCACGGAGTTGGTGGAGTTTGCGCGTAACTAGCGCAGAAGACTTGCGGAAGACTTTGGATGGGTGCAGATGCTAAGCAACGGGGTCAGGCATGTGTAATCCTAGTGAGGGTAAGGTTTCTAACGTCTAGTGCTGAGACTAGTCCGTTCGATACCTATACACCGTCACATTGGAACAATGCTCATCACCGGGTACCTGCTGGAGGGGTTCCTTGGTTCAGGAACCAGAGGACGAGATGAATATAACAGAGGATCTCGAAGCAGAGGATCAACTACTGGCGGTTCACATTGGTGAACCAGAACTAAACATCAGAGCCTACACATCAACAGCAACTAAGATAGCAGTGGAGGAGGCAGAAAAAACAAAAAAACAAACTCTGGAGGAAGCAGTCCCCAGACATTATCTAGGACATCGAAAGGTCTTCGAGAAAGAGACTTTCAACAAACTACCACCACGGCGGCAATGGGATCATGCCATAGAGTTGATCCCTGGGTCTAACCCAGTTGACTGCAAGATATATCCGCTTAACAGGGATGAACAGCAGCAACTGGATGAATTTCTAAAAGAGAACCTGGATTCTGGGCAGATCCAGTCAAGCAAGTTGCCCATGGCATCACCCTTTTTCTTTGTCAAGAAGAAAGACAGGAAACTTAGGCTGGTACAGGATTACCGGCGACTCAATGAGATGACTGTTAAAAATCGATATCCATTACTGTTAATAGGAGAGCTGGTGGATAAGTTGTCGCAAGCAAAGGTCTTCTCAAAAATGGACATACGTTGGGGTTACAACAACGTACACATCAAAGAGGGAGATGAATGGAAGGCGGCCTTCTGAACCAATAGAGGACTCTTTGAGCCTTTAGTTATGTTCTTTGGGCTCATGAACTCGCCCGCCACCTTTCAAACAATGATGAACAACATTTTCAGAGTCGAAATAGCAGAAGGATGGGTCGTCATCTACATGGATGACATCCTAGTATTCTCGAAAAATCAGGAGGAACATATGGTACAGGTCAACCATATATTGACAAAACTAGAAGAGCATAAGCTCTCACTAAAACCAGAAAAGTGTTTCTTCGACAAAAAGGAAATGGATTTCCTTGGAGTCGTCATTAGCGAAAACTCGGTCTGGATGGAATCTGCCAAGGTCAAGGCAGTAACGGATTGGCTGAGACCAACATGCAAAAGGAAGTCCAACAATTCTTGGGCTTCGTGAACTTTTACTGGTGCTTTGTAAAAGATTTTGCAAAGGCAGCCAAACCTCTGACTTGTCTTACAGGAAAAGACGAGTGGAAATGGACAGAACTACAGGATGAAGCATTTGAAATGCTAAAGAAAACAATAGCGGAAGAAGTGGTGCTGTGAATCCCAGATGAAGATGGCCAATTTAGAGTGGAGGTGGATGCCTCCGACTTTGCCATTGGAGGGATCTTATCGCAGCAGGTAGAAAATGATGTATGGAAGCCTGTGGCTTTCATTTCAAAATCCCTAAACGACACCAAGCGAAACTATGAGATCTATGACAAAGAGATGCTCGCAGTTATGCACGCTTTCTATGAATGGTCCCACTACCTTAAAGGGGCCAAACACACAGTTGAAGTTCTGACAGATCATCAGAACTTAACATACTTCAGAAAAGCACAAAATCTCAACCAACGGCAGGTGAGATGGGTGACAGACTTGCAGGAGTACAACTTCGTCATAAAACACAGAAGCGGAAAGTCCAACACAAAGGCGGACTTACTATCCAGACGGGCAGGACATACCCATGGGGAAAACGATAACAAAGGGGTGGTTCTGCTCAAAGAACACCTCTTTGTACAAGTCTTTGATGACGATCGGGCAATTGACGAAATCATGAAAGATATTAAAGACATGCCCAAGCGGCAGTGGGAAACACAGGTGGTCCAAGGCCTTGGAAAGGCTGATGGCGAATATAAATTTGAAAAAGGACTTGTTACTTGGAAAGGACGAGTTTATGTACCAGCAGTCGTAGCGTTGCGAGAAGACATCATCGCAATACATCACTCGTGGGGGCACTCTGGAGTCACAAAAACTTTGGAGTCGTTAACAAGGAACTTTTGGTGGCCAAACATGCGCAAGGACATAGAATGCTACATTCCGGGTTGTGAAACATGCCAGAAGGCCAAACCGGATCGACAGGCACGTGCGGCACCACTGCGGCCAAACGAGGTTCCAACAGAACCATGGGAAGTCATATCAGTTGATTTCATGGGACCCCTCCCCATGTCAAAAGGGAATGATACAATTATGGTGGTGGTGGACAGGTTTACAAAGAAGTCGTACTTCTTACCCACTGTAAAAGAAATAACATCACAAGGAACAGCAGCACTGTTTAGGGACCACGTATTCCGGGAGCACAGTCTCCCAAGAAAAGTAATAAGCGACAGAGGCCCTCAGTTCACTTCCAAATTCATGACGGACTTATATGGAATGTTGGGGATTCAAGCCAATCGATCCACAGCTTATCACCCCCAGATGGATGGACAGACAGAATGCGTAAATCAGGAAGTAAAGGAATTCCTGACAATGTTCATAAATAATCGCCAGGACAACTGGAGCAATTGGCTGTCGGTGGCGCAGTTCTGCCACAACGATCGAGTACATTCTGCAACGGGCTTCACGCCCTTCTTCATGAACTATGGATGACACCCAAATAAAGGACTAAACCCCACCTACACGCCGAAAGCAGTAGCTGTGGAGCAGCTGGCAAAGGAATTGGAGGATGTGCACGAGAAGGCAAAAAAGGCTTTAGAGAAAGCTGCTCAAATCATGAAAGAGCGGTATGATAGCCACCGCCAAGCAGCACGAGAGTACAAACCTGGTGACAAGGTGTACCTCAGCACAGAAAACCTCCCAGTCATTCAAGCAACAAAAAAGCTCGATGGGAAATTTGTTGGCCCACTCAAAATCCTCGCCAAAGTCAGCGAGTTGTCATATAAGCTAAAAATACCGGCAGCATGGAAAGTGTACAACGTTTTCAATGAAGTCCTGTTGAAACCGTATAGGGAACCGGAATTCCCGAAACAAAAGCAAAGGCAGCAGCGTGCAAGGATGCGCAGGTGGTAGAAGAGTCCCAGGAGGACGAGTACAAAGTTGAAGAAATTATGGAGAGCCACATTAGCAGATGAGGAGGAGCGAGGCTGGAATACCTCGTAAAATGGAAAAACTATCTGGTAGAAGAGTCTACCTGGGAACTGGCCAGAAATGTTGCCAATGCACCAGCGAAAGTCAAAAAATTCCACAAAGAAAATCCTAAAGCTCCTAAACTCATCAGGAATTTGAAAAATGGAAAGGTGTACATTCAGTACACCAAAACAGTTCCCCAACCCACTCCTAGTGCATCTAAGCACAAACAAAGGCAGGGAACTCACTGGAAGGACAAACGACTTTTCAGATGGGACGATGGCCGTTTTGGCCCAAAATACCTAGAAAACATGGAGCACAGATGGCGCAATTGGAAAGGGGACAGGAGGGCAATTATGGAATTGCCAGACAACACCGATGGGACGTTCTCTAGAGACCTAGAGCGCGGCAGGCGGTTACCCGTGCTTAATTTCCCACAGAGGAGTGAAAAATAAGAATTAGACGAGGAGCACAGGGTGCACGAAAAAGACACTGAGTGTCTTAAAAGGAAAATTCTAAAGAGGGCAGAAGAACCAGGCGCTGCTAAAGAAAGCAGTGAGTCGGAAGATGACCAACAAAAAAGGATCACAGGCATTGCACACCCAAAACAGAAAACATGGAAAACCACCGTCGAGGAGGTGGAGGATATTGATTCAGAATGGACAGGCTTGACGCCTGAAGAACAGACTGAGTGGCTAGCCCGCTTTTATGAATGTATGAAACGTGATCCACATTACGTGGACTCAGCAAGTTCAGCCTCTTGGGACACGAGGCCTTAAGGGGGGGGTGATGTTATGAGCATACCTTGTCCCCATCAATTTTCACAGTAACAATGTCAATGACACCCATGAAGATATGAACTTAGGGAGTCGGAGAATATTTTTCTTTTCTTTTTATCTATTTCATTTCACTCAAACGATAGGAAACAGGACTTAGATGATACCAAGGTCACGGGGATGAGCTATGTTAGGACTGCAACCCTTATAAGGAAGGAGGTTAGGTCAGCATCGGCTATGGACATAGACTGAGTGCTGACAAGGACAACGGCCCGATGATGGGCCTACGCCATGAAAGGACACATGAGCAGCACAGTGCCTGAGGGATGACATGGGAATGCCGAGATGTACCGATGACTAGGTACCGGCATAGATGAGAATTGGCTGAGACGCACAACAATAGGCGTGGCCATATATGGAAGGACAGAGTGTTGGTGTGGGAGGAAGTCTCCGAGTAAGGTCATATGGGCACAGACTTGGCTGCTGCACATTGTCTCTATTGTGAGGGACTTTAGCTGCGCACTGACTGCACACAGACCAGGGGACAGGTATATAAGGGTTGTAGTCTTAGGTAGTGAGTCCCTAAGACTCTAGATAGTTTGTGTCCTAGACACTCTACTTGAGCAACAGTTTTCTTCTCTTCAGCTTAGCCAGCCATCACTCTAAGTCTTAAGGTTGTGTTTAGGGTCTCCCTAACACCGAACAGTGCCTGAGGGGCGACATGGGAATCGGCTGAGACGTGAGACAATAGCATGGCCGCATATGGAGAAACAGTGTGTCAGTGTGGGAGGATAACTCCAGGAATGGTCAGATGGGCACAGATCAGCTGCTGCGCATTGATCCCGGCTTGAGGGACTTTAGCTGTGCGCTGTCTGTGCACAGACCAGGAGTGAGGTATATAAGGGTTGGAGTCTTAGGTAGCGAGTCCCTAAGACTCTAGATAGTTTTGTGTTCCTTAGACACAGCTATAGAGCAATGTCTTGTCTTTGGCCTAACAAGCCTCCCTTCTCATAAGTCTTTGGTTGTGTTTAGGAGCAGTCCTAACATAATCTAGAGTCTTTACATCTCTACCCCGTTGGTCTTACAGCACCGAGCATGCCTTGCTTGTCATTGCTCACAGCACCAATGGCCTAGTTTCATATCTGAGAGGTAGTAAACACACAGCCTGCAACCTCTCCAGGCAACATCAACTATGACACACACACTGTCAATGGGTCTCAAACAAGAGATCCTCAATACACGTGTGTTGGAACAAGCAACGGCAGTGCAGAGCAAGGCTTAGTAAGCGAGGGAACTTACTGAGTACTGTTTTAGAACACTTAGGAGCTAGGGCTCAACTATGCAATAGATCAGGAGATGTATTTCAGCAGTGCAAAGAGCACTGCTTATATACAGTTACAGAAATCACATGTAACTACATCTAATATACCTATATCTAGTAATGCGCAGCTTCCTGCTGCGCATGGTGTCATATTGCTGCGCATTTTACAGCAATCTGTCAATACTTGACGTGTGAAGCATGTTTCATGCATTGTGTCTCACACGCTGTCATTTCATACTGTTCCTGGGATGAAACTCTATAATATCTGTCAAACACTATAAAAGTGTCAACAGTGTACAAATATTAGATTATATTTGTGATTTAGTGAGCATTCATAAATAACGATATATTATATCAAGCTATGAGTTTGATACTCAAAGCTCCAGATCATTATTTATTCAACACTCCCCCATGCTGAGAAATCGCTAATCCAATTTGAGATCTTAACTCTGTGAATTTATCAAAAGACAAATTTTTAGTCAAGATATCAGCAAGTTGCTGATTTGTGGGAATATACACAAGTTCCACTTTTCCTTCCTCTATGCATTCTCTAACATAGTGGTAGCAGATGTCTATGTGTTTAGATCTATGCTCTTGAGCAGGATTAGATGCTAAAAAGATTGCTCCTTGATTATCTACTCCTAATTGAATCATTCTTATAGTCTTTCCAATTTCATGAAATAAAGACTCTATCCAGACTATCTGTCTTGATGTATCAGACAGACTCATATATTCTGCTTCTGTTGATGACAGAGCAACTGTCTTTTGTTTCCTTGAAACCCAACTAACTGGTCTTCCAGCTAGTTTTACTATGTATCTGGTGACTGATCTTCTATTAATCTGGTCACCTGCCCAGTCTGCATCACAATATGCAATGAAGCCTTCATGGTTTTTTCCATTATACACTATTTTGCCATTAATGTTGGTGGCAACATATTTGATAATGTATAATGCCTTCTGAATATGCTCTTCAGAAGGATTAACCATAAATTGTGACATCATTATTACTGCAAATGCAATATCTGGAAGAGTTCCAAGAGTTAAATATAATAATGATCCAATTATGGATTGATAATAGCTTCTTTGCTCAGAAGTTGCTGTTCCTTCATTTGGTTTAGGAACATACCCTGCTGGTAATGGTGTTCTAGCAGGTTTAGTATTTTCTTGACCAAAACGCTTAACAACTTTCTTAGCATAGTCTATTTGATCAATTATCAGTAATTGATTTGGTCTATCTCAAGATATCTTCATCCCTAGATATTCAGAAACTTGTCCTAAGTCTCTACATTCCCATATTTTCATGAACTTGCTCTTTTTATCTAATAAGAGTCTTTTGTCATTTCCCAGAAATAGTACATCATCAACATATAGTATGACAACTATTATTGATTCTTGTTTGTTAAGGATATAAACTCCTGTATCCAAAAGACATCTATTAAATCCTAAGGATTTCAAGCTTTTATCAGCTTGTTTATTCCAAGCATATGATGCTTGTTTAAGACCATATAGGGCCTTTTTTAATCTATAGACTTTTCCCTCTTGTCCTTTTGTGACAAAGCCTTCTGGCTGTTCCATGTGAGTCTCTTCATCAAGATTTCCATATAGGAAAGCTGTTTTAATGTCTAGTGCCTCAATTTCCCAATTTTCGAGTGCAGCTGAAGCCAGAAGTAATCTTACTGTTTCAAATTGTGCAACAGGAGAAAAGGTGTCATCATAATCTATGCCAGGTATTTGTGAAAATCCTTTAGCAACAAGTTGAGCACATTTTTGACCATCACTTTTAATATTGTAAACCCATCTACACTTCACAGGTTTACAATCTTTTGGACCATCAACTAACTCCCAAACATCTCATTCAAATAGAGCTTCAATCTCATCCTCCATAGCTTTAATCCATTCTTGAAAAGCTTTAGGATTAGATTCTTTAATTTTTAACACATCCCTAAAATGAACAGGGATATCAGATTTAGGTAATACTGCTTTTGAGAGTAGGAAATTGATGAATTTCCTTCCTCCCTCTTTTTGTAATTGATCAGGCAGCATATCTATATCTGAAATTCCTTTATCCTGAATAATACCAGGATCAGATTCATCTGATATTTCGCTTGAAGTGTCTTTTTGACTATCAGAGTCTTCAGACTCATTGAAAGGATTCTTTTCCAGTTGTTTTTCAATTTCAAGAGGAGTTTTCTTTCCATAAATATTACCCTCTTTATAAACTGGTTTCCTTTCTCTAGTACTTTGGCGAAGTGGGAAGGGAATAGGTTCAGGTTGTTTTTTGGATTGTCTCTCTGTAACCTTTTTCTCTTTTCGTGCTCTTTTGATATCTGGTGGTGCATGATGTTGTGTCCCAGGCCATCTACTGGCATTCTCTTTGGATCTGTTTTCACTTGATCCTCAAACATCAGGTCTGACAGGTAAATCCTGTTCTCCACCATTATTTTGAGGCTCTATATCATCATTCTCATGAGATGAATTCTGCTCTTCATCTGGTGTAAGATCATGATTTAATGATGGTTTATATGGTTTGGGATCATCATTGTCACTATTGAGATGATTGTTGTTTTGGGAATTGGAGTCAGATTCATGTCCATTTTGATCCCTTTGGTTAATACCTGGTGGACTTTCAAATAGTCTATCTTTATTGTAATTTTCACTTTTTTGTGGAAATACTGATTCATTAAATAGTGCTTTAACACCAATGAATATAGTGTTGTCTTTCTTCATAAATTTATAAGCTTTAGATCCTATGTCATAACCAATAAAGGTCATTGGTTCAGATCTTGGTGACAGCTTATCTTTACGAATTTCTTTAGGTATGTAAACCCAAGCTAGACAACCAAACACTTTAAGGTAATGAACATCAAATTTTTCACCTGTCATGTTTTCATAGGGTGTAGACCAATTTGTCCTTTGTAATGGTGTGCGATTATATACATGAATAGCAGTTTCAAAAGCAAATTCCCACCATGATTTTGGGCAGGAAGATTCTAATCTCATGCTTTCTGCTTTTTCATGTATAGTGTCATTTAATCGTTCAGCACGACCATTTTGATGATGTATGTGAGGTGCACTTTGTTCTCTAAAGATTCCTTTTGAAGCAAGAAACTTGCTAAATTCATGCAACTTATATTCCCCCCCTCGATCTGATCTGAAATGTTTAACTCTACTGCTATATTGATTTTCCATGAGTTCTACATAACTCTGGAAAGCAGTGAATGTTTCTGATTTAGTTCGAAGAAGTGCCATATAAGCATAGGAAGAATAATCATCTAGTATCATAAGACACCATTTCTTTCGATGATAAGATTCCATAGGCAATTCTAATAAGTCTGCATGAATCAATTCAAGTGGCTTGGAAGCTCACTTGATTGATGCAGGAAAAGATTTATTATGCATCTTTCCTTGTGCACATCCAGGACAAATTGTATCTGTTGATGGTATAGATAATTTGTCAAACCCTTTTGTATGATTGAAGACATGTTTTAATACATTTTTAGATGGGTGACCCAATCTTCAATGCCAAGTGTTATAATCCACTATATGAACTGAAGGTTCGGCCATTTTTACTCTTGGATGGACTATTTCAGTCAAAATCCAATGAATGGGATCTCCTATATGTCTAGGATATGCCATTATAAATGGTCGCCCAGTTTTTAGTGAAAATATAGTACTATACTTGTCCAATTTTTCATGAAAGCCTTGTAGCTTTAGTTGTCCAGATGATATAAGTCTGACACTAGCTACAGGCATATAGCAAACTTTTTCAAGTTTAATGACATGTTTATGTTTATGCACGGTTTCTACCTGTAGGAACACAGTTCCCTCTCCAAGTATTGCTACTTGAGATCGTTTATCAGCTGTAAATACAGGCTGTGAAACTTTAAAGGGATGATATTCAGAGAAATCTTTGATTTCAGGAGTTATGTGAATAGATGCTCCTGAATCAATCATCCATGGAGTTCCTTTGGACTCAAATTCCTTACATTTATCACAACCACACACATTTATCTTACTACTCATTTTTGGAATGGAGGCAACTAAAGTGATATATTGATCACTATTTAAAGTAGTACAAATACTACTATCTACATTGTTACCTTTGAAATCAAGATGCCTCATAATTGGGCTCGTCTTGATAGTCCTCACTGATTTTTTATCAGAGAGGAACTTTTGAGTAGAAAGATTTATGTACTGGTATTCCCCTTCAGCTGTGTCATAAAAGTCTTCCCCTAAGGAGACTGTATCTGACTTATTATCCATTTCAATATCAGCCCTTTCATCTAGGACTTTGAAATGGTTTTCAGCAATTGGATCAACCACCATTTGCATTTCTACATTATCAGTGACTGAGTATCCTTGAGCCTTCAGTTGCTGTAGATTAGGCACTAATGGTGCCATTCTTCAAATCAAGGGTAATGCAGGATTTATCCTGTCTACTAAATGAGTGAATTTAGGTGCATTCGCTTTCCTGGTTTCCCCAGCATTGTTCTTTTGTTGCTGTTCTAATAGAAAGGCCTTCTTTTTCTTTTTATTGTCACGGTTAATTTTATTGCTTTCTTGATTAGACAAGAACTGAGGTTTGCCAGTGTTAAAGGGTCTAGAAGATGGTCCTGGTGTCGTCCATTTCCCTTTATTTTGATTCAAAGAATATGAATTCTGGTTATTAAAACCAGGTTTGTAGTTATTCTGGTTACTAGGACCAGAATTTTGTTGTTGATTCTAATTAGGCCTGTTAGGGCCTTTGGGAAGCTTCACTCTAGCAGTGTGAACAACCCCCCCAGAAGATGTTCTCTGCCTTTGAGATTCTTCCTCTATCTTTGGAAGAATATCAGCAAGTTTCAAATCACTTGCTTTTGTCATTAATAATACACTAGATGAGACACTGTCCCATCCATGTGGTAAAGATGCTAACACTACCATTGCTAGCATATTGTCGGGGAATGTAAAGCCATTGACAGAAAGTTGATTAGCTGTTGTCAATAGCTCATTGACTGACTCTGTCAATTTATTGGTGTTGATCTTCCAATGTATTACTTTTGAAAAGTCAACAAAAATGCCAGCTGCTCCTGGCTTGCCAAAGGCTTCCTGCAATGCGTTGAAGGTAGAGTTTGACCATGGTTGAATAAGGTGTCTTAAAGACAGTGAGATTTTCATGGTCATTAATCCCAATGCCTTGTCATCGTTGTCACAATAGTCATCCCAAGCTTCTTGTTTTTCTTTAATGCGATGAAGCTCAGTTGCAGTGGTACTTTCTGCTGTCTCTGCTGTTTTCTCAGCTTCTGTAAGCTGTGGCTTAATTCTGTTACCAAGAACATACTGCCAGAGACCTTTATACTGCAGAGCAGCTTTGATAGCTGCTGACCACTCATTCCAATTATTGCTTCCAGTAAGTGTTGGAATTTTAGACAAGTCATCCTCTCCTCCAATGATTATATTGACATTTGCTGCTCTAGCAAGATTATCGATTTCCATCCAGCCTGTCTGGGCTCTTGGATCAATGACTAGATGACGATGGTGACTAGACTGATCACCATTCAACTTGTGTAGGTGGAAGTTGACTCTCTTCCTAATTGACTTTGAATATGAAGCCAATTCTTTGATATCAATGTACTGTGGCCATTGATATTGAGCCAATGCACGGGTTTTTATTGCTGCCAGATAGCAATAACCAATTTTCGACCATACAGGACTTTCCACAGTATGAATCCAAGTGTTAGGAATGGATCCTAATGGACACTTTTTAAATTTTTATTCTGGTGGCCAGAGACCACCATGGAAAGATATATGACAGCAGGAGACTGTCATAGGAGATCAAGACAACACTTTGCGTGCATCAAGGCATGGGAGCGTTCACAAGACTACAAGACGATGGCCAGGGAAGGAGCCATCAGTATACTAGGAAGGAGGGTGACACCCCTATCGTTACGGGCGCGTTATGTCAGCGTCACAAGTCACTATCAGGATATGGCATGGGAATAGCTATAGGGCTGGACAGGGCCGAGAGCGCACAGGCATAGGAGGCCAAAGTCATTATGGACACAGCCACAGGAGCCCCTATGAAGGATTAGCTCAGCACCTGCCATACAAGGACTCGAGGGAAGGTATTAGTCAAGGAGCATAGCCACCAGGACATATATGGATAAAGCCATTGCAGGACCAAGACCAAGGATCGTTTAGCTATACAAGGAGCACGCAGCAATGGCGGCTCTAGGCGACAGGTCTATGAAGGGTCCAGAGGAGTCCAGACAAAGACACAGCTCAGACGAACCCAAGACAACGGTACAGGGAGAAGGTCATCAGACCAATAGTGGAAATGCTGCATAGCGACAATACGAGGCAGCGCTCATACTTAGCACTCACAGCATATGCCAAGAAGGAACAGTCAGCCAACAGGACATCAGACACAGACACCGACAATAAACTCAATAAGCCATAAGACGGCATGAGTACAGAATAGGCCAAGCGGCATAGAAGGATAAATGCGTGCTGATGGGCACCGAGAGTTGGGATAGTCTAGGAGAGTCCACAAAGATCCAGGCTTGGCTAAAGGCAGCTGATAAAGGATAGAGTTGTCGCGGGAGGATCGTGCTCATATGCGCTCTTATGAAACATGCGCCAGACAATAAGGATGGGCGCTGAGACATGGTAGGAGTGTTATTCGTCAAATGGAGGTACCAGGGGGTTTCCCTTAGTAGTATATAAGGTCGGATGGTTGTAGTCTTGAGTCCTTAAGACTCAAGATGGTTTCTCTCTCACTAGGAGTTAGTTCTCTCTAGTAGAAACATCTTTGTAGTATCATAGGGCTTGCAATATAGCCTGCGTTTCATCTCTGGATTAACAGTCCACTCTGCGAGGCTTCCAGGGTTTGTTTATGAGTGAGAGCTCATAACATAATCTTGAGTCTTATCTTCTCTACCCCACTGTGCTGTCCAGCACCGAGCACATTGCTCATAGTTGCTCCTGACAATCAGTGGCCTAGTTTCATCTTTTGGGAGGTTGTAACCCGCTAGAGTCCCGGGACCTCTCGTCGACTGCGACATACTTTGACGGTAGTAATCCGATTATCCCGGAACCGTTGGCGACTCTGACTTTGACAGACCACTGTCAATGGGCACTGTTTAAGTGTCCTCAATACGCCCACAGGGGCCTGGCGACAAACCCAATCTTGGGAGGCTACACACAGTAACAGACGAGAATACTAGTTCGCTGGGGTGAAGCGTAGGCAGGAGACCATAGACGTGCCCTGGGTTTAGTATACTGTTATTGCCGAAGAGCTCAGGAATGAGCGAAACAATTTTATTGGTGTTGCATATCAAGGCTGAACCCAAGTTCCTCACACACTCCCTGTACTAGCAACCCTACCTGATTTCGGGTTGATAACTAGGCACAAAGATAGTGAGGCGAATTGCCGGGTGCACCCAGTAAATAGCTTGTGGACATACCGACCAAATTGAAAACTCAAGTGTGGGCACAACTGGACCACATTGGGCAGTAACTATGCCAGGATGGATAGTTACAGATGAACAGACAACAGTACTCCCGAACTGAGGAGTATCTATAGGCAACAAAAAGAAGAGGCCGAAAGAACAGATCTATGTCCAGTGGAGGGCCTGGAATAGATTGAAGAAACAAAGACCCTTGTTAAGGTCGTAGGTTCGTGACATTAAATAAAGTACCAAGGAAGCAGTGTAGATGCATGTCAATACTATCGACAAAAAGGAGTTGACAGGAAAGGGATCACAAATCAGTTTGATCACGGCTCTAGAAATTATGGAGCATGAACCTGGGGGGAAGGATGATGATGTCCTGTCCCATGAACTGGTGAAGTGCCAACAATGAGCATAGTCAGAAGAAACTGGTGGAAGAGTCAAAAGAATAAGGCTCAGCCAGAAATACGAATAACAAACGAGTCCAGGAAAACAAATCCCACCTGACATAAAAAACGACAGCATCACACTTGTGGGGCAGCACATAGCCCAGTTACAAGGAAAAGCAGGCACCACAAAAACCGCTCATGCGAAGGTCAATGCATGGTGAAATAATGGACTAGGAAAGGGCTTAGCTATGTCACTGATGGTAGAGCGCCAGCTCCCACGAGAATAGCAAAAAGCCAGAAAGAAATAAACGAAGCAGGAAAAACTGCAAGACGAATAAACGTCAGTCGACTCCACAGGGAATGAGACCTGGAAAGAGTGCGATGTCGTTGAGGGCGTGACTGTTGAAATAAAGCTCTCAACCTAGAATCATAAAGGCAGTAGGGGCACTTGTCCAGGGCCTCACTATCTTTCAAACACTTTCCACCGTCGAAGGGGAACGATGGAAAATAATACCTCGACGCGTCTCAACTTTCTCTTGTCTTTAAAAAGGGACTTCTTGGGCACACATGGAAAAGCAGGTGCCATAAAGACCACTACAGCAAAAGCAATCCCGCTTAATGAGGACAGCAAAACTTTCTCGACTCAGCGCCTTGCGCACTACCAGTTAGAGTTCTGGTTCAAAGAAAACTCAACACACTCCAGAAGGCGGTCAAAAACAATACTTTTTGTTGCCATCGCTTATGGAGGCATAAAAAACAAAATAGAGCTCCCCTCAGATAGGGTCAGAGTTCACTTGCATTATAAGCATAGCCAGGCTTAGTGAAAAGCTGAAGGCATAGGAACCGACTTAAGATTAAAAAGTCGAAGATGGTTGAGAAGCCGAAGATAAAAGGCACAATCATGAAGAAACACTAGTGGGACTGGGAGAGTCCATGTCCGGAGCTATACGGAAAATTTAGCAAACTATCTGGATCTATACAATTAGGAATTTAGCAAGGGAATAGGGCACTACATCATAGAGTGTCTATTCAAAATAGTTGATGTCAGATCAAAGCAATCAATGGGGCTGAAGATCTTGACTAATAGGGACAATGCCTTGAGGAAAGGGTTGTCTAGGGGCCACATCAAAATAGGCTTGAGAGTTTGATTGACTGAGGACGAGTTACTGAATCAATGGGATCAGGGACTCAGGGATAGATCAGCGGGAGAACCAGCTGCTCTAACAAGTTGGCGAGTTATAGCAGAGACCAACTGCTTAAACAAAAGGAATGAAGATTGCTCGATAAATCTACATAGGCTTGCTTAAGGGCAAGTACCTAGATGAAAGAGAATCAAACACCTTGACACTCGTCAAGAAGGGAACCTGGCTTAGTGTTAAAAGCCGAAGATGGTCAACAAGCCAATACATAGGCAGGGCCATACTAGTAAAACCAGAATGGTTCAGGATCAGGGAGCTATACTGAAGATTTAGCAGCGGGAGACCCAGCTGCTTAAACAAGTTGGTAAAGAATGGTTCTTGGACTTCGGATGGAGGATCCCCGAGTCAAGAAAAAAGCCAAATACAAACCAGGGGGGAAGGACGAGCCTAAGTCTGCACCTGGGGGGAAGGATGGATTGCCTGAGTTAATAAAACAACAACCAGGAATTGAGAGTCTAATCGACAGTGGATGAGTCGCCAGATATGGGACTCTGGGAATAGATTGGCAGGAGTACCAGCTGCCTTAACAAGTTGGGAACCCAGTAAGGCGCTGGGTAATCAAAAGCAACATCTAAAGAAAAACGGAGCCACAAGCGGTGGCACTCTCTCAGTTAGAAGAGATGTGTAAACTTTGGAAGCAGTAATGGACTGCTTGGATAAAACGTACCGAAACTTCTCAAGGTCTACGAGTACACAAGATCTTAGGAGGAGGAGTTATCAGACAATGATTGGTAGATGCCTTCAGGATCCACCATCGAGCTTGGATTAAAGAAGGATGCAACAACTTCAGAACACCAAAGAGTGTTTACAATCAACTAAAGGAAAGAAGTTGGCAGTTCAAGACCAATGAAAGAATAACTGTGGCAGCAAGGCCACCAAAATCGATGAAAATGGGAATTTTTTTTCGGAAGCATAGTCTGCTTCCTCCAAATAATATGCTCTGTCCCCTTAATCCAGGAAACCCACCGTTGGTGTTTCCTGGGGCTCTGTCGCTATTGGGGTGAAGGATAAGGAGGGAAAGGAAGTGACCTCAGATGAAGAGGAACGGATACCTTCCCAGAATAAAGGGAAGAAGAGTGACCTCAGAGGAACGAATACCTTCCCAGAATAAAGGGAAGAAGAGTAGTGACCTCAGAAGAAGAGGAACAACCCTCAGCAATGAGGGCCTTCCCCAGAGAGCGAGTGACAGAGTAAAGGAACATGGAGGAATTCAAAAATTTTTGGCCATTTTATTTTACAAGAAAACGTCGATCCCAGTAAGGCGCTGGGTTACAAAAAGTATAAATGCATCAGGGGGGAAGGAAGAATCCACATTACCCAGTGCAAAATTAAAAGTCATAACGGATCAAAGTTATAGACATCCAGTAGAGGACTGGAAAATCAAAACTCAAATAGGTCAAAGGAAGACAGGAAGACACTTCCTTGGTTCTCGGGATGAGAACCCTTGAGGAAAGGGTGATGTTAGGAATGGATCCTAATGGACACTTTTTAAATTTTTATTCTGGTGGCCAGAGACCACCATGGAAAGATATATGACAGCGGGAGACTGTCATAGGAGATCAAGACAACACTTCGCATGCATCAAGGCATGGGAGTGTTCACAAGACTACAAGACGATGGCCAGGGAAGGAGCCATCAGTATACTAGGAAGGAGGGTGACACCCCTATCGTTACGGGCGCGTTATGTCAGCGTCACAAGTCACTATCAGGATATGGCATGGGAATAGCTATAGGGCTGGACAGGGCCAAGAGCGCACAGGCATAGGAGGCCAAAGTCATTATGGACACAGCCACAGGAGCCCCTATGAAGGATTAGCTCAGCACCTGCCATACAAGGACTCGAGGGAAGGTATTAGTCAAGGAGCATAGCCACCAGGACATATATGGATAAAGCCATTGCAGGACCAAGACCAAGGATCGTTTAGCTATACAAGGAGCACGCAGCAATGGCGGCTCTAGGCGACAGGTCTATGAAGGGTCCAGAGGAGTCCAGACAAAGACACAGCTCAGACGAACCCAAGACAACGGTACAGGGAGAAGGTCATCAGACCAATAGTGGAAATGCTGCATAGTGACAATACGAGGCAGCGCTCATACTTAGCACTCACGGCATATGCCAAGAAGGAACAGTCAGCCAACAGGACATCAGACACAGACACCGACAATAAACTCAATAAGCCATAAGACGGCATGAGTACAGAATAGGCCAAGCGGCATAGAAGGATAAATGCGTGCTGATGGGCACCGAGAGTTGGGATAGTCTAGGAGAGTCCACAAAGATCCAGGCTTGGCTAAAGGCAGCTGATAAAGGATAGAGTTGTCGCGGGAGGATCGTGCTCATATGCGCTCTTATGAAACATGCGCCAGACAATAAGGATGGGCGCTGAGACATGGTAGGAGTGTTATTCGTCAAATGGAGGTACCAGGGGGTTTCCCTTAGTAGTATATAAGGTCGGATGGTTGTAGTCTTGAGTCCTTAAGACTCAAGATGGTTTCTCTCTCACTAGGAGTTAGTTCTCTCTAGTAGAAACATCTTTGTAGTATCATAGGGCTTGCAATATAGCCTGCGTTTCATCTCTGGATTAACAGTCCACTCTGCGAGGCTTCCAGGGTTTGTTTATGAGTGAGAGCTCATAACACCAAGGGTGGATAAGTCCATCCCTTCCCTTGAGTTCTACTATAATGAACTCTCCTTTCTCAAGCTCTTGATTCCTTCTAGCTTTAATCAAGGAAGAGTATTTGCTATCATTCAAGGAAGGATGTGAATAATCGGAACTGTATATTTCCTCATCAAGTATATATAACTTGTGAGTCTTGGGTGGTATTTTTGGTCATTCAGCCAACTCTCTCTTGGCTTTGTGTTCCTTCTGGCACAATTTTTTAGCTTTCTTTCTAAAGCTTTTCTCCCTCAACTTTTCTTCATTTAAATTTTTAACAGTTTCTTGGATACTTTCTATAAGATCCTCAACCCATTTGTTATCCTCCATTTCCTGGCGGATAGCTTTGTGCATGGTGGAAATATATTTATCGATTTTAGTGGTTCTGCTTTCCTCTAAAACAGAATCACTGTGATATTTATTGGGCAGTATTTTTACTTTCCCAATTTTTGACCACTCCTTAGCATGGTCCCAGACTTCACTTCCAGACCCGCTATTTCTCTTTGGAGTGGCTGGTATCTCCACCTGTTCCTGCGTCTAGTCCTCCACCTTTCCACCAAGGTTGAAGAACCAGGTCCTAACTTCTTCAGAAGTTGGCCAATTTAGTTGATTTTTAGGACGCAGAGTGAAGGTAGCGCCTGCCTTGTTTTTAGCGGACAGGCCCGCTTTGCCATATTGGCATATGATACCAATTTTTCTTTTCCTTTCCCCTTATCAGCCTTTTGGGCTGATTTCATCTCTCCAGTTGCGATATTAAAAACATTCTTCCCATAATTCGCCTGTTGAAGGCGACCTGCTTGGAATTTTCGAATGTCATCGAAAATTTCATCTACCAGAGAATCCTCACTGGCTAGTCTAGCGGCTTCGTCATCTAATTCTTGACGACACTTCCAAACAGAGAGTTGCACATCTGCAATGCACTTCCTGCAGTTTTCCAGATCTTCCTGGACCTCCTTGTACCAAGGAGACTTTTTGGTAGATGTCCCAATGGGGGCAGTGGGACCCTTGCTAGTAGATTGCAAGGTATTGATGAAAATGAAGCTGGTGAAACCAGCTTTGGCAATTTTTTGTTGGTTGTGGGAAGAGTCGGATTTGGAGCCAAGGGTACTGGCTGTAACGTACTTGTTGCTGGAGGATCCAGCAGAAGCAGAGGAAGAGGTGTTGTTGTTGGAGGAAGACATTTGGAATATAGAAGTGTTGGTTGGATTTGTTTGGTTTGTTCTGTAAGAAAGAAGGTAAGCAACAGTCTGAAAAGACTTTCATTGCCCAGAACAAAGGTATGGACATCGAGTTTTCGATTTTATTCTCCTGTGATAAATGCCTGAGCATGTACATAAACATGGTAGTTTGCTTTTTGTCATAATGTGCTATAATTCATCGTCAGAAGGGGATCCAGCCCTTCAGGAATGCTTGGGGGCTCCATCAAGTTCCCCACAGCGATAAAAATGTCCTCCACTATTTATAGATATAGTAATAAGCTATTATTATGACACTAAGGAGCGTCCTAATGTAGATGGGATGCTAATCAGTGCCCAGCACTGGTCTGCGTGTACCAGGGAACAATGTCCCATGCAGCACGACCCTTATACAGAATTACTACTATTTTTATAGTTGGAGAATGATTTATGCCGACAAAAACGGCCTACATAAGCACTTAATTATTCACGGCCAATAGGGGGGTGTGAAACCTTTCCAGATCTAAGCGATTAAGCCTAGACCCTTTATCTGTCATGGGACAGCCCTAAACCTGAGTGATTTGAATGGTTCACCAGACCAGGTAATTTATTGATTTACCAATCAAGACTACATTTTTATATATTAACCCGGATATTGCAGAACTGGGGACTGGTGAAGTGTGTCACACTAGTGATTATTGTCACGCCATCCAAGGCGGTCGCTCAAATCCCAAGCGTTAGAGGCTTGTTAGGATGAACAAGAAGCATTCCTGTCATGCTTCAAGAGATAGCACATTAGCAACTAAATCGGATGTATACTACTATAATAACAGTACTATGGGCGCATCTATTACTTCCCTTGTTTACCTTTGTTGTGACAAAAGGGTGCTGACACATGTAATATGCACAGCACAAGGTTTTCATTCATGTGGGGCCCATAACCTGTTGGAACAAGCAATGGCAGCGCAGAGCGAGGCTTAGTAAGCGAGGGAACTTACTGAGTACTGTTTTAGAACGCTTAGGAGCTAGGGCTCAACTATGCAATAGATCAGGAGATGTATTTCAGCAGTGCAAAGAGCACTGCTTATATACAGTTACAGAAATCACATGTAACTACATCTAATATACCTATATCTAGTAATGCGCAGCTTCCTGCTGTGCATGGTGTCATATTGCTGCGCATTTTACAGCAATCTGTCAATACTTGACGTGTGAAGCATGTTTCATGCATTGTGTCTCACATGATGTCATTTCATACTGTTCCTGGGATGAAACTCTATAATATCTGTCAAACACTATAAAAGTGTCAACAGTGTACAAATATTAGATTATATTTGTGATTTAGTGAGCATTGATAAATAACAATATATTATATCAAGCTATGAGTTTGATACTCAAAGCTCCAGATCATTATTTATTCAACAGCCCATTGGGCCTGGCAACAAACCCTACTTGGGTGGCTACACACAGTAACAGACGAGAGTACTAGCATTGCTGGGAGAGCGTAAGCAGGAGACCATAGACGCACCCCAGGTGTAGTACACTGTTATTGCCAAAAAGCTCAGGAATGAGTGAAACAACCTCTTTTGTGGTGCATATCAAGGCTGATACAAAGTTCCTCACACACTCCCTGTACAAGCAACCCTACCTGATTTCGGGTTGATAACTTGGCACAAAGATAGTGAGGCGAACTGCTGGGTGTAGGGTTCCCAAAGTTCAGTTCAGTTCGGTTCGGGGCCATTTTTGGCTGAACCTGAACCTGGACCAACTAGAAATTGCCTGAACCGTGGGAAAAGCCTTTTTAATAGGAAATTTGAGCAAAACTGAAGAATAATCACATATTGGAACATGTTTGCATGTGTACACAATGGCCCTGCACCTCCAGGATTTGTTATCAGTGCATATAGTGCACCAGCAAGGCAAGCAAGTGGTTGGGAAAGGTGGCAGTGGCAGTGGTGTGGTGTGGTGTGGTGTGGTGATGGTGAGGCAATGGTGGGCAGAAGTGGTGAGGTGAGCAGGTGGTTGGTCCAGTGGTTGTCAAGGTAGCAGAGGTAATAAACCACTACATTAATAGCAGCAAGATCACCTTTGAAAACTTGAATAAGATTTTCATATACAACTACACAAGCACATAATGGTAGGAACTACTAAGCCATCTTGCTGGGTGCCCAGGCCTTTGGTTACCATTTTTTGGCCTTTGCCTCATATCTCCATAAATACATTGCATAAAAATATAAAATACTTAATTCCTGAGAGATGTGAATCAGGGCTTTCTAGCAAACCAAGAATTATGTAAATTGGACAGTTAGTTCCTGAGTTATTGACCAAATGAGCATAGTAGTTATGGTGTTGGGCAGTTGTATTGAGTCAGCAGGTCCATTGGCAGTTGATGGTGGGTGTTAACAGCAGTGACCAGGCAGGTGGAAGGTGTGGTGGGTGGTATGCAGTGGGGTGAGGATGATGGTGTGGGTGGGCAGTGGCAGTGGGCAGTGGGCAGTGGGCAGTGGTGGGTGGTGGGCAGTGGGTGGGCAGGTAACACTGGATGGGTAGTTGCTAGGGAGGCCATGGTGGGCAATGTAGGTAGGCCATTGTAAGGTTGGGAAAGGGCTGGCAGCAGGGTAGTGGCAAGCAGGCAGCAGGCAGTGGTGGGCTAGTGGCAGTGGCAGGCAGCAGGCAGTGGTGGGCAAGTGGTGGTGGTGGGCAGCAGCCAGCAGTGGGCTAGTGGCCATGGCAAAGGCAGCAGGCAGTTGTGGGCAAGTGGTGGTGGCAGGCAGTAGTGGGCTAGTGGCCATGGAAAAGGTGGCAGGCAGCAGGCAGCAGTGGGCTAAGGGGCATGGGAAAGGCAGCAGGCAGTGACAGGCAAGTGGTAGTGGCAGTCAGCAGGCAGCAGTGGGCTAGTGGGCAAGGGTGAGCAGCAGTTGCAGTGGTAAATTGAGTTACAACCATGGAAAAAAACCACTGTGGCAGTGGCAGTAGCAGTAAAATTTCCTTTTTGGGAAGTCGGTTCAGGCAGTTCGGTTCGGGTTTGGGTGCTCTGGCAATTGCCCGAACCAGAACCAGAACCAGCTGGTGTTTGGCCGAACCAAACCTGAACCAAACCAGAACCATCGGTTCGGTTTGGCCGGTTCGGGTTCGAACCAAGGTTCAGAACTGAACTTCGGGATCCCTAGCTGGGTGCACACATTTGAGTAGCTTGCAGACCCATGACACTGCAAACAGTAACTCCCTTGTTTCCCAAGGGACATCATTGACAGGTGTGGATTCCGAACCAGACAGCTGAGAGAACAGACTGATTGTCAGTGGAGGGCCTGAAGTCGGTTGAAGATTTTTTACAGCAGAACCTATCACGAGACACAATGCAGTGCTCGTTCACATATATCCTACCCTACACCCAGGCAACACTCTTGGAGATTGGGTGCATCTTCGAGGCAGACTGGGTTACCATCAGTGACACAGTCCAGATGGGACTCAGAGAATTCATTGGGGATACCATCATCTGCTGATATGACAATCATGTCTGGTTGTATTGGAAACACTGGAAGGAGTCACAACAACTTGAGCGCACTCAGGCACAGACACTCCTCAGGCAACGAGAAGCTGAACAGGAGTTGGAACAGAAGGAAGCCTGGGAGGCTTTACTTATGGAGAGAGCCGCCACTCATGCAGTCTTGTGAGCGGAACGCACCATGCGGAAGGCAGAGAGGGAATACTGCACCCTCATGGAGTTATTGGAGGTCCAATACAAAGGTGACACCTCCAACCTGATCTGGCTAGCCCCGGTATCATCGAAATATAACCAGTGGCTCATGTTAATCAACAATGGCAACAAGGCTATCTGGTGCTACTGGGTAACAATAGAACGATTACAGTGTGTGCACCACATACAAGAACTGTATGAGCATGAGGGCATGACCATGAGTCATGAAGACTGGAACACATGGATGCACGCAATGAATGGAAACATATGGGCGACCCACTACACTAAATGGAAGCATGAGCAGGAAGAGGAAGAACACCACAAGGGAATCTGATTTGATTCCCTTCTTATCACTAAGCTGCCTGGGGCTATCATTGGCAGGACACCAGAATGACTTCTCACAGAGCCACAGCACCATCTCTGCTCTATTGGGATGGATCACTTTCTCAAAGAAGTTGGAGAGGATTTGTGGAATGACCACAAAGCCAGACTACTGGGATGGTGTGCAAGCATCAAAGCACACCTACCAGGGCCAAGGGCTCGAAGTCCCATCGCACACGACCAATGGAGAGAGAATGGGTATTGCTACATGTACCTGTTCAAAGAGGAGTACTATGACAAGTACAACTGGCCAGCTTGGCCTACTCTCTACGACATTGTCAATTGGGAGCCAGAACTTTGGGATGACACAGTGGTCTTCGCCATCCAGGATAGCATTCGACCTGGATGATGTCATATCATTGAAGAATCAGCCATACATCGAGATGACATTGAATACACATGGGACAAGTTGGTGGATCTTCATAAAGTCTCCCACTACATGTGGACAGTGTGTTTCAGAGGACAGTCAAAGTCCAAATGGAGGGCAGCACAACAAAAGCTTGCCCAAACACCAGTAAAAAGGGTCAACCTTAGGACAACAGTCACAGTTGAACAAGCATATGCAGAGGCAGCTGGATGAACATACCCAGCAGTAGTAGAACCCAAACTGGTTGTGCAACCAGTGCGGTCATATGCAGTGGCAGCACAAGCTGGTAAAAAAAACAAGGCACAAGTCATCACTCAAGGAGGAGATGCAGCACATTGGAATGGTGGTGTGACCACTGCAGCGGACTGGCTCTCGACAGAAGAGTACCCACAAGGAGCAAACAATGCTCATAAGAAAAGAGAAATTGAACAGTGGAGAAGGATTGTAGAAAGGGAGGCATGGTTGCCTTACCCTTATCTGAAAATGTCTTGGGCCAACAGTGGTTTCAACCCAGACATACCAGGTTACTGTTACCTGGTGTTGATTAAAAAACAGTACTGGGATGAATTTTTATGGCCGGCTTACCCACAGATACAGGAAATCTGTACTTGGGACAGAAATCTACAGGAAAACAATGTGACTACCATCATCAGGAAGTCATACACTCAGGACACCACATTGCATATTGAAAAATACAATAGCAATTGCAGAGGATGGTTCCACATTGAATGTCTCAACAGGGAAGGAATGAGCCACTACAAACTAGGTGCCACACCGTTTCAATTAACAGTTGATATGATCATGCATGCCTACCATGCCATACTAGGCTGGAGGGAGCACTGGCAGGACATGCATACACTTGAACCACTGCCCACTACACAGCCAGCTGCAGCAGTCGCAGCATGAGAGGATTAGATCACTCGGCAGCAAGAAGAAAGACAGAGAGCGATCACCAGTGCTGGACAGGCCTTAGCAGCCATGATCAATGAATACCAACGATCCAATCGTAGAGAGCTGGGACCTCTTACAAAGGCAGACATGCCTGACTTTTACCAAGGGGATCCCAGAATGGTTGACAGATGGTTGCGCCAAATGGAAATGTACTTCATGTTGGCTAACGAAAAGGAAGCTTGCCGAAAGGTCTCAATTTGCCTATATAGGATCAAAGGTGGAAAAGGAAACTGAGCAGCAGATTGGAGCAGTGTGAAACTCAAAGCCTTCCAGGAGGCGCAACAGGAGTTTCAGGATAAAATTGATAATAATGGCTGGAGTGCAGAACTGGACTGGGCTCAGCTCAACGCAGGAGAGAGCACTGCCGACAACCAAGCATGGGTCTGGCAACCCTTAGAGAACCAATTCCCCTTTGTAGACTGGGTGGATTTCAAAACCCAGATGCATGAGTTCTTCATGTCAACAGAGACAAAGGAGAAGGCAATCGAGGCACTATTAAAATTACAGCAGGGAACGATGATTGTAGAGGACTACATCATCAAGTTTAACTCTCTCTCACCTCGTTGACCAACTGGAATGATCAAGCCCTGATCTCACAGTTCCAAAATCATCTCAACCCAGCATTAGGTCGAGAATTAATCTGGTATGGAGGACTACTGGACAATGCCACATTACACCAGATCCAGACAAGGGTTATGGTGCTCACAAGAGCTTATTGCAAAGCCAACAAGGCTTATGGTTTCTCTACAACACAAAGAGAATACAAGGAGCAAGCCCCTGCCCCCAATGGTCGACCTCAGTGGCAGTACAGAGCGCCACCCCCAATTGCATCAGGAAGTCAATCTGATCCTAATGCAATGGACATTGACAAAAAAACTACAAATACCTGCTCTCACTGCAAGAGACGGGGACACTCAGACAAAGAGTGTTGGCAGAAGAAAGCCACATGTAACAAATGTGGTGAGAAAGGACATATGGTGTGGCATTGCAAAAAGCCTAAACAAATTACAACTGGAGATAAAGGAAAGCAGGTTGTTAGATATGTCGATAAAGGGGAAACAACCCCAACCAAACATATAGAAGAGGTCTTGGATTTTGCAGAAAGCCAGTAGGCGAGTGCTCAGCACTGCTGGCTGCTACTCAGGTTTCAAATAGTGATGTACACATAGAGTCCAAAATAAAATTGCATGATTTACTCTACGAATGCAAAGGAAGTGTACATCACTTGAGAAACCTTAGAGTGAGCGCAAAACAAGGACAGAGACTAAAGACATGGACCCCAGAGTGGGTATTAAGGAGAATTTGGGAGCAACCCAAACAAATAGCAATAGAGTGTTTACAGCAATGGGTAAACATGAAATGAGTCAATGAAGCAGATGGACAACTGGTAGATCAGTTGAATGCCATGACAGAAACAGATGCTATATGGAACTTGGTGCACTTACAAGAAAAAGTGCAAGGAGGAGGACAGAATGAGCTGGACCTGAAAGGAGTGGTGACCACCATGGATATGTCAAAAAGTATCTGGGTAGAAATGCTCCTAGACTCAGGAGCCACAGGGACTTGTATCAACACAGACTTTGTGAAAAAACATCAGATACCAACATGATGATTGGTTCGGCCCATGCCAATATTCAATGCAGAAGGAACCAAGAACTCAAGAGGCCCCTTGGAATACATGGTGGAAATAAGGTTGCAGATTGGAAAACATGAAGAAATCATCGAGTGTGCAGTAATGCATCTCTCAAAGACGGATCTATTTCTAGGATTTGACTGGTTAAGACTCCACAATCCAATTATCAATTGGAAAAAACAGACATTAGAGTTTAACCAATGTCCTGGAAGGTGCTGGAAGTCTTTGTCGGTTCAAGAACCAGAGGATGAAATAGATGTAATGCAACACCTTGAGGAAGGAGAGCAACTGCTAGCAGTTCACATTGGTGAACCAGAGTTATGTGTCAGAGCCTATGCATCCACAGCGACAAAAATAGCAGCAGAGGAAGCAGAGAAAACCAAAAAACAAACTTTGGAGGAGGCAGTCCCCAAACATTATCTGAAACACCGAAAGTCTTTGAAAAGGAGACTTTTGATGAGCTACCACCACGGAGGCGATGGGATCACACTATAGAGTTGATCCCTGGGTCTAACCCAGTTGACTGTAAAATTTATCCATTGAACCGGGACAAACAACAACAACTGGATGAATTTCTGAAAGAAAATCTGGATTCTGGAAGGATTCAGTTGAGCAAATTGCCTATGGCATCCCCCTTCTTCATAAAGAAAAAGGATGGGAAATTACAGCCGGTACAGGATTACTGACAACTCAATGAGATGACGGTTAAAAACCGATATCCACTGCCACTGATAGGAGAATTAGTGGATAAATTGTCACAAGCCAAAGTCTTCTCGAAAATGGACATACATTGGGGATATAACAACATATGCATCAAAGAAGGAGACAAGTGGAAGGTGGCCTTCCAAACCAATAGAGGACTCTTCGAGCCACTAGTCATGTTCTTCGGGCTTACAAACTTGCCAGCCACCTTTCAGACAATGATGAACAACATTTTTAGAGTCGAAATAGCAGAAGGATGGGTTGTCATCTACATGGACAACATCCTTGTATTCTCAAAAGATCAAGAGGAACATATGATACAGGTTAACTGTATTTTGGCAAAGTTAGAGGAACATAAACTCTTGCTAAAGCTGGAAAAATGTTTCTTCGACAAACAAGAGATGGATTTCCTTGGAGTAGTTATCAGTGAAAATTTGGTCTGAATTGAGTCTGCTAAAGTAAAAGCGGTAACTGATTGGCCCAAGCCAACCTGTAAGTGTGAAGTCCAACAGTTCTTGGGCTTCGTAAATTTCTATTGATGCTTCGTAAAGGACTTTGCCAAGGCAGCTAAACCGTTAACTTGTCTAACAGGAAAAGACAAGTGGAGGTGGATGGAACTTCAGGACATAGCTTTGACAAGCTAAAGAAGACTATCGTGGAAGAGGTGGTGTTGCAAATCCCTAATGAAGAAGGACAATTCCGAGTAGAGGTGGACACCTCTGACTTTGCCATTGGAGGGATACTGTTGCAAAAGGTAGAAGAAGAAGTTTGGAAGCCTGTGGCTTTCATTTCAAAATCCCGAAACAACACCAAATGAAACTATGAGATCTATGATCAGGAGATGCTCACAGTGATGCATGTGTTTTACGAATGGTCCCACTATCTCAAAGGGGCAAAACATACCATTGAAGTTCTAATGGATCATCAGAACTTAATGTATTTCAGAAAAGCACAGAACCTGAACTGACAGCAGGCAAGATGGGTGACGGACTTGCAGGAATACAATTTTGTCATAAAACATAGGAGCAGAAAGTCCAACACTAAAGCAGACTTACTATCATGAAGGGCAGGACATACCCATGGAGAAAACAATAATGAAGGGGTAGTTCTGCTGAAAGAGCACCTCTTTGTCAGGGTGTTTGATGATGATCGAGCAATAGACGACATCATGAAAGACATCCAGGATGTACCCAAGTGGCAGTGGGAGACACAGGTGGTCGAGGGCCTTGAAAAGGCCGAAGGGGACTATAAATATGGAAAAGGACTCATCACCTGGAAGGGACAAGTATATGTACCAGCAGTCATGGCATTGCGAGAGGATATCATCACAATTCACCATTCATGGGGGCATTCAGGGGTTGCTAAGACATTGGAATCTCTGACAAAGAACTTTTGGTGGCCGAACATGTGCAAGGACATAGAGAAATACATTCCAGGTTGCAAAACATGTCAAAAGGCAAAACTGGATCGACAAGCATGCGCAGCACTGCTTTGACCCAACGAGGTCCCAACAGAACCATGGGAAGTCATTTCAGTAGACTTCATGGGACCACTACCTGCATCAAAAGGAAATGACATGATCATGGTGGTTGTGGATAGGTTCACCAAGAAGTCATACTTCTTACCTACCACAAAAGAAATAACATCGCTAGGAACAGCAGTGCTGTTCAGGGACAATGTATTCCAGGAGCATGGCCTCCCAAGAAAAGTAATAAGCGACAGAGGACCTCAGTTCACTTCAAAGTTTATGGATGATTTATACAGGATGTTGGGAATCAAGGCCAACCGATCAATGGCCTATCACCCACAAATGGATGGACAAACAGAATGGGTCAATCAGGAAGTAAAAGAATTCCTGACCATGTTTGTCAACAATTGACAAGATAATTGGAGTGATTGGCTGTCAGTGGCACAGTTCTGCCACAATGACAGGGTTCACTCAGCAACAGGATTTACTCCATTTTTCATGAACTATGGATGACATCCAAACAAAGGATTAGACCCCACCTACATGCCAAAAGCAGTAGCTGTGGAGCAACTGGCAAAGGAGATAGAGGATGTGCATGCAAAAGCAAAAAGGGCCTTGGAAAAAGCTGCTCAAATTATGAAAGAGCAGTATGATAGCCACTGCCAAGCAGCACGAGAGTATAAACCTGGTGACAAGGTTTACCTCAGTACCGAAAACCTCCCTGTCATTTGAGCAACCAAGAAGCTTGACAGAAAATTTGTTGGTCCACTAGAGGTCCTTGCCAAAGTCAGCGAGTTGTCATACAAACTTAAAATCCCAGCATCCTGGTGGGTATATAATGTCTTCAATGAAGTCCTGTTGAAGCCATACAGGGAACTGGAATTTCCTAAGCAAAAAGCAAAGGCAGGAGCATGCAAGGATGCACAGATGGTAGAGGAGTCCCAGGAGGATGAATATGAAGTGGAAGAAGTCATGGACAGCCAGGTCAGTGGACGAAGTGGCAGAAGGTTGGAATACCTCATTAAATGGAAAAACTATCCGGTGGAGGAGTCCACCTGGGAACCAGCAAACAATGTTGCCAACACACCAGTGAAAGTCAAGAAGTTTCATAAAGAAAATCCTAATGCACCAAAACAAATCAGGAACCTTAAAGATGGAAAGGTGTATATCCAATTTACAAAAACAACCCCCTGACAAACCCCTAGTGCACCAAGGCACAAACAAAGTCAGGGGACCCATTGGAAGGATAATCAGAGACTATTTGGCTGGGAAGATGGTTGTTTTGGACCAAAGTACCTGGAAAACATGGAGCACAGATGGCGCAATTGGAAGGGAGCCTGGAAGGCAATAATGGAACTTCCAGATGATACCGATGGGACATTCTCCAGAGATCTGGAGCGTGGTGGGTGGTCACCCGTGCTTGATTTCCCAGAAAGGGGAGAAAAAGAAGAGTTGGATGAGGAGTGCTGAGTGCATGGGAAAGACACTGAGTGTCTTCAAAAGAAAATTCTAAAAAGGGTGGAGAAACCATCAGCTGCAAAAGAAAGCAGTGAGTCGGAGGAGGACCAGCAGAAAAGGATCAAGGGTGTTGCACACCCTACAAAGAAACGAGTTCCATGGAAAACTACCATGGAGGAGATTGAAGATGACAATTCAGAACAATCGGGCTTGATGCCTGATGAACAGCGCAAGTGGTTGAACCGCTTTTATGAAAGAATGAAGAGTGACCCACACTATGTGGATGTGGAGATGTCAGCCTCTCAGGACGCAAGGCCTTAAGGGGGGGGGTGATGTTATGAGCATAACTCATTCCTTTCTATTTTCACAGTAACGACGTCAATGACACTTATGAAGATATGGACTTAGGGAGTCAGGGGATATTTTTCTTTTCTTTTTATCTATTTCACTTTACTCAAACAATAGGATACAGGGCATAGGCAATGCCACAGTTACAGGGACTGGCTATGTTAGGACTGCAACCCTTATATGGAAGGTGGTTAGGTCAGCATTGGTTATAGGACTTACCGAGTGCCAACTAGGACAATGGCCTGATGATGGGCCTAGGCTATGATGGATACATACACTGAATGGTGCCTGAGGGGCAACATGGGAATTGGCCAAGACATGAGACAATAGTGTGGCCGCATATGGAGAAACAGTGTGTTGGTGTGGGAGGATAACTCCAGGAATGGTCAGATGGGCACAGATCGGCTGCTGTGCATTGATCCTGGCTTGAGGGACTTTAGCTGCACGCTGTCTGCACACAGACCAGGAGTGAGGTATATAAGGGTTGGAGTCTTAGGTAGTGAGTCCCTAAGACTCTAGATAGTTTTGTGTTCCTTAGACACAGCTATAGAGCAACATCTTGTCTTTGGCCTAACAAGCCTCCCCTCTCATAAGTCTTTGGTTCTGTTTAGGAGCAGTCCTAACACCTTGGTGATCAGAGTCACCAGTTGCTGAATTAATGGTTCCAAGTCATGTAATTGGATGGTCACCAGAGAGAGTGGCAAAGTCATTTTGGGGAAGTGCCGAAGCCCATTTCTGGCAATATAATATGTGATTTCTGAAGTGACACATTTTGGGCACAAAGTTCAGCATGATTGTTTGGCTTGAGTGTATCAACAGCAATGCACCTGGCACTACTGAGTGCCATCCCTATGCACATTAATGCACCACAAGCTACACAAACTGCTATGTGTGCCTCCTCAACTGGATCTGAGCAAAAGTGGCAGTATAATGTGCCAACAGATCTTAGGATCTGGATGTATGATGCTAGATCAAGATATAAGTTCATACCGAAATAGACTCTTTTTTCATGTATGGCTCACACTGAGGAAACAATTCAACTGATGGGTTAGGAATTGCTAGAATGAAATTATTTGAGGCTGTATCATATGTGGCACACCACCCACAAGTATTGTGACTAGAGAACAACCAAGAGCCTCCTCCATAAATTGCCTTCTGTACCCGTGATTCTAAATGAAGGGTTATAGACTAATTGAGTGTGGAATGGGAGAAAACACACTTGTAATGTTGGACATGGCAGTAATTGATGGATGGTGATGATGATGGTGATGGTGAGAAGATAATGTGCCTCGTGGCAGCCATAACGTGCATGAGGGCTCGTGTGTTCCCACACCTTAACCTTACATCATGATTACTAATAATAATTTTGGTGCAGAATCCCTCGTGTTGTATATTATTATTATTTATGGTAATTACACAAGCAAGCATTTCTTTGATGATATGACAAGAGATGGCAACTTCCCCTGCACATTTGTCATCCCATGTGCTTGTTCTCTGTCCATGGAACATTACCATAAGTGAGTGCAATGATGTTAGTAATGGGAAGATGATGATGTGCTTTGCAACAGCAATATGTCATGTTGAAACCACATTATTGCCTGTGACTTGGTGCAATCTAAAAGAAATGATGCTCAAATTGAAGGCTCTCGATCCACACTGAAATGAGCTGCTCAAATTGAATGCTCTTGATATGTGCTTGAGACAACAGGTGCTTTCCAAAATTATGTGCACAAATATATGATATATGAACTGACAATGTTACTGAAGAAGGCGACTGTTATGTTGTTCATACATGGTGATGGGATCTGCAGGAGGCCTTGTATTCCCTTCAGACATCTCCTCACATACTGGCTCCCAGTCTCCATCTGCAAATTTGTCAGAAAATCCAAAAGTATGGTCTCCAATGCCTTACCTGTCTCCAACATCTGAGCATCATCCTGCTCAATCCTAACAGCTTTCAAGAAAGCCCCAAGATCCAATGTCTCTGTCAACACATCAACATGTGCTCCCATCTTCTCATCATCATATGCTTCTCCAAGCAGGAACAACAACTTGCATGCCATTTTGCCCTTATCATTTTTTCCATACTTTGGGAAGACATACAGAGGTAAGCCACCTGATTGTCGTGTGGGATTTTACCTAGTTTTTCCAAGATTTAGCTAGGGTTGGAGGAAGAAGAACAGATATCACACCTGTTTCTTGAATGAATTGCAGGAAATATTCACTGAAGAACAGAATTCTATCCTCAATCCACTCATGTGGTTCAAGAGCATCATGCTCAATGAGGACAGACTTTGTGCTCTCAAAGTCCTTGTGGAGCAGTGTCCAGGGCACAATTTCCTTAATCGTCTTGAACATGGCATCAAAGTCAAGATGGGTAAATTGTCCTCCCCACCATTCATCATCCTCTGGCAGATTGAGTGC
This sequence comes from Amanita molliuscula, assembly GCA_023014405.1. Taxonomy (NCBI): domain Eukaryota; kingdom Fungi; phylum Basidiomycota; class Agaricomycetes; order Agaricales; family Amanitaceae; genus Amanita; species Amanita molliuscula. Next base: position 95,072 of record JAEBUP010000096.1, on the reverse strand, counting down.
AGAAAGATCACCAAAGTCTTTTTCTAAGAATAACTGAGTACTGAGTTTAAGAAGAAGCTAGGAGGGAAGAATGCACCAAATAGCTTCTTGTTCCCTTTGACAGTGGGATCAAATTTCAAGAATGCCTTCCCTTCCTCCTGTGCTGTGTCAAAGTCTATGCAAAGCCAGTCTCTAAAGTCCCTGATACCAAATTCTATGAGTGATGAAATGATGGCTTCTCTGCAAATGAACTGAAGCTTCATCAATTCCTGCAACACAATACATCAGCATACCATGTACTGCACAACATGAACACCACAGTTATTCCTCATTGTTATCATCTCTTCCTCCTCAGCACTGAGTTCCCTACAGCTGAACTGTCCTGTTATCACCTGCCATTTCTGATACATCTTCTCCCACCACAAAGCACCATAAATGAGGCACTGCTGATATGCTCACTCTGCTATTGGAAATAGGGAGGAGTAGAAGGTGTGAGGTCATAAATGAATTCCTGTCAACTCCAGGGTGCTCAGTGACAACCCTATGCTGTGCGGAACTGGCAGAGTTTGTGGATAATAATGCTATAGCATGTGAATGCATAATGACATCAAACGCAGAGTGTGACAAGACTCAAGATGTGAATGAGATGAGGAGGGTGTGACAAAAGACTGAGACTTGAATGAAACTGGATTCTGGTGATATGTTAAGCTAGAAACCTAAAACTATTGTACATGGACTTTGACATCAAAATAACTCCTGATTTTGGTCAACCGAAGTTCAATCAATTTTGCAGTAATACTCACTGATTCACTAACTCCAAAATTGTGTTCCAACTAATCAGTTGTCAAATTGCTGACCCACAGGTCACCAACAGCATGATGTGCCATCCTCCACATGTCCTGGGTGTCATATCTGCCCAAGGTTCTACTCCTGGGCTAATCTGGAGGATCCCACCATGGTTCCTGGCATCCATGGATGCCACTTTCATGGTGTCGACAACTTTGACACTGACATAATCTTTTGTGACCTGGACAATGTTGAGGTATTGGTGCCTCCCAGATGCTTTCAGTAAGCCATGAAATGTGTCAGAATGTGTATCAATGACCACAATTAGATTTGGTGGGATACCTTTCTCCTGACACTTGTCAATAAATTCAACCTGTTTTTGAAACTTTTTTGTGGCATGTTTTTTGCCCCCTTGCTTCATCACATGCTGTGTGACATGTAGCTAAGTCAGGAAAAAATCCACCCCAGCTTACTCAGCTTCATCCCATGCCTGCCATCCAATCCAACAACTCCAGCTTCCACTTCAACAGCCAACAGGCCCTACTCACCTACTCCCACATTGGCGACTTCTCCACCACCCATGCCTTCGCCATCACCCTTGTTGAGCACATCTGCCCACTTGCCAATGATGACTTCAAATTCAGATGGGCAGTAGAGCAACACCACAATGAAGGCATCAACAATGAGGACCCCCTCTCCTCATCATGGCATGTACACCTAGTATTCAACCTAGGTAAACAATGCAAAGAAAGGGGACAAGTAAGTAAACTCTATAATAATGTCAACAACACCAAACTAACATATAAATAGGTCTTTGACTTCAGTGGACATCACCCGAATGTCCTGCCTAATGGAGGAAGAGTCCAATTTGAGAATGCCATATGGTATCTTGAAAAGGACAGGTTCTTTGATGGCAACATCACATTGCAGGAACAGGTATGCAACCCATTATAGAAACAAACTAACACTAATACAAATATAGACTCCCATGGACTACATGGACATATGGACAACCACACTAACACAGTCTCAAACAGAAGAAGAATTCCACAAAACCTTGGCTCAAGGTGATGCCAAGTCTTACATACAAAAATTCCTCAACATCGCCGCCTGTGCCACAGCCCATTTCCAGAAGGAGGAACGGGTTTACACCTCCCCCTACACCACTGACTCCTTCATCAATGTCCCCCAAGCCATGTCTGACTACAAGAGGGACATCATTGACATGGCTTGGCAGGAACACCCCAAGTCCCTAATAATAGTATCACCTTCCCAATGGCAAAACCCAGTGGGCCTGATCCCTAACAAACAAACATGGGTACATGGCAACAGAATGGAACCCCAAGACGATGTTGACCTAATGATATTCAATGATGTAGAAATGTCAGAACTACTCCCCAGACAATGCTGGAAGGCATTCTTTGGAATGCAAAAAGAATTCGAGATTAGTGGGAAGTATAGAGCCACTAAAACCATTAATAGAAGCTGGAAAGGCTTCATTTACTTATCAAACACAGGCCCTAGATCAGTGGAAGGAATAAGCTGCCATATAATAGACTACATAAATATAAATTGTATAATAGTAGAATTAGATACTCCCTTATATTAGATAATAAAAAAGCCTTCTCCCTGTCCCTACGCTTTGCTCCAGGGGGGCCCCCAAGAACGGCTTATTAGTCATTATGTTCACACCCAGCAATATTGATGTGCTGGCACTCTGGGTGCTCACATTAGCTGGCGCAAGGGCCACCCACCCAATAGGGGGAGTGGTGGGATAAACAAGGCTAATTCAAGAAAACCCTAAACTGGGAGTAAGCACTGCACCACTTATAACAAATACAAATAAATAACATGTCATGTCAGTCATGTGTCAATCAACAAAGAAAAATCTACACTGCCACCTAAACACAACCAAACAAATAAAGCTTCCAAACCTATAAAAACCCAGCTTTGACTCCAATTAACTCATGCCCTTCCAGTGGATAGGTGACACATCTTCTGACTCATCTGCATCATCCTCCCTGCCCACACCCCCACCATCATGTCCACCATCACCACACCCTCTTCCCCCTGTGGAGATCATATCTGCCTCAGAATTCCTTTGCCAGCAAATATTCCAGTCCACACCACTGCCTTTGAACTCCAGATCATTACAGTCCACTTTAACAACTGCCCCCTCTGGTGCATATGGTGTTGCTGCAACACCTGCCAAAACCATGACCCTGGATGCCCCAAGAAGGATGGCAAGGCCACCAATTCAGAGCCACCCCCCCAGAGAATTGCCCATGCCAACCAGATACATGGGTATTCCTGGTAAGTCAAACCAACCTCCCAGTGCACTGGAGTTGATGGGAATCCTTTCATGACCTCACACCTCTCCTTTCCTCCCTATTTCCAATAGCGGAGTGAACTTATCAGTGTGCAGAGGCACATGGGTAGGCATACTTCTCCCAATGTGTTGCACATGTAGATGATGGGACAGAATACAGGAAATGATGTCATGCCATTTAATACCATATTTACATCATTGGAGGTAAGAAGGCGCTTGTGGTGTTAATGAAGTATTCCAATTGAGCAGCAGCATCAGGCGTACCCAATAAATGAAGTTCATGAATTTTTGGTTCTGTGTCATTTTTCTCCAGAGCAATCTTCACAGTCTCCAAAAAGTCTCCACTAGGATTTGGCTTGTGACCACACATCATGAGCTGATTTTCTGTGAATGGACCAAATTTGAGGATAGTGAAATATGGTCCAACAAAAATAAGCCATAGTAATTGTGCATTAGGAAGACAACCACCTTTAATGGCTGCCTTCACTTGATCCGATGCCTGGAATTGGCATGCATGTAATATCTGCCTTATATTTATGTCGATGCTCATGATCTGGCAAGGCAGCAGATGGATCATGATGGGAATCGCTTTCTTGACTTCAGCACCACCCTGCAATCACACATGTGGATGAATGTGAAAATAACGTCCCAATGCAAAGTCAGGAAGTGCTCCTCATGTATCTTTAGCATCTGCAGGCTCCCAAGGAAGAAATAATTGAGGAAAAATATTGTAGTGTTCTCAAGGCTGTTTGTGGAGGATGAATGCCTCGGTTATGACACCATATGCATCATACTCTGTGGGAGTGCCCATAACTGAAAGCTGGGCCATCTTCAAGAGATATGCCTGGTCATCCAAAGATGTCATTATTGATGTTATGGCTTGGGCACAGGAGCAATGCAAGTTAAAGGCATCCATTCACAAAATACATGAGTAGTATATATACATAAATATAATATGAAATAGATGAGGCCATGCTAATGACGGTACCTCGTATTGATATCTGGCGCTCTTGCATTTGAATAAACTTCACCACCCATCTTTCCAATTCTCTCTTTGTGACCTCTCTTCCATCACTCAGGTGCTGTTCCTCACAGCCTATCATCCCTCATAACCCATCCTCCTTGCTGCATGCACTCATGTGCTCTTGTCCATTGATCCGTCATCCCCAACACTCCCCCTCAGATTGTCCTCCAATCCCATATTCTTTGTCAATCATTGGTGCTGAACATGAGGTAGTCCCTTCATAAACATATTGGCTACACTGCCTTCACTTTGTACATAGCATATTTGAATCTGTCCAGTGGTGACATGGTTGCAGATAAAATGAAGACTAATGTCGAGGTGTTTGGTTCACATGTGAAATTCCGGGTGATGAGCAATAGCAATCACAGCTTGATTATCACTGTAGATGACTGGTGTCCTTGGCTCAAATTCTAATTCAGCAAATAGAGTTTGAATCCATAGTGCCTTGCATGTGACATGAGCGATGGCAATATATTTGGCCTCAGCAGTTGAAAGAGAAATGACACTCTGTTTCTTGGAACTCCACGTGATGGCTCCCCCTGCAAACATAACTATATAGCTGCTAATTGATTTGTGGCTAGCCTGGGAAGCCCAATCAGCATCACAATACAAGGTTGGAAAGTGTACATCCATCATCCTCCTCAATCCATACTCCATCCTGTATCCTTTCATCCCTTTCAAGTAACGGAATACTCACTTTACAGCTGCCCAGTGACACGCCTTTGGGTTGCAAGTGAATTGCCCGAGCTGTGTGGTTGCAAACATTATGTCGGCTCTGGTGATTGTCGCCAAATGGAGTAACTTGCCAATCAGCGCTGAATAAGCATATGTAGCTTGATCTGATTGGTCATTTTCATCTTCCCCTTCCATGTAATTGAGTTGAACATTCAGGTCAAGGGGGGTTGATAATGGGTTACAGTCCTGTAGACCTAACTCTGTGAGGATTTGATCAATATAGTGCATTTGTGAAAGGAATAGAGCATGCGTTGATAAGTTCACCCCGCTATTGGAAATAGCGGAGATCAGGAAGGTGTGAGGTCATTGAAGAGTTCCCATCAACTCCGGTGTGCTCGATGACAATGCTACGACGTGCGGAACTGGCAACTCCGTGGATAATAACGTTGGTCACACAAGGCGTAACAGCGATGAACATGGGACGTGGAGTACGACAAAAACTCAGAGGCACGAACGAAACGAGGAGGATGTAGCTGAAAGGACGAGACTCGAAGGCTGGGGTGTACTATATTATTTTTCTTCTAAGTGTTGTACATGAGCTTATATACGTTTTTCTACCCTACTAATAACGAAGTGACTCTGCAAATTTTCACCTTGCAACCATATATCCAAATCCGTCTTGAAAGTCTTCATGCAATGGGGCTAGCTGAGGGACACGACAGTGGTATAGGAGCGCTGTGGTGAGAGCCAGTATCGTGACCCGACTCGGGATGCTAATAGAGTCGTATACTTGAAATAGACGTTGCTGATCGCCGGGATTCATCTGGCTTGACGCGTCCCTGTTCTCTATTCTCCACGGACCTGACTGGTCTATACCGTAGTTGGTTGTCGGCCGATGGGTTTACTCGTCCACTAGGGGCCTGATCTGCTATGTCGGTGCGTCGCTAGGGATGACGTGGCGTCCGTGTATGGGTAACCCTTGGATCGTAGACTGTAGATCCTTCCTAATGCGGATATGGTATTGATGTCGGCAGTCCCTTCTCCGGTGACCTAAGTTGTGCCGGCTGACAATTTTATGCGGGTCGGCCAACAGGGTGCTTTATCGGATGCGAACGACCGACTAGCGCGGGTTTTGGGTGGCATACGCAGGAGACGACTTGGTCGTTGGGCGTGGGTGACGCTTGCCCTATAGCGGATAATCGCAGAGTTGGCAGAGTTGCGCGTAACTAGCGCGGAAGACTTGCGGAAGACTTTGGATGGGTGCAGATGCTAAGCAACGGGGTCAGGCATGTGTAATCCTAGTGAGGGTAAGGTTTCTAATGTCTAGTGCTGAGACTAATCCGTTTGATACCTATACACCGTCACATCAGAACGATGCTCATCATCTCCCCCCCACTTAAAAATCTGACTGTCCTCAGTCAGTCGCGTGAAGGGATTGGATAGCCGGTTGTTGGAGGTTCAACTGCAGTGCTTCTCATGTGGTATGACCTATGAAATGAAATGAAAAGAAACTATACTACGAATGAAACTGAGATATAAATGAAATGAAACATGCATGGAAGCTTCCTGGGCTTTATACGTCTTGGTCCGGCTGTGGACAGAAGTCTTCTTTATACTCGGAATAGTGGGGTCTGTGGAATTGGGCCTTGACAGTGCGTGCTACTTGGGTATGTTGACTTCCGGTCACAGGATTGTGCGATTGAGGCCTCTGTCAAATTAGCTTAAAGTTCATTCTCCTACTCCCCCTCATCCCCACCATCATGTCTTCTCCTCACCAACTCTCTGAATCCAACTCTGATGAAGAGATTGCGTGCATGGAGGCGCAACTGGAACAGGAAGAAGAGGAGCACCGAATGTGGGAAGAGGCGGAGAAGAAGGCCCGCAATGAGGCCGTGGCTCGTTTGGCTGTATTGAAGGCTGAGCGGGCCTGCAAGCAGCAAGAGGCGGCTGAGCAGAAGGCTCGTGAAGAGCAGGAGGCAGCGGAATGAAGGGCCCAAGAAGAGGAAGAAGCGCGGTGAAGGGCTGCAGAGGAGGTGGAGTGGATATGGCGAGAGGAGAAAGAGGCCACAGAAAAGAGGGCTCGAGAGGAAGAGGAAGCGCGACAGAAGGCTCGCGAAGAGGAAGAGGCACGGCGGCTAGCTGCGGAAGAGGAAGCCGCGGAATTGGAGCAGAGACAACCGGAGGTCGAGACACGTCACCAGCAAGCATCCTTGCCTCGGGTACGACTTTGCCTGCCTGAGCCTCAATCTGATTCTTCTCTGAACGTCGCGACAGTCCGGGCGCAGGTGGAGGCAGACAAAGCGAGAATGGAGGAAGAAGATGAAGCGACCTTGGCAGCGCTTGTTGCTGCGAATCGAAAGGAGACCGCGCGGGCTCAACGGAGGCAGAAGCGAGTGCGCACATTGAGCGCGGGGTTGGAGGCTGGTCTGTCTAAGCAGGCTAAGTCGACATTGCCCAACGAGCTGCCATGTGACCGGTGGATTTCTTTCTTTCCCTTTAAACATCTTCCTGATCATCTTGTTAGGTGCAAGCTGGCAGGCATAGCCTGTTACCCAGCCCCTCCACTGCAGAGGCTGTTCTGCAGGACACCAGCATTAGGGTCCTGATTTCAGAAAGCGGCTCAACTTCAGGCTCACGGAGGGAGGCTATCTCCCTCCTTCAAGAACAAAACCAACTCCTCTGCAAGCAAAACCAGCGGCTGCATGATCAGACGCAACTCCTCACTGCCCTTTCCCAAACGTTTATCGGTTCCTCCAACGTACAAACCGCAATACTGCAGGAGTTGGGCTCTCTCCACGGGTCCTCTGGTCGCGTCGAGGACTTGCTCAAAAGGTCGCTAGGGCACTCGTCCACTCTGTACAATAACAAGGGTGGGGTGAGCAATGCTAGCCTGTCCAAGGTGAGTTGGAGCCCCATGCCACCTAGCGAGGAGCTGGAGTATGTTGAGGAATCGGAGCCAGATCGAGTGGTAGCAGAATGAACGGCGTCCACGGATGAGACTGGTGACTCGGCTATGGAGCCGCCTCCTCATTTTGCTCCTAGCTAGCATTTCTCTGCGGCCTTTGTCGCATTGTATATTTTCCGTTTCCTGGTGTAATCTCATCAATATACGTTTTCTTGCATGCTGGGGGTGAATTAGTAATCCTCAATTTAGAAAGTATAATGGTCAAAGAGTCTATCAAAGTTACAGGTGAAGTAAAGGTAGGTAAAAGTAGGTGACAGAAGGCGAAACACTTTACTAGTGAACCGGGGTATGTTTTTTAAAATTTTTAAGCAGTGCGGACTTGGTGGAATTGCGGACTTCTAGCAAAATTGAACATTGTAGTTATCTAAGTATAGTACATGTCATCCTCATTATCTTCTATGTCAGAAAGATTGTCGTTCGAGTCTTCATTACCTTCACTGTTTGCTGGCGTTGTGTCGGTTGGGTTGTCGTCGCCTAAAGAAGCGGAGTTGGACATGTCCCGGACGTGCTCCTTGGAGGTGTCGAGCACATTCTCTGGTATAGTCAGTTTTTTGTGGGCAAAGTAGGGGATTATGCGGAACGCCGCGTATGGTTGGTCCAGTACTGTACTGTCAAGTTTGCAAATGATATAGCCCCCTCCGCGGTTGCGGGATAGAACCACGTAGGGACCAATGTACTGGGGGCGCATCTTCTTATTGAGTGATTTCTCTATTGCCGTGTTGTGGACCAGGACCAAGTCTCCTCGCTGGAAATCAAAATCTCTAATGACCGTCGGGTGCTCCTGCTCGAACCATTTTGCTGCGGCTATGCAGGCTTGATAGACTTTGTCCTTAAGAGCCTCCATTTGGGCGTGACGCTTCTGCAACTCTGTGGCGCGGTGGGCTATTAACTCCATGGTGGACAAGAATGCAGAGGGTGGCGGAAGCAGGTAGGTGGCCTCCGCGATATCCAGTGGGAGTAGTGGCTGTGTCCCGGTAACTGCAAAGTAAGGCGATACTCCCATGTGACGCCTAGCTGTGACGCGTTCTGACCAGAATACTGAGTGTAATGCTGTGGACCATTGGGATTCGTTGCCGTCGGTTGCTTTGTATAGTGCCTGTCGGACATCGTAGTGACTGCATTCGACAATTCCATTTGCACGGGAGTTGTAACCGGAGATGCGGATGTGGCGGATGTGGTATTTGTTGGCGAGGTACTCCGTGGCTCTCAGTATTGGTGCTCCGTTGTCTGTGACGATCTCGACCAAGCTTCCCCAATGACATATCAAATTTTCGAAAATCCAGTCCCCAATGGCGTTGGCAGTTTCTCAACGTAAAGTGCAGTATTCAGGGTAATGCATCAGAGAGCAGCAGGCTTGAATCAGGTATTTGTACTGATTAGATGGCAGGAGGTGCATCGTATCCATGTACACCTTAGCAAATATTGGCACGGGGACGGCGACAACTGGCAGAATGTGGAACTGTTGTAGTTGTCGTTCTTGACATGCGTGGCAGGACTTGATGTACCACTTGATATCGTCCTGCATCTGTGGCCACCAGAACCGTTCCATGATTGCCGCATGAGTAGCGTAATATCCGCGATGTCCCAAACCATTGTGGCAGTCAAATAACACTCTAAGCCGTTTTTCTGTTTCTACCACCACTTTGTGAGCTCTGTCCTTGTCCCTATACCATAATCGTTCAGCGTGGACGAAAAACTTAACACAATACCGCATGAAACTAGGCCATTCTTCATCCGATACCTCCGCAGGTTGCTCCAACTCCATTAAGAACTGCTTTATGAGTAAAAGTCGCGCCTCGTCTTTTCCAGAGGTGTTGACACACCACGGGAAGACTTCTTCATATGTCCTGTCTATTATATCTTCAGCGGGCAGTAGCGTGGGGTTAGCGGAGTTGGGTGGAACTGAGTCAGAAGTGAAGGTGGCGGCTGGGCGACAATTGCGGTGTTCCCTGTTGGTTTCATAGTGCGGGAGTGTCTTCTGAAGGTCGGGGTTGATCTTTTCTCATTCACAGGGCAAGTTCAATTCAATGTGCAGTCTCTAGAAACCTCGTTAATCTGATGCATGAACCCATACAAATTATCGATCCAGTCGTCAAACTCCTCATCCTCATCCCTGCTTGGCGGCTCATCGAGTGGCTGTTGCGGGCATCTTGATAATCCATCGGGGGCGTGCAATTTTCCGGGAACATGGACCAGCTCGAAGTGGAAAGTGAGAATCGAGAGGATCCAATGGTTGATGGAAGCTGAGGGTGCGATATCCGGATTCTTGAGCATGTCCTTGATGTAACGAGTGTCCACTTCGACGATGAGATTCCGTACTCCAATGAGGTACAATTTCAATGCTTTCAGGGTGCGGTAGAGTCCATAAATCTCGAGCTTGGGTTGTCAAAAGTGGGCTTCTCGTTCGTTCAGCGTGATTGACCCAAAACGATTGTAATAGCGAACCGTGGGCCTGTCAGGGTTGTACTGACACAAGAAAAAGCCAACCGCGATATAGGATGTGTTGACAGATAATATCACGGGGGTGTCGGATTTGTAGTCGATAGGGTGCAGAGCTGGTGATGCGATGAGTGCCTGTTTGAGGTCCTCTTGTGCCGCTACTTCTGCGGGACCAAATGTGAATGGCGTGGCCTTCCTGGTTAACATCACGAGTGGGTGCGCGTGCTTGGTGAAGTTTTTGATGAAGATCCGGCCAACCCCAATGGTGCCAAGGAAGGCGCAGACTTCCGACAATGACTTGCAGGGTCCCCAGTTAGTGATGGCGGCTACCAAGTCCTTCTCAGGTTTGCGGCCTTCGTACATGCATAAATGACCAACTACCGTGATTTCTGGTGCGCAGAGGACGAGTTTCTTCCCCGAGAAGGTTCTGCCAGCATACTTCATGCGTTGAACGACGCGGTTGAGCCCCTGGAAGTTGTCAGGACTGCCCTAGACACAACCTAAGCGACTTAAGTGGGACTTGTTAAGTCAAAGACGATTCTGATTGCTCTATAGCTATGTCTAGTGACAATAGACTATCTAGAGACTTAAGAGTCTCCTACGCTAAACTACGGCCCTTATATACCGCTTCTCCTGGTCTGTGCGCAGACAGCGCGCAGCTAAAGTCCCTCATGCCAGGATCAATGCGCAGCAGCCGATCTGCGCCCATCTAACCACTCGTGGAGAGTTTCATCCCTTCCCATCTCTTGGGTTATCTGCATGCGGCCTTCCTATTGTTCAGGACTTCGGCCGATTCCCATGTCGCCCCTCAGGCGCTGTGCCACTCATGATTCCTTTCATGGTGTAGGCCCATCATTGGGCCACATTTCCTGTCAGCACTCGGTCTTATCTATAACCGATGCTGACCTAACCTCCTTCCTAATAGGGACCACAGTTCACATAGGCCATCCTCCTAGAGTCCCGTTGCATAGTCTTTGCTCATAGACGTTTGAGCTTGATAAAATAGATAAAAAGAAAAGAAAAAGATCCTCCGACTCCTTGTGATCATATCTTCATAAGTGTCATTGATGTCGTTACTGTAAAGTTTTTGAAATGAGAGGTGTGCTCATAACATCACCCCCCCCTCAAGGCTGACGTGGCGGAGTCCACATATCTGGGGTCCTCCTTCATTCGAGCGTAGAACGCGGCCAAGCGCGCTTGCTGGTCGTCGGGCGACAGCCCGGTCTGTTCTGAGTCGATGTCTTCGACGTCTTCAATGGTGGTCTTATAGCTGACCAATCGTTTTTCCCGGCGTGTTACGCCTTTTATCCTCCTCTGTCGATCTTCTTCCGACTCGCTGCTCTCCTGCGCAGCTGGTACCTTCTCCTTCATTAAGATTTTCTTGGCAAGTACCGCCATATCTTTCTCTCGAGCTCTTTTCTCCTCCGCTAACTCCTCCACTTCTGTCGTCTGAGGGAAATTAAGCACGGGTTTAGACCGCCTGCCACGCTCCAGGTCTCTGGAGAACATCCCATCGGTGTCATCCGGCAGCTCCATGATTGCTGCCCTGTCTCCTTTCCAATTGCGCCATCTGCGCTCCATGTTTTCTAGGTATTTTGGCCCAAACCGGCCATCTTCCCATCCAAATAACTTTTGTCGATCTTTCCAATGAATCCCTCGACCTTTGGTGTGCCTTGATGCACTAATGGGCTTCTTGGGTGTTTTGGAACTCCTTTTTGACTCCGTCTCTGTGTACTGGATGTATAGGATCCCATCTCGAATGTTTCTGACGAGTTTGGGAGCGTCCGGATTTGCTTTATGGAACCTTTTTACTATGGCAGGTGTGTTGACGACGTTTTTTACAGGTTCCCAGGTGGCTTCCTCCACCGGATAGTTTTTCCATTTAACGAGGTACTCCAGCCTCGCCCTTCCTCTACCGCTTACTCGGCTTTCTAGGATTTCTTCAACTTCATATTCTCCTTCTTGGGATTCCTCCACCATCTGCGCGTCCTTGCGCGCTGCTGCCTTGGCTTGCTGTTTCGGGAAGACCAGTTCCCTATACGGCTTCAATAGGACTTCATTAAAGACGTTGTACACCTTCCAGGATGCTGGAATCTTAAGTTTGTAGGCTGACTCGCCAACCTTGGCAAGTACTTCTAAGGGGCCGACGAACTTCCCATCTAGTTTCTTCATTGCCCGAATTACTGGTAGATTCTCTGTACTCAGGTAGACTTTGTCGCCGGGTTTGTATTCCGCGGCTTGTTTTCGGTGTGTGTCATAGCGCTGTTTCATGACCTGCGCTGCCTTTTCCAATGCCGTTTTTGCCTTGGCATGAACGTCCTCTAATTCTTTTGCTAGCTGTTCGACAGCTACTGCCTTCAGTGCGTACGTCGGGTCAAGACCCTTGTTGGGATGTCTCCTGTAATTCATGTAGAAAGGGGTAAAACCTGTGGCGGAATGAACCCTGTCATTGTGGCAAAATTGTGCCACTGATAACCAATCCGACCAATTGTCCTGTCGGTTATTGACGAAGATCGTTAGGAACTCTTTCAGTTCCTGGTTGACCCGTTCCGTCTGTCCATCTGTTTGTGGGTGGTAGGCCGTGGATCGATTGGCCTTGATTCCTAACATCCCATATAAGTCCGTCATGAACTTCGAGGCGAATTGAGGCCCTCAATCGCTGATTACTTTCCTGGGGAGTCCGTGCTCCCTAAACACATTGTCCCTGAACAGCACTGCTGTTCCCTGTGAGGTGATATCCGATGTGGTAGGTAGGAAGTAGGTTTTCTTGGTGAACCTATCTACAATGACCAAAACCATGTTGTTTCCTTTTGACTCGGGAAGTGGTCCAACGAAGTCGACTGAGATAATCTCCCAAGGTTCCGTCGGGACTTCATTGGGTCGTAATGGTGCTGCTCGGGCGGTCCTGTCTGGCTTTGCTTTCTGGCATGTTTCACAGCCAGGGATGTATTTCTCGATATCCTTTCGCATGTTGGGCCACCAGAAGTTCCTGGTAAGTGATTCCAACGTTTTAGCCACTCCGGAATGTCCCCATGAGTGATGGATAGCGATGATGTCTTCTCGGAGTGCTGGTACTGCTGGTACATACACACGCCCTTGCCAGGTTATCAATCCCTTGTCGATTTTATATTCTCCTCCCACGGTTTCTAGTCCTTTTATTACCTGGGTTTCCCATTGTCGGTGGGGAACTTCTCTGATATCCTTAATAATGTCATCTATTGCTCGATCATCATCAAGGACATTAACGAAAAGATGTTCTTTGAGGAGGATGACGCCTTCATTGTCATTTTCTCCTTTTTCATGTCCTGCTCGCTGTTATGAGCACACCTCTTATTTTCAACTTTACAGTAACGATATCAATGACACTTACGAAGATATGGTCATGAGGAGTCGGGAGATATTTTTCATTTCTTTTTACCTATTTTATCAAGCTCAAACGTCTATGAACAAAGACTACGCAACGGGACTCTAGGAGGATGGCCTACGAGAACTGCGGTCCCTATTTGGAAGGTGGTTAAGTCAGCATCGGCTATAGAAATAGACCGAGTGCCGACAGGAGTTGCGGCCCAATGATGGGCCTACGCCATGAAAGGAATCATGAGCGGCACGGCGCCTGAGGGGCGACATGGGAACGCCGAAGAGAACCGAGTCAACGGTACAGCATGCATGGGAATCGGCCGAAGTCCTGAACAATAGGAAGGCCACATGCGGACAACCCGGGAGTTGGGTGTGGGAGGATCTCTCCACAAATGGTTAGATGGGCGCAGATCGGATGCTGCGCATTGATCCCGGCATGAGGGACTTTAGCTGCACGCTGTCTGCGCACAGACCAGGAGAAACGGTATATAAGGGCCGTAGTTTAGCGTAGGAGACTCTTAAGTCTCTAGATAGTCTATTGTCACTAGACATAGCTTCTGAGCAACTCGTTTCATCTTTGGACTGAACAAGTCCCCACTCTGAGTCATTAGGTTGTGTCTAGGGCAGTCCTGACACTCGCCGGGACAGTAGGTCTGCTTTAGTATTCGACTTCCCACTTCGGTGCTTTATTGTGAAATTATAGTCTTGCAGGTCTGTAACCCATCTCGCCTGTCGCCTATTTAGATTCTGCGCTTTCCTGAAATATGTCAAGTTCTGATGATCTGTTAGAACTTCAATAGTTTGCTTCGCTCCTTTGAGGTAATGTGCCCATTCGTAGAAGGCGTGCATTACCGCAAGCATTTCTTTATCGTATATTTCATAGTTACGCTCGGCGTCGTTAAGTGATTTCGAAATAAAGGCCACCGGTTTCCACAACCCGTCCTCTCTTTGTTGAGATAGTATTCCCCCTATGGCAAAGTCGGAGGCGTCTACTTCCACCCTAAATTGTCCCTCCTCGTTGGGAATCCTCAATACTACCTCTTCTGCGATAGTGTTCTTGAGCCTGTCAAAGGCTTCATCCTGTAGCTGCGTCCACAGCCATTCTTCCTTTCCTGTAAGCCGTGTCAACAGCTTTGCTAGCTTTGCAAAATCTTTAACAAATCGCCGGTAAAAGTTGACGAAGCCCAGGAACTGTTGGACTTCTTTTTTACACTTGGGCTTCGGCCAATCGGATACTGCTTTCACTTTGGCTGGGTCCATTCGAACAGTGTCTTTCCCAATGATTACTCCCAAAAAGTCTATTTCGTTTTTATCAAAGAAACACTTTTCAGGCTTCAACGACAACTTGTGTTTTTCCAGCTTCTCAAGTATTCGGTTAACATGTTTTGTGTGCTCCTCTTGGTTCCTTGAGAACACCAAGATGTCGTCCATGTAAATGACAACCCATCCCTCAGCTATCTCGACTCGGAAGATGTCGTTCATCATGGTTTGGAAGGTTGCGGGTGAATTGGTTAGTCCGAAAAACATAACAAGCAGTTCGAAGAGTCCCCTATTGGTCCGGAAGGCGGCTTTCCATTCGTCGCCCTCTTTAATGCGTATGTTGTTGTAACCCCAACGTATATCCATTTTCGAAAATACTTTTGCTTGCGATAACTGGTCTACAAGTTCTCCGATGAGAGGTAGGGGGGTAACGGTTCTTGACCGTCATTTCGTTTAGTTTCCTGTAATCCTGTACAGGCCTGAGTTTTCCGTCTTTCTTTTTAACGAAAAAGAAAGGTGACGCCATGGGCGATTTGCTGGGTTGGATTCGTCCAGAATCTAAATTTTCTTTTAAGAACTCATCGAGTTGTTGTTGTTCATCTCGATTTAGAGGGTAGATTTTACAATCTACCGGAGTCGAACCAGGGATTAGTTCTATTGCGTGGTCCCAGCGTCGTCGTGGTGGAAGTTCGTCGAAGGTTTCCTTTTCAAACACCTTCCGATGTTGTAGGTAATGTCGGGGAACTGCCTCCTCCAGTGTCCGTTTCTTTTCTTTTCCAGCCTGCTCCACAGCTATCTTTGTTGCTGTTGAGGCGAAAGCTCGGATTCGTAATTCTGGCTCCCCAATATGTATAGCTAAAAGGTGTTCCCCTTCGTTTAGATGGTATGACACATCAATCTCATCCTCGGGTTCCTGTACAGAGGATGGTTTCCAGCAAGTACCCGGACACCGGTTAAATTCTAAGGATTTCTTTTTCCAGTTTATGGTTGGGTTGTGATGTTCCAACCAGTCGTGTCCTAGGAATAAATCTGTTTTACTGAGTGTGGCGACTGCGCAATCCATAACCTCCTCGTGTGTTCCTATGCGTAACTTGAATTGAACAAAATACTCGACGCTCCCTGACCCGTTCCGTGTTCCATCTGCATTATATACGGGGATGGGTCATAAGAGTTTCTTTTTGTTCATTTTATGTTTTTTAACGAAGTCCTCGCTTATGCACGAAGCAGTGCACCCGGAGTCTAGCAGCATAGTTACATCGGCGGCTTGTAATGTGTCCATAGTGGTTAATGTTCCCTTCAGGTCTAATTCCTGTCTTCTGATTCCTTGTACTACTTTTTCCCTTAAGTGTACTAAATTCCAAAGGGCGTTGGCTTCCGATAGCTTGTTTAGCTGTTTGACAAGTTCTCCATCTACTTCTTTTACTCGCTTGGGTTCTACCCATTGTCTTAGGCATTCGATAGCCGTTTTTTCTGGCTGTTGCCATATGCGCCTTAATATCCAAGGGGTAGTCCAGGCTTTTAGTCTTTTTTCTGGTTTTACGCTCATTTCCATATTTCTTATACGGTGTATGTTCCCACTGCATTCATAGAGTAAATCATGCACGTCAATTGCAGAGTCTACTGGTACTAATACACCGTTACAAGAATTGGAACTATGAGCCAGTTGAACAGAGCGTTTATTCACTGGCTTTCTCCAAAATCCGAGACCCTCCTCGATTTTGGCACATCCTTCCGGGGTTGTTTCCCCATTATCTATGGCTCGGACTACTTGCTTTCCTTTTTCGCCTTGTGTGATCCTTTTCCTTTCCCAACATCTTTCTACAGTATGTCCCTTCTTTCCACAGTTAACGCATTCCGGTATTGGTCTGTTCCCCTTCGGTTGAGGGCACTGTCTACTGCTGTGTCCCTCCTTTCTGCAATTGTAACACCAATATTTACTGGACTTTTTCTTGTCTACGTCCATGGCATTTGGGTCCCGACTCCCTGACGCGAATGGGGCTGGTGCCTTGTACTGATATTGAGGATGGGGATTACTACTTGGGGTTTGTTCCCTATACTCTTGTCGTGTCTTTGGGAAGCCGTACACTTCGTTGGCTTTCCTGTAGGTGCGAGCAAGTGCAGTTACTCTCATTTGTATTTGGAGGAGAGTGGCGTTATCTGGGAGTCCTCCATATCGAATCATGTCTCGTCCCAGGGCTGGGTTGAGGTTACTTTGGAATTGGGAGATTAGTGCTTGATCATTCCAATCAGTGAGCAAGGTAAGTGAATTAAATTTCACAATGTAATCTTCGACCATCATAGTTCCTTGCCTTAACTTTAGCAGGGCTTCAATTGCTTTCTCCTTCGTTTCTGTTGACATGAAGAAATCATGCATTTGATTTTTAAAGTCCGTCCAGTCCGTGAATGGGAACTGGTTAATTAATGGTCATCGCACCCATGCCCGATTGTCGTCCGTTGATTCTCCTTCATTCAGCTGTTGCCAACTGAGTTGTGAACTCCACCCGCTGTTGTCTATCTTGTCTTGGAATTCTTGCAGCGCCTCCTGAAGTGCTTTAAGCTTGACGCCACTCCAATCCGCGGCTCTATCCCCTTTTCCGCCTCTCATCCGGTACAGACATATAGAAATCATTCGTTTGTGGTCTGTTTCCCGTGCCAGCATGAAATAGGTTCCCATTTGTCTCAGCCATCCATCGACCATTCATGGATCCCCCTGATAATAGTCGGGCATTTCTGCCTTTGTCAGGGGTCCTGGTTCCGGCCGAGAGCTTCACTGATATTCATTTATTATTGCTACAAGGGCCTGTCCGGCGCTGGTGATGGCTCGCTGCCATTCCTCTTCTTGGCGGTGGATATCATTCTCTCTTGCGGCTACTGCTGCCGCAGGCTGGGTATCGGGGAGAGATTCTAAGGTTTCCGAATCCATCCAATAGTTTCTCCATCCAAGTACTGCGTGATAGGCTTGGGTGACCATTTCTACAGTGAGTCGGAAATTTCCAACACCGACCCGATGTGATCCATATCCCTGCCACATCATGGCCTTCATCCATGGCCATCCACCAGGTTCGCCTGATACCCTGACACAGTGCCACATGCAGTTGCACCCCTTGGTTCGCCTCCAATAGATTGGTCTGTTTTCGTCCATAAGTTCTGGGTCCCATCCATATATTTCCTGGATCGTCGGGTATGCTGGCCATTTATAGGCGTTCCAGTATTCCCGCTTTACTAACCATAGGTAGCAATATCCTGGATGTTTCGGGTGCAACTTGTTTTGTTGCTGTTCCGTTAGACCTGGACGACCGTTTCTCAGACAAGGGTCTATTTCTACCAGAGCTGCCGCTGCGTCTGATCACGCTGGTTGCTCTGGTGATCCTAAATTGCTTTCCTCCCCTAGGCTTATTATCTCGCCTTCTTCGGGGTTTCCTGCTCCTATCTTATAGTGTCCCATGCCTTCTCGGTTTAGACACTCAACGTGAAACCATCCCCTTGTGTTACTGTTATATTTTTCGATGTGTAACATGTTGGATTGAGAATAGGTTTTTCGTATGATGGTGGTGATGTCCTCGTTCCGAAGGCTCTTGTCCCAGTTACAAATTTCCTGTAACTGTGGATAGGCCGGCCACAAGAATTCGTCCCAATAGTCTTTCTTTATTAATACCAGGTAGCAATATCCTGGTATGTCGGGGTGTAACCCGCTGTCGACCCATGACATCCTTGGGTATGGATAAGGGAGCCAGAATTCCTTTTCGACGTTCCGTCTCCACTGGTCGATTTGTCGTTTTTTATGGGCGTTATTTGCCCCTTGAGGGTATTCCTCGGTTGACAACCAATCTGCTGTCGTAGGGATGCTGCCATTCCAATGAGCTGCGTCTCCTCCAGCATTGATGACTTTGGCTTTGCTTTCTTTACCAGCTAGTGTTGCTGCTGCGTATGACCGCGCTGGTTGCACTACTGGCTCTCGTTCTTTTACTTCCGGGTATGTTCGTCCGGCTGCTTGATTTACTGCTTCTCGTACAGTAATCGTAGATCATAAGTCGACCTTTTTGATAGATGTGGTGGCCAGGGGGCGATTCTTTAATCGACGTTTGGACTTTGATTGTCCTCCAAAACGTACAGTCCAGGTATAGTGAGAGACCTTATGAAGATCCACGAGTTCGTCCCATGTGTATTCAATGTCGTCCCGCTGTACGGCGGATTCCTCAATGATGTGACATCGTCCTGGTCGAATACTGTCCTGGATGGCGAATACTACAGTGTCGTCTCTAAGCTCCGGCTCCCAATTTATAATATCGTAGAGGGTAGGCCAAGCAGGCCAGTTAAACTTGTCATAGTACTCGGCTTTGAATAAGTACATATAACAATATCCGTTCTGCCTCCATTGGTTGGGAGCGATGGAACTCCTTGCCACTGGTCCAGGTAGATATGCCTTGACACAGGCCCTCCATCCCAATAGTCTGGCTTTGTGATCGTTCCAGGTGTCCTCTCCTATCTCAGATAAAAAGTGGTCTAAGCCAATGGTTCGGAGTTTTTCAATTGGCTCCGTGAGTAGGCATTCTGGTGTGATGGGAAGGATCCGTCCCGGCGGCTTTGTGACGAGTAAGGGATCATGTCGAATCCCTTGATGACGTTCTTCGTCTTCTTTCTCTCGTTTCCATTTGGCATAGCGGGTGGCTCGTATGTTGCCATTCATGGTGTGCATCCAGGCATTCCAGTCTTCGTGCGACATGGTCATGCCGTCGTGTTCGTACAATTCTTCTACGTGGTGAGCACATTGAAGTCGTTCCACGGCCACTTGGTGTCGCAAGATGGCTTTGTCCCCGTTGTTGATTAGCATCAACCATTGGTTGTATTTTGAAGACACAAGAGCCAGCCAGATTGGGTTGGAGGTGTCGCCCTTATATTGGTCCTCCAATAGATGCATGAGAGTTTGGTACTCCTGCTCGGCTTTGCGCATTGCGCGCTCCGCTCGTAGCACAGCTTTGCTTGCTGCGCGTTCTGCCAGAAGAGCCTCCCATGCTTCCTTCTGTTCGAACTCCTGTTGGAGCTCCCTTTCTCGTAATAACTGTTGCGCCTCGGCGCATTCCTAATCTGACATGATTGTCGTAGCGGCGTACGATGGTATCACCGATAAAGGTAGGTGTCCTTGTAAGGACAAGTTCGGTGGTGTTAGCCCAGTCCGCCTCGAAGATTTGACCGATCTCCGAGAGTGTTGCCTGGGCATATGGGAGTATGTATTGGAAGTGGCAATTCATTTTTTGATGAGGGAAGGTGCAAGAATGTTCCTGTAAAAAGATCTTCAACCAAGTTCAGGGCCTCCACTGACACTTGATCTGTTCTTTGCGGCAGTCGAAATCCGCGCCTGTCAATGATGCCTCTTGGGAAACGAGAGGGTTGTTGTCTGCAGTGTTGTGGGTCCGCAAGCTACTCAGTTATGTGCACCCCGCAATTCGCCTCAATGTCCTTGTGCTCAGTTATCAGCCCGAAATCAGGTAGGGCTGCTGATACAGAGGGTATGAGAGGACTTTAGTTCAGCCTTGATATGCACAGTAACCGGTTTGTTTCGCTCGTTCCTGAGCTTTTCCGCAACTGCAGTGTACGTTACCCCGAGCGTGTCTATGGTCTCCTGCCTACACTGCTCTCGGGCGAACTCATACTCTCGTCTGCAACTGTTTTGTAGACAGGCCCAACGGGCGAATTGAGGATCTCTTGTTCGAGACCCATTGACAGTATGTGTGTTGGAGTTGATGTCGCCAACGGTCCCGGGATAATCGGGTTACAACCGTCAAAGTGAAACTAGGCCTTCGATTGTCAAGGAGCAACTATGAGCAACGTGCTCGGTGCTGGACAGTACGAAGGGGTAGAGAGTAAAGTCTCTAGATTATGTCAGGACTGCCCTAGACACAACCTAAGCGACTTACAGTGACCCAAAAAAGCATTGCAATGTTTGGCTGTTTTGCATTGTATGGTCTGATAAAAATCAAATAAATTATTTAAAATGCTACAAATATTTGACAACAATATAGACCTTCTTGGCTTTAAAGTTCATCAAGAATTAAGGAATTCTATTAAGTTCTCATGGAGTTATGTTTATTTTAATTGAGAGACCTCATTGCAACAGTTTTTTGGCTGGTATATTTGGTATCAATAACTTGGGTTTTCAGTACTTGGTATGGCCTCCTTTGGCTCCAATCACAGCTTCCACCCTCCTTGGCATGCTCTCAATCAACTCCTGACACACCCTTGCATCAATTGCATTCCACTCTTCACTTATCCTTTCCCACAACTCCAAGACACCTTTGGGTGGTACTGGGTATGATCCCAACCTTCTTTTAAGATGGTGCCAGAGATGCTCAATGGGATTGAGATCAGGAGACTGTGCTGGCCAGTCCATGACATTGATTTCATGATCTTGAAGCCATTTCCTTGCCTTCTTGCTGGTGTGCTTTGGATCATTATCTTGTTGAAAGATGATGTCACCAGGATTTCTGTTATAAAACCTGATGCTGCCATCAAGGTCCTCATCCAAAATCCTCACATAGAGGTCAGCATCCATCCTCCCATCAATCTTGACTGCATATCCAGTCCCTTCCCACAGCATGCAACCCCATATCATCACAGAGCCTCCACCAAACTTGACAGTTCCCTGTACCAACCAGTCACTGAGGTTCTCCTTGTCCTTCTTCCATGCCCATATCCTCCCATCTGACCCAAGACAATTGATTTTAGTCTCATCAGACCATACCACCCTCTTCCAGTCCTCTACAGTCCAATCCTGGTGTGCCAGAGCAAAATCCAATTGAGCCTTCCTATGCTTGGCTGTCAAAAGTGGCTTCCTCTTCTTCACCACAGCCTTCATCCCTGCCTTCTTGAGGTGCAATCTGACTGTCTCTGATGCAAGAGGCTTGTTAATGACATTCTCAAGCCTCTTGGCCACTTGGACAGCATTTTCAGCTTGCCCAGAGGTGATAAGGTGGAGTGCATAGAGGATATTGGCTTCTGTAAGCTTGGATGGACAACCACCAGTGTCCTTCACAAGGTTAGGACAGTGCTTGGAGCGCAGTCTAGAGATGGTGGAAGCATGTACTCCAGTCCTGGCAGCAATCTGATGAGCTGAGACAACAGAGTCAAGCAGGGAGAGGATGTTGGCAGTCTGAGCAGGAGAGAGGGATCTCATAGTGATGGTGGTTCAAGTTCAACAGTTGTTTGGCCTTGTTTACACTTTTCAACAAACATTCCATCAATTTGTACATGCTTGGACCATGTCAAGATGTGACATAGTGCAATTTAATTGGTGAAGTGTGTCAGCCCAAAAACTGTTGCAATGAGACTGCTCAATTAAAATAGACATAACTCCATGATAACATAATGAAATTACTTAATTCTTGATGAACTTTGAAGCCAAGAAGGTCTATATTGTTGTCAAATATTTGTAGCATTTTACATAATTTATTTGATTTTTATCAGACCATACAATGCAAAACAGCCAAACATTACAACGCTTTTTTGGGTCACTGTAAGTGGGACTTGTTAAGTCAAAGACGATTCTGATTGCTCTATAGCTATGTCTAGTGATAATAGACTATCTAGAGACTTAAGAGTCTCCTACGCTAAACTACGGCCCTTATATACCGCTTCTCCTGGTCTGTGCGCAGACAGCGCGCAGCTAAAGTCCCTCATGCCAGGATCAATGCGCAGCAGCCGATCTGCGCCCATCTAACCACTCGTGGAGAGTTTCATCCCTTCCCATCTCTTGGGTTATCCGCATGTGGCCTTCCTATTGTTCAGGACTTCGGCCGATTCCCATGTCGCCCCTCAGGCGCCGTGCTGCTCATGATTCCTTTCATGGCGTAGGCCCATCATCAGGCCGCATTTCCTGTCGGCACTCGGTCTTATCTATAACTGATGCTGACCTAACCTCCTTCCTAATAGGGACCGCAGTTCACGTAGGCCATCCTCCTAGAGTCCCGTTGCGTAGTCTTTGCTCATAGACATTTGAGCTTGATAAAATAGATAAAAAGAAAAGAAAAAGATCCTCCGACTCCTTGTGATCATATCTTCATAAGTGTCATTGATGTCGTTACTGTAAAGTTTTTGAAATGAGAGGTGTGCTCATAACAGAAGTGTTCCCATACGAAACGTCGAATTCCGGGATTAGCGGGGATAGTCTCGTATGTCCCGTCGAGTTGTTGATAGCAGGTCAGGGGGCCTTTCACTGGAACGTCGTCAATGTATGGAATAGTGAGGTCTGGGATCTCTGGCTGCAGGATGGAGGTGATGTCGTTGTGGAAAATAGGGACGGAGTTCGTCCAACCCATAGGCAGCGTTGTCAGGCGCATGGCTCCAAAGGGCGTCTGAAAAGTCGTCAAGTCGCGAGAACCTTCTGCAAGCGGGCGTTCATCATATCCGACGTAGAGGTCCAGCATTGCCCCGCAGGCCCTACCAGCGAAGTTCTCCATGATGTGTTCCGGGATAGGCATGACACTGGAGTGGCGGATGGTGATGGCATTGAGGGGCTCGAGCGAATGTACTAGCCGCAACTTGCCATTTTTCTTTAATACGCAAAACCAGCGGGATCGGTATGAGGAGTTGGATGGCTCGTAAACACCGGCGTCGATCTTGGTATGGATGATCTCGCAGATTTGGTCATACAGTCCCAGCAGAATTGGGATATTGCGTTGAACCCATGGTGTATGCGGAACTGTCGGAATGTCAATAGGCGGGAAATACTCTGTTTTAAACTGTCCGCGTTCACTGTCATCCCAGGCGAACGCTTGGTCATGCTTGGTCATGAAATGGTGCATTAGCTTCCGTTCCTCGGGCCACAGGAAGTCCTTGTCGTGTTCTTGATCTAAATTTTCCATATGTTCCTGCGTATACCTTCCAAAGGGTATGAAGTCCTGCGGGTTTGTGCTGAGTTCCGGTAGACTGGCTAGTGGGTTGCCTTTAATTTCTCGAACGATTCTGAATTCTTGCAGTAGCTGGCTAATAACTGGCTTGACTTTCTTGTCGACTGGCTTGTACTTCTTTTTCTGCGGGGATAAAAACACTGGTGAGACGTTATTGCGGCGAGGGTTGCGGGGCTTGGGGCAGGATGGTTCCGCGGAGTTGGACTTGCTAGGGCATCATATTGTTTCGTGAAGGTAGGCGCGGGTTTTCGGGTCGCATTTGGTCGTGTCGCATTCGTTAAAACTTAGCGCAGCTCCGAGGTACAAGTGAGCAAGGTTTGGATTGTCTGTGCTACTGCTATGTACATCGGAGGAGCGCTGTATTGATAGGACTGGGGTATACGCTTCTATTTCTATGGGGTGCTGAGCTTGGTCAATCAATATAATACAGGCTACCTCTCCGTGATTTTCAATCAGTTCCTTGAGGCCACTTGAAAACCCTCCTTTTCCTCACGCATTTGGACGAAACATGGTGGCCTGCGGGGTATGGTCAGGATGGTAACAACTGCGTCACTGTTGGGATCATGGATCGTGATGGTTTGTTCTTCGTTTTGGTAATTTTTGACCACCGATTGGGCAAGCACGTCGAAGGGGCAGCCGAGAAGGATGTCGTATGCGGGGGGAGCGGATGACGTGTACTTGGAAGTATAGCTCGATGTTGCCCACCTTGAACAGTACATCCTTAGCCAAACTGAGCGATGTGTTGACCTCGCTGTTGGCTGCTTCCATGTCGATTTTTATTGTGGGGTTGTAGGCGATTCCTAGCTGGTGGCTGACGGCGTCGGACATGCATATGATGGAGCACCCAGGGTCCACAACGCAGTTGACTATTGCGCGGTCATCGACTCTAGCCTGTATGCACCGCAGCGCGTCGGACTCCTTGCCAACCTTGAGATGAGCCTTGTATTGGGGGTCTGCCGCGTAGTATGCTTCAGCTATGTCTGGCAGGGCGAAGACATTGCACATGTCCATGGGGTTGGTAGCGGGATTGGCGGGGTTGGTGACAGGGACACGACGCGGAGTCAAGAACTCGCGCATCTTGTGGTGGACGTCGGGCGAGGCTGCTAGCAGCTCCTCGAAGCTAAGGTTGGCGGTGGGACTCATGAGGACGCGTTTGAAGATTTGATCGATGGCCTGTGGGTTTTGCGCGGGAGTGGCGGTGGTGTACGAGGGATCCTTGCTCTTTGTTGTGGCTCCAAATGGTTGGTCAGTTGGGGGCTGATAGTTGGCATCGCGGGCGTTGGCAAAGGGGTGCGTAGGTGGCTGGTCGCAGGCTTTGGCGACTCCCGGCGAGGTGATTTCTTCTGGTGGCGGGGCTGGTGCTGCTGCTGGTGGTTGCGGTTCCTTTCCTCTGGCGCATAGCGGAATTTCTACTCTGTCAAATACTACCTTGTTTTTCTTGGCAGCTTGCAACGCTACCAGGGTCCTTTGTACATGTTCAATCTCTTCATCGACGTCATCCATGGGGTTTGCTGCTGTCTCGTTACTTAAAATCGGCGCGGTGCTTGATGTTGCCAGCTCTTGATGGTTGTCGCAGGGCGAGTAAAACATAGCGGGGTGGATTCCAGACTGCTGGGTTGGTTGGGCATTGACTTGTCAGTGGTATTCGTCAATGTGCTCCTTCATATTGCTCCCGGGTAAATATCTTGATACGTAGTTGCCAGTTGGCAACACTATTCATCCCTCGAGGTTCCTTGTAATTTTCCCGTTCGTGATGTAGCTGTCAACGTCTGGGCATCGACCTATAAAGTGGGCCAGGTTGCCACAGAACATGCAACCCGGGATGGCGGGGCATGTACTGGAATTAGTGCCTAGCGGAACTGCATTGGAACCAGTAGCTGGCGTCGTCTGTGACCAATTCCGTGGAGCTGGTGCGCATGTCTGGGTTGTAGCGAGTGATTGTGTAAGGGATTGCAGCATCGTCTGTGTCTGTAGCGAACTTTGCACCATCTTCTCCATGAGGCTGAACATATCTTCTGTCTTCACACCAGATGTTGCTACTGGCTCGAGTTTGGCTGGCGGGGTTGACGCGGGGTTGGCGGAGTTGGCAACGGGGTACTCTGGTCTAGCGGTATGGGGCGCGGCGGGCTTGTTGATTAGTTTATCGTAAAACGACACACCCTGGATAACTTCCTGCGCGGCCGCTAATGTTTGTTTGAGAGAGTAGGGGTCATCGCAGTGTACGTTCGGGTACTGGCTGTGCATATACCTGTACATTTCTGTTCCAACGTGGACCTGGAACCCTTTGAAGAAGTATTCGCTCTGTTGGCGCGTCGAGAGCCGGCCATTTTTGATGAGATACTTCATTATTACCAGAAAGCACTGGTAATAGCTGCAGAGGTCTTCTGTGGTTTGGATTCCGAGGTGGAGAGTTTCTTCGATTAGGCGGTCCAAATCCGCCTGCGTGTGTTCGCGCTTGTTGATTACTCCGGTGTACAGCGCGGTTACTGATGCCTTGAAAGCCTCATACGTTGAGGCGGCGTCGAAGGTGTCTACACCTCCCCATAGATCGTATTCCATGTCGTGGAGGTAGCGCAGCACGTATACCTTTTTCTGTTGCGCGGAAGTGATGCCAGCTTCGCTAAACAGCAGTTCGAGTTCATCGAAGTAGCGCGGAAGGCGGTGGGGTTGATTTGAATCGAAGCAGGGTGCGGCGGAGGCATATCGAGCGGGCATGGGCTTGGTTTGTGCATGGTCGGCCATCTTGACTGTTGGTGGAACTAGGTTGTCGGGATTTGAAGTTGAAATACTGGAACTGGAACTTGAACTTGAGGATACTGGAGGCGGGCTTGGCAATGGTTGCGGGAGTTCCGATGGCGACAAGGTGAGCAGGCTTGATTCGTTGGAGTGGGGCGGATCTGGTGGGTTGGCTGGCAGGGTGCTGGTGGAAATGTCGAAGGAATGGAATGTCTCGGATTGATCTGGCGGGCTACGAGAGGATGTTGAGGGTTGGTGGAAGGCTCTGTCGATATCGTCGATGGCTTGGAATTCCGGGGCAAGGCCTAGTCATCTGCGGGATTGACATTGGAACGTGTTGGTGCTTTTGAATATTTCACTCAATGCCTCGCTAGGGTCCTGCTGTAAAAGTTGCTGCGCATTCTCGGCTCTTCATTTAAGCGAGTTGTACCAATCGGAGAAGATGCTGGCAGATGACGGGGATGGGGCGTAATGACCGGGGAATTGCTGGTCCCAGGGTGATTCGGGCAGTGTTGACGGCATAATTCTTTCAATGCCTCACTGGGGCAGCCAATATGATAAGTTCGCCCCGCTATTGGAAATAGCGAGGATCAGGAAGGGGTGAGGTCGTTGAAGAGTTCCTGTCAACTCCAGTGTGCTCGATGACAATGCTACGATGCGCGGAACTGGCAACTCCGTGGATAATAATGTTGGTCACACAAGGCGTAACTGCAATGAACGCGGGATGCGGAGTACGACAAAAACTCAGAGGCGTGAACGAAACAAGGAGGACGAGACTCGAAGGCTGGGGTGTACTATATTATTTTTCTTCTAAGTGTTGTACATGAGCTTATATACGTTTTTCTACCCTACTAATAACGAAGTGACTCTGCAAATTTTCACCTTGCAACCGTATATCCAAATCCGTCTTGAAAGTCTTCACGCAATGGGGCTAGCTGAGGGACGCGACAGTGGTATAGGAGCGCCACAGTGAGAGCCAGTATCGCGACCCGACTCGGGATGCTAATAGAGTCGTATACTTGAAATAGACGTTGCTGATTGCCACACACGGCAACGCTGGGATTCATCTGGCTTGACGTGTCCCTGTTCTCTATTCTCCACGGACCTGACTGGTCTATACCGTAGTTGGTCGTCGGCCGATGAGTTTACTTGTCCGCTAGGGGCCTGATCCGCTATGTTGGTGCATCACTAGGGATGACATGGCGTCCGTGTATGGGTGACCCTTGGATTGTAGACTGTAGATCCTTCCTAACGCAGATATGGTATTGATGTCGGCAGTCCCTTCTCTGGTGACCTAAGTTGTGCTGGCTGACAATTTTATGCGGGTTGGCTGACAGGGTGCTTTATTGGATGCGAACGACCAACTAGCGCAGGTTTTGGGTGGCGTATGCAGGAGACGACTTGGTCGTTGGGCGTGGGTGACGCTTGCCCTATAGCGGATAATCGCGGAGTTGGCGGAGTTGCGTGTAACTAGCGCGGAAGACTTGCGGAAGACTTTGGATGGGTGCAGATGCTAAGTGACGGGGTCAGGCATGTGTAATCCTAGTGAGGGTAAGGTTTCTAATGTCTAGTGCTGAGACTAATCCATTTGATACCTATACACCGTCACATCGGAACAATGCTCATCATCGTGACCTGATGTGGGATGCTAATAGAGTCGTATACTTGAAATAGACGTTGCTGATCACTGCGCATGGCAACGCCGGGATTCATCTGGCTTGACGCATCCCTGTTCTCTATTCTCCACAGACCTGACTGGTCTATACCGTAGTTGGTCGTCGGCCGATGGGTTTACTTGTCCACTAGGGGCCTGATTCACTATGTCGGTGCGTCACTAGGGATGATGTGGCGTCTGTGTATGGGTGTCCCTTGGATCGTAGACTGTAGATCCTTCCTAACGTGGATATGGTATTGATGGTGGCAGTCCCTTCTCCGGTGACCTAAGCTGTGCTGGCTGACAATTTTATGCAGGTCGGCCGACAGGGTGCTTTATCGGATGCGAACAACCAACTAGTGTGGGTTTTGGGTGGCATATGCAGGAGGCGACTTGGTCGTTGGGCGTGGGCGATGCTTGCCCTATAGCGGATAATCGCGGAGTTGGCGGAGTTGCACGTAACTAGCACAGAAGACTTGCAGAAGACTTTGGATGAGTGCAGATGCTAAGCGACGGGGTCAGGGCAAGTATAATCCTAGTGAGGGTAAGGTTTCTAACATCTAGTGCTGAGACTAGTCCATTTGATACCTATACACCATCACATTGGAATGATGCTCATCATCTCCCCCCCACTTAAAAATCTGACTGTCCTCCGTCAGTCGTGCGAAGGGATTGAATGGTGGATTGCTGGGTTTTCAGCTGCAGTGCTCTCCATGTGGTATGACCTATGAAATGAAATGAAAGAAACTATACTACAAATGAAACTGAGATAAAAAGAAACATGTGTGAGTGCCTGCTGGGCTTATAACATGTGATATGTCTTGGTCCGGCTGTGTGCAGACGTCTCCTTCATATTTGGGAAAGCAGGGTCCATGGGATTGGGCCTTGGCTGTGTGCGCTACTTGGGTGTGTCGACTTCCAGTCACAGGATCATGCGATTGCAGCCTTCGTTGAATTGACTTTAAACTTCATTCCTCCAGTTCTCTTCATCATCCTTAACTACCATGTCTGTCGCTCAACAAACTCTCGAATATAATTCTGATGAAGAAATTGCACGCATGGAGGCGCAGCTGGAATGGGAAGAGGAGGAGCGGTGCACATGGGAAGAGGCGGAAAGACAAGCCCGTGAGGAAACTGTGGCCTGCTTGGCATTGCTAAAGGCTGAGAGGGCTAGGAAGTTGCAGGAGGCTGCTGAGCGGAAGGCTCGCGAAGAGCAGGAGGCGGCAGAACAAAAGGCGCGAGAGGAGGAAGAAGCACAGCACAGGGCTGCAGAAGAGGCAGAGTGGAAGTTACGCGAGGAGAGAGAGGCTGCTGAATGCAGGGCTTGGGAGGAACGTGAAACAGCAGAATGGCAGGCGCATGAGGAACGAGAGGAAGTGGAGCAGCGAGCTCATGAGGAAGAAGAAGTTTGGTGGAAGGCTCATGAAGAGGAAGCCGCAGAAGTCGAGTGGCGATGACAGGAAGCCGAGACGTGTCGTCAACAAGTGGCATTGCCCCGGGTATGACTCCGCTTGCCTGAGCATCAACCAGGCTCCTCTTTGGACGTCGCAACCGTTTGGGTGCAGGTCGAGGCGGAGGAAGCAACAATGGAGGAGGCAGATGAAGCGACATTGGCGGCACTGGTTGCCATGAATCAAAAGGAGACCGCGCGGGCTCAGTGGAAGCAGAAGCGGGCGTGGGGGTGGAGGCTGGTCCATCTAAGTGGGCCAAGTCATGGTCGCCAAATGAGCTGCCTTGCGACTGGTGAGTTTTCTTCTCTTTCCTTTCCACGTCTTTCCTGATCCTTTACTAGGTGCTCATTGGCAGGCATAACCTGCTACCCATCCCCAGGGCCTAGAAGCAAGGTCTGCGCGGAGTGCCAGCGCCTCTGCCAAAGGTGTGTCGTGAGTGGCATTCCCGTATTCAGGCAGGACAAAAAGATCATCAAGTCGAAGGTTATTGTGGTAAGTGACAAGGAAGACAACATCCAGGTCACAGAAGAGGCCATTCCACAGGACATGAGCACCAGGGCCTCAACCTCTGAAGATGGCCCAACAATGGGTTCGACAAGGGAGACCATTTCCCTACTCCAAGAACAAAATTGGCTCCTCCACGAGCAAAATCAATGGTTGCACGACCAGACTCGCCTTCTTGCCATCCTTTCACAAACATTCATCAGGTCTTCCAACGTACAGACCAAAATACTCCAGGAGTTGAGCTCCCTCCGTGGGTCGTCTGGGCATGTCGAAGATCTTCTCGAGAGGTCGCTGGGGTGCCCACCTACTCCGTACAACAATGGGGGCTGGTCAGGCTATACGAGCCCATCCAAGGTGAACTGGAGCCCCATGCCACCCAGCAAGGAGCTGGAATATGTCGATGAGGAACAGGTGGTAGCAGGATGAGTGGGGTCTTCCTCAAGTGCAGGGGCAGAGGTGGCAGTAGCGGGGATGGGGGCAATGAACGAGACTGGCGACTCCCCTATGGAGCCGCCTGCTCATTTTTTCTTCTACCTAGTTGTTTCTCTGCAGCTTTCTTCATATCGTTTTTAGTTTCTTGATGTACTGACGCAATACAACTATTCCTTGCTCACTGTGGAATGGGTTAGTAGTCTAAGCCAGAAAAGATAGCGGTCTGGAAGTCTGTATCAAAATTGCAGATGAGACAACTGTAGGTAAAAGTAGGCGAGGAATGAAGAAGAACTTTACTAGTGGTCCTGGGTATGTATTCAAAAATTAAACAGCACGGAGTTGGTGGAATTTGCGTGGGATTAGGAGTTGTTATCTAAGTGTCATACATGTCTTTGTTTTCTTCTATGTCAGAAAGATGGCCAGTCAAATCTTCATTGTCTTCATTGTTTGCTGGCGCCATGTTGGTTGGGTCGTCGTCACCTAATGAGCTGGAGTTGGACATCTGCCGAACATTTTCCTTGGAGGTGTCGAGCACATTCTCTGGTATGGTTAACCGCTTGTGGGCAAAGTATGGAATTACGCAGTATGCCATGTATGGTCTGTCAAGTATGGTGCCATCGAGCTCACAAATAATGTAAGCTCCTCCACGGTTATGGGATAGAACAACATAGGGGCCAATATAGCAGGGGCACATCTTCTTGTTGAGTGACTTCTCTATGGCGGTGTTGCGGACCAAAACTAAATCCCCTCGCTGGAAGTCAAAGTCCCTGATGATCGTTGGGTGCTCTTGCTCGAACTGTTTTGCTGCGGCTACGTGGGCTTGATAGACTTTGTCTTTGAGAGCCTCTGTTTGGGCACAACGCTTCTGCAACTCCATGGCACGGTGATAGGTTCACCCCACTATTGGAAATAGCAAGGAATGGGAAGGGGTGAGCTCGCAAAAGAGTTCCCGTCAACTCCAGTGCGCTCAATGACAACAGTACGCTGCACAGAACTGGCAACTCCGCAGATAATAACATTGGTCACACAAGGCATAACAGCGATGAACGTGGGACACAGAGTACAACAAAACTCAGAGGCGTGAATGAGACAAAGAGGGTGTAGCTGAAAGGACGAGACTCGAAGGCTGGGGTGTACTATGTTTTTTTTTCCAAGTGTTGTACATGAGCTTATATACGTTTTTCTACCCTACTAATAATGAAGTGACTCTGCAAATTTTCACCTTGCAACCGTATATCCAAATCCATCTTGAAAGTCTTTGCGCAATGGGGCTAGCTGAGGGATGCAACAGTGGTATTGGAGTGCCGCGGTGAGAGCCAGTATTGCGACCTGACGCGGGATGCTAATAGAGTTGTATACTTGAAATAGACGTTGCTGATCGCCGCGTGTGGCAATGCCGGGATTCATCTGGCTTGACATGGCCCTGTTCTCTATTCTCCGCGGACCTGACTGGTCTATACCATAGTCGGTCATCGGCCGATGGGTTTACTCGTCTGCTAGGGGCCTGATCCGCTATGTTGGTGTGTCGCTAGGGATGATGTGGCATCCATGTATGGGTGACCCTTGGATCGTAGACTGTAGATCCTTCCTAACGCAGATATGGTATTGATGGCGGCAGTCCCTTCTCTGGTGACCTAAGCTGTGCCAGCTGACAATTTTATGTGGGTCGGCCGACAGGGTGCTTTATCGGATGCGAACGACCAACTAGCATGGGTTTTGGATGGCGTACGCAGGAGACAACTTGGTCGTTGGGCATGGGCGACGCTTGCCCTATAGCAGATAATCGTGGAGTTGGCAGAGTTGTGTGTAACTAGTGTGGAAGACTTGCGGAAGACTTTGGCTGAGTGCAGATGCTAAGCGACAGGGTCAGGCATGTATAATCCTAGTGAGGGTAAGGTATCTAACATCTAGTGCTGAGACTAGTCCGTTCGATACCTATACACCGTCACATCAGAACGATGCTCATCATCTCCCCCCCACTTAAAAATCTGACTGTCCTCAGTCAGTCACGCAAAAGGATTGAATAGTAGATGGCTGGGTTTTCGACTGCAGTGCTCTTCATGTGGTATGACCTATGAAATGAAATGAAAAGAAACTATACTATGAATGAAACTGAGATATAAATGAAACATGCATGAGTGCCTGCTGGGCTTATAACCTGCGATACATCTTGGTCCGGCTGCATGCAAACATCTTCTTCATATGCGGAAAAGTGGGGTCCATGGGATTGGGCCTTGACTGTGCATGCTACTTGGGTATGTCGACTTCCGGTCACGGGATCGTGCGATTGCAGCCTTCATTGAATTAACCTTTAAACTTCATCCCTCCATTTCTTCTCATCTTTTGCCATCATGTCCTCTCCTCAGCCTACTTCCGATTATGCTTCTGATGACGAAATCACATGCATGGAGGCACAATTGGCACGAGAGGAGGAGGAGCAGCATGCGTGAGAGGAGGCAGAGAGAAGAGCCCGCAAGGAGACCGCGGCCCAATTGACCTTATTGAAGGCTGAGCGGGCCCACAAGTGACAAGAAGCAGCTGAGCAGAAGGCTCGAGAAGAGCGGGAGGCTGCGGAACGAAAAGCTCGAGAAGAGGAAGAAGCACGGCACAGGGCTGCGGAAGAGGTGGAGTGGAAGTTAGGCAAAGAGAGAGAGGCTGTAGAGGAGAGGGCTCGAGAGGAGGAGGCGCAGAGGAGAGCTGCTGAAGAAGCCGCTGAACGCAGGGCTCGGGAGGAACATGAAACAGCAGAGTGGCAGGCACGTGAGGAACAGGAGGAAGCGGAGAGGCGAGCTCACGAGGAAGAAGCCGCGGAAGTCGAGCGGCAACAACAGGAAGCCGAGACGCATAGTCAACAAGTGTTGTTGCCTCAAGTACAACTCTGCTTGCCTGAGCGTCAACCAGGCTCCTCTTTGGACGTTGCTACGGTTTGGGCGCAGGTCGAGGTGGAGGAAGCGATGATGGAGGAGGCAGATGAAGCGATGTTGGTGGCACTGGTTGCTGTGAATAAAAAGGAGGCCACGTGGGCTCAAGGAGAGCTGCTGAAGAAGCCGCTGAACACAGGGCTCAGGAGGAACATGAAACAGCAGAGTGGCAGGCACATGAGGAACGGGAGGAAGCAGAGAGGCGAGCTCATGAGGAAGAAGCCACGGAAGTTGAGCGGCGACAACAGGAAGCCGAGATGCGTAGTCAACAAGTGTCGTTGCCTTGAGTACGACTCCGCTTGCCTGAGCGTCAACCAGGCTCCTCTTTGGACGTTGCTATGGTTTGGGCACAGGTCGAGGCGGAGGAAGCGATGATGGAGGAGGCGGATGAAGCGATGTTGGCAGCACTGGTTGCTGTGAATAAAAAGGAGGCCGTGTGGGCTCAGCAGAAGCAGAAGCGGGCACGCGCTGCGAGCACAGGGGTGGAAGCTGGTCCATCCAAGTGGGCCAAGTCGAGGTCGCCAAATGAGCTGCCTTGCGACTGGTGCGTTTTCTTCTCTTTCCTTTCCACGTCCTTCCTGATCCTTTACTAGGTGCTCATTGGCAGGTATAACCTGCTACCTGTCCCCAGGGCCTAGAAGCAAGGTCTGCGCGGAGTGCCAGCGCCTCTGCCAAAGGTGTGTCATGAGCGGCGTTCCTGTATTCAGGCGGGACAAGAAGATCATCAAGTCGAAGGCTATCATGGTAAGCGACGAGGAAGACAACATCTGGGTCACGGAAGAGGCCATTCCGTGGGACACGAGCACCAGGGCCTCCACCTCTGAAGATGGCCCAACAATGGGTTCAACGAGGGAGACCATTTCCCTACTCCAAGAACAAAATCGGCTCCTCCGCGAGCAAAATCAATGGTTGCATGACCAGACTCACCTTCTCGCCATCCTTTTGCAAACCTTCATCGGGTCTTCCAACATACAGACTGAAATACTCCGGGAGTTGAGCTCCCTCCGCAGGTCATCTGGGCATGTCGAAGATCTTCTCAAGAGGTCGCTGGGGTGCTCGCCCACGCCGTATGATAACACGGGTGGCGCGGATTATGATAGCACTTCGGATGTGTGCTGGAGTCCTGTGCCGCCTAGCGAGGAGCTAGAGTATGTTGACAAGGAACAGGAGGTAGCGGAATGAGCGGGGTCTTCCTCAAGCGTGGGGGCAGGGGTGACGGTGGCAGTAGCGGAGGTGGAGGTGACAGACAAGGCTGGTGACTCCGCTATGGAGCCGCCAGCTCGTTTCAACTAGTCTTGGTGCTCCACGGACCTCTTTGTACTTTATTATCTTGTATCTTGGCCTAATACCACCTTTTCTTGTGCTGTGATGAAATGGATTAATAATCTTTAGTCGGAATCTATAGCTGTCTGGGAGTCTGTATAGAAATTATGGATGAGACAACTGTAGGTAAAAGTAGGCGAGGAATGAAGAAGAACTTTACTAGTGGTCCCAGGGTATGTATTCAAAAATTAAACAGTGTGGAGTTGGCGGAACTTGCGTGGAACTAGGAGTTGTTATCTAAGTATCGTACATGTCTTTGTTTTCTTCTATGTCAGAAAGATCTTCATTTGAGTCTTCGTCCTCTTCACCATTTGGTGGCGTCATGTCGACTGGGTCGTCATCACCTAATGAGCTGGAGTTAGACATTTCCTGAACACACTCCTTGGGAGTGTCAAGAACATTTTCTGGTATGGTTAACTGCTTGCGGGCAAAGTATGGAATTATGCGGAAGGTGGCGTATGGTCGGTCAAGTACTGTACCATCCAGTTTGCAAATGATATAGGCTCCTCTGCGGTTGCGGGATAGAACAACATATGGACCAATGTAACGGGGGCGCATCTTCTTATTGAGCGACTTCTCTATTGCCGTGTTGCGGACTAAGACCAAGTCCCCTCGCTGGAAATTGAAGTCCCTGATGACCGTCGGGTGCTCTTGCTCACACTGTTTTGCTGCGGCTATGCGGGCTTGATAGACTTTGTCTTTGAGAGCCTCTGTTTGGGCGCGACACTTCTGCAACTCCATGGTGCGGCGGGCTATTAACTCTGTGGTGGACAAGAACGCAGAGGGTGGCGGGAGCAGGTAGGTGGCCTCAGTGATATCTAGTGGAAGTAGTGGCTGTGTCCCAGTAACTGCAAAGTAGGGCAACACCCCCATGCGACGCCTAGCTGTGACGTGCTCTGACCAGAATACTGAATGTAACGATGTAGACCATTGGGATTCATTACCCTCAGTTGCCTTGTACAGTGCCTGTCGGACGTTGTAGTGACTGCGTTCGACAATTCCATTAGCGTGGGAGTTGTAACCGGAGATGTGGATGTGGCGGATGTGGTACTTATTGGTGAGGTACTCTGCAGCTCTCAGTATTGGCACTCCATTGTCTGTGACTATCTCGACCAAGCTTCCCCAATGACATATCAAGTTTTCAAAGATCCAATCCCCAATGGCGTTGGCGGTTTCTCGACGTAAGGCGCAGTATTCAGGGTAATGCATCAGAGAGCAGCGGGCTTGAATCAGGTACTTGTACTGATTAGACGGCGGGAGGTGCATTGTATCCATGTACACCTTGGCGAATATTGGAGCGGGGATGGCGACAACAGGCGGGATGCGGAACTGTTGTAGTTGCCACTCTTGACATGCGTGACAGGACTTGATGTACCATTTGATGTCATCCTGCATCTGCGGCCACCAGAACCGTTCCATGATTGCTGCACAAGTGGCATAATATCTGCGATGTCCCAAACCGTTGTGGCAGTCAAATAGCACGCCAAGTCATTTCTGCATTTCTACTACCACCTTATGGGCTCCGTCCTTGTCCCTATACCATAATCGTTCAGCGTGGATGAAAAACTTGACACAATACCACGTGAAGCTAGGCCACTCCTCATCTGATACCTCCGCGGGTCGCTCCAACTCCGTTAAACACTGCTTGATGAGTAAGAGCTGTGCCTCGTCTTTTCTGGAGGTGTTGACGCACCACGGGAAGACTTCTTCATACGTCCTGTCTATTATATCTTCCGCGGTGATAAGTTCACCCCGCTATTGGAAATAGCGAGGATCAGGAAGGGGTGAGGTTGTTGAAGAGTTCCCATCAACTCCGGTGTGCTCGATGACAACACTATGACACGCGGAACTGGCAACTCCGCAGATAATGATGTTTGTCACACAAGGGTGTGACAGTGAAGAACACGGAACGCGGAGTGCAATGAGACTTGAGACGTAAATGAGACAAGGAGGGCATGACTAGGACTTGAAACTCAAAAGGAAACTGTGGTAATCTGATATGCTATGCTGGTAACCTATTGTACATGGGCTTTATATACTTTTTCCTACTCTAAATAATGAAGTAATACTTGTGAAATTTTCACCTCACAACCATATATCCAAAACCATCTTGAAGGTTTTCTCACAATGGGGTTAGCTGAGGGACATGATGGTGGAATATGAGCACTGCAGTGAGAGCCAATACCGTGACCCTGCATGGGATGCTAATAGACTTGTCAGATTGAAATAGACCTGCCTGATTGCCATGCGCGGCAACTCTGGGGTTCATCTGACTTGACATGGCCCTGTTCTTGATATTCCGCAGACCTGACTGGTCTATACTGTATCTGATCATCGGCCGATGGCTTTATTCATCCGCTAGGGTCCTATTCCACTGCATTGGTGCATCGCTATGGATGACGTGGCTCTTGGATCTTGGACTGTAGATCTTCCTAATGCGGATGTGGCTTGATGGCGCAGTCCCTTCTCCGGTGAACTAGGCTGTGCCGGCTGATGATTTTTATGTGACTCAGCCGATGGTGTGCTGACATTGGATGTGAATGGCCAACTGGTGTGGGGTTTCGATGGCATACACAGGAGGTGACTCGATTGTTGGTTGTGGGTGATGCTTGCCTTACCACGGAAAAATGCGGAGTTGCACGGAATTGCGCGGAATTGTGCGGAGTTGCTTGTTGCTATTGCGGAATACCTGCGGATGACTCCTTCACACCCCTAGCTCAGAACGATGCTCATCAGCGGGCAGTAGTGCAGGGTTAGCGGAGTTGGGCAGAACTGAGTCGGAAGTGAAGGTGGCGGCTGGGTGACAATCGCGGTGTTCCCTGTTGGTTTCATAGAGCGGGAGGGTCTTCTGAAGGTCGGGGTTGATCTTTTCTCTTCCGCAGGGCAAGTTTAATGCACAGTCTCTAGGAACTTCGTTAATCTGATGCATGAACCCATATAACTTATCAATCCAATCATCAAACTCCTCGTCCTCGTCCTTGTTTAGCAGCTCATTGAGTGGCTGTGGTGGGCATCTTGACAATCCGTCGGGAGTGTGCAATTTTCCGGGAACATGAACCAGTTCGAAGTGGAAAGTCAGAATCAATAGGATCCAGCAGTTTATGGAAGTGGAGGGTGCGATATCTGGGTTCTTGAGCATGTCTTTAATGTAGCGGGCGTCCACCTCAACGATGAGATTCTGTACCCCAATAAGATATAGTTTTAATGCCTTCAGGGTGCGATAGAGTCCGTAGATTTCTAGTTTCGGCTGCAAGAAGTGGGCCTCTCGTTTGTTGAGTGTAATCGATCCAAAGCGGTTGTAGTAGCGGACTGAGGGCCTGTCGGGGTCACACTGACATAAGAAAAACCCCACCATGATATAGGAAGTGTCGACGGATAATATAATGGGAGCATCGGATTTGTAGTTGATAGGACGTAGAGCTGGTGATGCGATGAGTGCCTTCTTGAGGTCCTCTTGAGCCGCTACTTCCATGGGGCCGAATGTGAATGGTGTGGCCTTCCTGGTTAATGCTACTAGTGGATGCGCGTGCTTGGCGAAGTTTTTGATGAAGATCCAACCAACCCCAATGGTGCCAAGGAAGGCGTGGACTTCTGACAATGACTTGCAGGGTCCCCAGTTGGTAATAGCAGCTACCAAGTCCTTCTTGGGTTTGCAGCCTTCATAGGTGCATAGGTGACCAACTACCGTGATTTCTGGCACGCAAAGGACGAGCTTCTTCCCCGAGAATGTTCCACCGGCGTACTTCATGCATTGAACGATGCAGTTAAGCCCCTGGAAGTGTTCCCATACGAAACGTTGAATTCCGGGATTGGCTGGGATAGTCTCGTACATTCCGTCGGTTTGTTGGTAGCAGGTTGGGGGGCCTTTCACTGGGATGTCGTCGATGTACGGAATGGTGAGATCCGGGATCTCAGGCTGCAGGAT
Organism: Amanita molliuscula; assembly: GCA_023014405.1. Taxonomy (NCBI): domain Eukaryota; kingdom Fungi; phylum Basidiomycota; class Agaricomycetes; order Agaricales; family Amanitaceae; genus Amanita; species Amanita molliuscula. The sequence goes on along the minus strand of JAEBUP010000096.1, from coordinate 56,409 downwards.
AGAAGTGACGTCATCATGGAAAATAGGGACGGAATTAGTCCACCCCATGGGCAGGGTTGTTAAGCGCATAGCTCCAAAGGGTGTCTGGAACGTTGTTAAATTGCGGGAACCTTCTGCAAGCAGGCGTTCATCATATCTGACGTAGAGGTCCAGCATTGCCCCGCAGGCCCTACCAGCAAAGTTCTCTGCGATGTGTTCCGGGATAGGCGTGACACCGGAGTGGCAGATGGTGACGGTGTTGAGGGGCTTGAGCAAATGTACTAGCCACAACTTGCCATTTTTCTTTAATACGCAAAACCAGTGGGATCGGTACAAGGAGTTGGACGGCTCGTAAATGCCAGCATTGATCTTGGTATGGATGATCTCGCAGATTTGGTCGTATAGTCCTGGTGGAATTGGGATATTGCGTTGAACCCATGGCATATGCGGAACTGTCGGAATGTCAATAGGCGGGAAATACTCTGTTTTAAACTGTCTGCATTCAGTGTCGTCCCAGGCGAACGCTTGGTCGTGCTTGGTCATGAAATGGTGCATTAGCTTCCGTTCCTCGGGCCACAGGAAGTCCTTGTCATGTTCTTGGTCTAGGTTTTCCATATGTTCCTGCGTATACCTTCCAACAGGTACAAAGTCTGGCAGGTTTGTGCTGAGTTCCAGTAGGCTGGCTAGCGGGTCGCCTTTGATGTCTCAAATGATTCTAAATTCTTGAGGTAACTGACTAATGACAGGCTTGACTTTCTTATTGACTGGCTTGTACTTTTTCTTTTGCGGGGATAAAAACACTGGTGAAACGTTATCATGGCAAGGGTTGCAGGACTTGGAGTGGGATGGTTCCGTGGAGTTGGACTTGCTAGGGCATCGTATGGTGTCATGAAGGAAGGCGTGGGTTATCGGGTCACATTTGGTCATGTTGAATTCGTTAAGACTTAGTGTGGCTCTGAGGTACAAGTGAGCAAGGTTTGGATTATCTGTGCTACTGCTATGTACATTGGGGGCATGCTGTATCTAGGGGACGGGGGTATATGCTTCTATTTCTATAGGTTTCTGAGCTCCGTCAATCGTGATGATACAGGCTACCTCTCCGTGATTTTGAATCAGCTCCTCAAGGCTACTTGAAAACCCTCCTTCTCCTCGAGCATTTTGATGAAACGCAGTGGTCCGCAGGGTATGGTCAGGATTGTTACTACTGCATTGCTGTTAGGATTGTGTATTGTGATGGTTTGTTCTTCATTTGGGTAATTTTTGACCACCGATTGGGCAAGCACGTCAAAGGGGCATCCGAGAAGGATGTCATATGTGGGGGAGCGGATGACGTGGACTTGGAAGTATAGCTCGATGTTGCCCACCTTGAACGGTACGTCCTTGGCCAAACTGAGTGACGTGTTGACCTCACTGTTGGCTGCTTCCATGTCGATTTTTATCGCAGGGTTGTATGCAATCCCGAGCTGGTGGCTGACGGCATCAGACATGCATATGATGGAGCAGCCCGGGTCCACAACACAGTCGACTATGGCATGGTTGTCGACTCTTGCCTGAATGCAGTGCAGCACGTGGGACTCCTTGCGGACCTTGAGACGAGCCTTGTATTGGGGGTCTGCCATGTAGTATGCTTCGGCTATGTCTGGCAGGACAAAGACGTTGTGCATGTCTGCAGGGTTGGCAGGGTTGGTAGCGGGATTGGCGGAGTTGGTGACAGGGACACGACGCGGAGTCAAGAACTCGTGCATCTTGTGGCATATGTCGGGCGAGGCTGCTAGCAGCTCCTCGAAGCTAAGGTTGGCAGCAGGACTCATGAGGACGTGTTTGAAGATTTGATCGATGGCCTGCAGGTTTTGCGCAGGGGTAGCGGTAGTGTACGAGGGACCCTTGTTCTTGGGTGGTGCCCCAAACGGCTGGTCTGTCAGTGGCTGATAGTTGGCATCACGAGCGTTGGCAAAAGGGTGCATAGGCAGCTGGTCATGGGCTTTAGCAACTCCCAGTGAGGTGATTTCTTCTGGCAGTGGGGCTGGTGGTGCTGGTGGTTGTGGTTCCTTTCCTCTTGCACATAGTGGAATTTCTACCCTGTCAAATACTACCTTATTTTTCTTGGCTGCTTGCAACGCTACCAGAGCCCTCTGCATCCGTTCAATTTCCTTGTCGACATCGTCCACGGGGTTTGCTGCTGTCTCGTAACTGAAAATCGGCGCAGTGCTTGATGTAGCTGTAAGCTCTTGGTGGTTGTCGCGGGGCGAATAGAACATAGCAGGGCGAATTCCGGAATGTTGAGTGGGCTGGGCGTTGACTTGCCAGTGGTACTCGTTCACGTGCTCCTTCATATCGTTCCCGGGTAAGTATCTTGATACATAGTTGCCAGTTGGCAACACTATGCATCCCTCAAGGTTTCTCGTGATTTTTCTGCTTGCAATGTAACCGTCGACCTCTGGGCATCGACTGATGAAGTGGGCCAAGTTGCCACAGAATGTGCAACCCGGGATAGGGGGGCGTGTACCGGAACTAGCGCCTAGCAGAACTGCGTTGGAGCTGGTAGCTGGCGTCATCTGTGACCAATTCCGCAGAGCTGGCGCGCGTGTCTGGGTTGTAGCGAGTGATTGCGTGAGGGATTGCAGCATTGTCTGCATCTGTAGCGAACTTTGCACCATCTTCTCCATGAGGCTGAACATATCTTCTGTCTTCACGCCAGACGTTGCTACTGGCTCGAGTTTGGCTGGTGGGGTTGACGCGGGGTTGGCGGAGTTGGCAACGGGGTACTCTGGTCTAGTGGTATGGGGCGCAGCGGGCTTGTTGATTAGTTTATCGTAAAACGACACACCCTGGATAACTTCTTGCATGGCCGCTAATGTTTGTTGAAGAGAGTAGGGGTCGTCGCGGTGTATGTTCAGGTACTGGCTGCGCATATACCTGTACATTTCTGTTCCAACTTGAACCTGGAATCCTTTGAAGAAGTACTCACTTTGCTGGCGCGTCGAGAGCTGCCCGTTCTTGATGAGGTACTTCGTTATTACCAAGAAGCGCTGGTAATAGCTGCATAGGTCTTCGGCTGTTTGGATTCCGAGGTGGAGCGTTTCTTCGATTAGGCGGTCCAAATCTGCCTGCGTGTGTTCGCACTTGTTTATTACTCCGGTGTACAGCGCGGTTACCAATGCCTTGAAAGCCTCATATGTAGTGGCGGCATCGAAGGTATCTACTCCTCCCCATAGATCGTATTCCATGTTGTGGAGGTAGTGCAGCGCGTATACCTTTTTCTGTTGTGCAGAGGTGACGCCAGCTTCGCTAAACAAAAGTTCTAGCTTGTCGAAATAGCATGGAAGGTGGCAGGGTTGGTTTGAATCAAAGCAGGGTGCAGCAGAGGCGTATTGTGTGGGCATGGGCTTGGTTTGTTGTGCGTGGTCGGCCATCTTGACTATCGGTGGTGGAACTGAGTTGTCGAGGTTTGAGGTTGAACTACTGGAACTGGAACTTGAGCTTGAGGAAACTGGAGGCAGGCTTGGTGATGGTTGCGGGAGTTCCGATGGCGACAAGGTGAGCGGGCTTGATTCTTCTGAGTGGGGTTGTCCTGGCGGGTTGGCTGGCAGGGTGCTGGTGGAAACGTCGAAAGAATGGAATGTCTCGGACTGATCTGGCGGACTACGAGAGGATGTTGAGGGTTGGCAGAAGGCTCTGTTGATGTCATTGATGGCTTGGAATTCCGGGGTGAGGCCTAGTCGTCAGCAGGATTGACGTTGGAATGTGTTGGTGCTTTTGAATATTTTGCTCAATGCCTCGCTAGGGTCTTGGTGCAAAAGTTTCTGCGCATTCTCGGCTCTTCGTTTCAGTGAGTTGTACCAGTTGGTGAAAACGTTGGCGGACGATGGGGATGGGGCATAGTGACCAGGGAATTGCTGGTCCTGGGGTGATTCGGGCAGTGTTGACGGCGTAATTCTTTCAATGCCTCACTGGGGCAGCCAATATGATAAGTTCACCCCGCTATTGGAAATAGTGGAGATCAGGAAGGTGTGAGGTCGTTGAAGAGTTCCTGTCAACTCCAGTGTGCTCGATGACAATGCTACGACGTGCGGAACTGGCAACTCCGCAGATAATAACATTCGTCACACAAGGCATAACAGCAATGAATGCAGGACATGGAGTATGACAAAAACTAAGAGGCGCGAACGAAACAAGGAGGACGTAGCTGAAAGGACGAGACTCGAAGGCTGGGGTGTACTATTCTGATTCTTCTAAGTGTTGTACATGAGCTTATATACGTTTTTCTACCCTACTAATAACGAAGTGACTCTGCAAATTTTCACCTTGCAACCATATATCCAAATCCATCTTGAAAGTCTTTGTGCAATGGGGCTAGCTAAGGGATGCGACAGTGGTATAGGAGTGCCGTGGTGAGAGCCAGTATCGCGACCCAACGCGGTGATAAGTTCACCCTGCTATGGGAAATAGTGAGGAATGGGAAGGGGTGAGGTCGCAAAAGAGTTCCTGTCAACTCCGGTGCACTCAATGACAACGGTACGCTGTGCAGAACTGGCAACTCCGTGGATAATAACGTTGGTCACACAAGGCGTAACAGCGATGAACGTGGGATGCGGAATATGACAAAACTTAGAGGTGCGAACGAAACAAAGAGGGCGTAGCTGAAAGGACGAGACTCGAAGGCTGGGGTGTACTATATTCCTTCTTCTAAGTGTTGTACATGAGCTTATATACATTTTTCTACCCTACTAATAACAAAGTGACTCTGCAAATTTTCACCTTGCAACCGTATATCCAAATCCATCTTGAAAGTCTTTGTGCAATGGGGCTAGCTGAGGGACACGATGGTGGTATAGGAGTGCCGCAGTGAGAACCAGTATTGCGACCCGACGTGGGATGCTAATAGAATCGTATACTTGAAATAGATGTTGATGATTGCTGTTGGCGGCAACGCCAGGATTCATCTGGCTTGACGTGTCCCTGTGCTCTATTTTCCACGGACCTGACTGGTCCATACCGTAACTGGTCATTGGCCGATGGGTTTACTTGTCCACAAGAGTCCTGGGATGACGTGGTGGCTGCATAGGGGCGACCCTTGGATCGTAGACTGTTATATCCTTCCTAACGTGGATATGATATTGATGGCAACAGTCCCTTCTCCGGTGACCTAAGCTGTGCCGGCTGACAATTTTGTGTGACTCGGCCGACATGGTGCTGCCATTGGATGTGAATGACCGACTAGCACAGGTTTTGGATGGTGTACACAGGAGATGACTTGGTCGTTGGGCATGGGCGATGCTTGCCTTATAGCGGATAATCGCGGAGTTGGTGGAGTTGCTCGTAGCTAGCATGGAAGACTTTGGATGAGTACAGATGCTACGCAACAGGGTCAGGCATGTATAATCCTAGTGAGGGTAAGGTTTCTAACGTCTAGTGCTGAGACTAGTCCGTTCGATACCTATACACTGTCACATCGGAACGATGCTCATCAGCGGGATGCTAATCGAGTTGTATACTTGAAATAGACATTGCTGATCACTGTGCATGGCAATGCTGGGATTCATCTGGCTTGACGCATCCCTGTTCTCTATTCTCTGCGGACCTGACTGGTCTATACCGTAGTTGGTCATCAGCCGATGGGTTTACTCATCCACTAGGGGCCTGATCCACTATGTCGGTGCGTCGCTAGGGATGATGTGGCATCTGTGTATGGGTGTCCCTTGGATCATAGACTGTAGATCCTTCCTAACGCGGATATGGTATTGATGGCGGCAGTCCCTTCTCCGGTGACCTAAGCTGTGCTGGCTGACAATTTTATGCGGGTCGGCTGACAGGGTGCTTTATCAGATGTGAACGACCGACTAGCGTGGGTTTTGGGTGGCATACGTGGGAGATGACTTGGTTGTTGGGCATGGGCAATGCTTGCCCTATAGCGGATAATTGCAGAGTTGGCGGAGTTGTGCATAACTAGTGTGGAAGACTTGCGGAAGACTTTGGATGAGTGCAGATGCTAAGCGACGGGGTCAGGGCAAGTATAATCCTAGTGAGGGTAAGGTTTCTAATGTCTAGTGCTGAGACTAGTCCATTTGATACCTATACACCATCACATCGGAATGATGCTCATCAGCGTGGCCTGATAGTAGTTGATTTGAATACCAAGAAGGTATTTCAGCATGCTGAGATTCTTGATCTCGAATTTCCTTTTGAGGTCTGATGTGATCCGATCAATTTCCTCTTTTGAATTAGTGACAGTAATGATGTCATCAACCCAAATAAGCAAGATAGTGAAAGTACTTCTGCTCTGTCAAATAAATATGCAATAGTTGGCACATAGTTGTTGGAATGACAATTCGAGGAGTGTGTTAGTGAGGGTGGTGTTCCATACATTCCCTGCTTGCTTTAATCTGTATAGCAATTGTAGTAGGTGGCATAAGTGTCCAGTTCCATCGTCAAAGCCAGGGGGCTGGTGCATGTATATTTCTTCTTCTAGTACACTGTTCAAGTAAGCATTCTTGACATTGTATTGTGTAGGATGCCATCTGTTCCACACTGCGGTGGCTAGGATAAATCGGAGACTTTCATAGCACATGACCAGTGCAAACATATTGAGGTCATCATAGTCATATCCTGGTTGTTGTGTGAACTCCTGGGTGACAAGTCAAGCCTTGAACCTGATAGTATTCCTGTATTCATCTGTCTTGATGGTGAATACCCATTTACTTCCAACAGCCTTTCTTCCCTCTGGCAAGTCCTCTAATCTCCATGTCCCCATCTTCTCCATCATACCCAATTCCTCGTCCATCACCTTCATCCACTCTTCCTGATCCTCACTTTCCAATGCTTCTTCGATGGTCTTAGGTAGTTTTGCTGAATTAGCCATGAATGCAATGTCCCATAGTTCATCAGCATAAACACTTTCTTCATATTTGTCATCCGAGTTGTTCTCACCATCCTGATTGATGATTAGATGTGCCTGATCAGTGAAACGATCTGCTGGCTTGTGGGCAGCCAGGTTGTTGATCATTTTATAGTCTAACTTCAGAGCAGATTGTCATGGGTGTGGGTTGTCATGGGTTTCAACTTGTGGTGGCCTGGCCAGTATCTTGATGATAAGTGGTTTGTTGGTTCTGCTGAGCAGTGCTGGCAGTGGTGGTACTGCCGGTGGGTCGGGTGGAACTGCTGATGGTGGCGGTGGTATAACTGCTGGGGGGTTGGTGACCAGAATCACCAAATTGCAAGCCAAAACTGAAGAGGCTGTCCCTGTCTCCCCCTCAGTGCACAATCCCAGTATAGTTGTGGTCAATGTAGATACATCGCACTTGACAAAAGCATAGTTTCTCAAGACTTTGACCATTCGACTGTGTGAATCATAATAGCACACCAATTTAGAACCATCAATGAAGCCTAAAAACTTCCCTTTGACCACCTTAGCATCCAGTTTACTCCCCCGCCACTCATTCAATACCCATACATCACATCTGAACTCTTGAAAGTGGGAGACATCCAGCTTGTTACCTGTCCAAGCTTCATATGGTGTTTTGTTGTGCAAGGCTCATGTGGGAGAACAGTTGCAAAGATAGGACGCATGTGAAATGGCTTGTTCCCATAAATAGGCAGGGATATTTTCAGCATGCATCATGCTTTGCACCATTTCCACGACTGTGCGATTAAATCATTCCATGACTCCATTTTGGGAAGGTGAGTAAGGGGCAGAAGGTTCTATAACCATACCCTTCCCATTAATCCATTTCTGTAACTTCTCGTTCACAAGCTCTTTGCCATTGTCAAGCTGAAGCTTCTTTGGCACTTTCCCATACTGAGTTTCAATGTAATTGAAGTATGTCATGATACAATTGAATGCCTCATCCTTGGTTTTCATAAATGGAACATGTGTCATTCATGTTGTGTCTGTGAACCCAATAAAGTATTTGTGTTTATTAATGGACTGTACTGGTGCTGGTCCCCAAACATTGGTCATCATGCATTCTCTGGAGATCTCCGAGCAATGCATTGCCTCAGAAGGATAAGATTGCCATGACATTTTCCCTTCTAAGCAGTCTTGGCAAGAAGTTGATGGAATTGAAGTTTCATCTATTTTTATCCCTGTGACCAAAATTTCCTGCACAGCATGCTGGAGTCCCAAGATGGATAGATGACCATACTGTCTATGCCATTTGTCCCAGGAGTGACCCTGCACCCCAGCAACGACAGCTTTATCTTTCGTGTGTGTCTCTGCCCTTCCATGGAGCAGGTACAAATGATTGACCATGTGACCTTCACCCACAATAGTCTGATCTTTGGTCTGTAAATAACATTTCCCACCCCTCATCTCCATGTGTCCTCCGCTTTTGTCAAAATGTCCCAGTGACATAAGACAGTTCGGCACAATCGGCACATGTGACACATTACTGAGTCAGTGAGTGAAATATTTGTCACCCAAGTAGAGCTTAAGTATGATGGTTCCACGGCCTAGAACAGGCACTGGTTCAGGGCCTATGCCCTTTATGGTAATTTTCTCTAAAGGGGTGTAATGAATGAATGAATCACGTGATGTACACATGTGAGCTGTTGATGTGCAATCAAGGATCCAATCGGATTTTGAGAATTTGCTGGGACTTGCCATATAAGTGAAGTCGGCTAGATTGGATCCAGAAGCGTCTTCTTCTTGCGCCTGATTGGCCCAATCACATTTGCCACCCTTCGACTTCTTTCTCGGTGATGAGCATCATTCTGATGTGACAGTGTATAGGTATCAAATGGACTAGTCTCAGCACTAGATGTTAGAAACCTTACCCTCACTAGGATTATACATGCCTGACCCCGTCGCTTAGCATTTGCACTCATCCAAGGTCTTCCACAAGTCTTCTGTGCTAGCCATGAGCAACTCTGCCAACTCTGCGATTATCCACTATAAGGCAAGTGTTGCCCATGCTCAATGGTCAAGTTGTCTCCTGCGTATGCTGTCCAAACCCCGCACTAGTCAGTCATTTGCCCCCAATGAAGCACACCATCAGCCAATCCACATAAAATTGCTAGCTGGCCCAGCTTAGTTCACTGGAGAAGGGACAGGTGCCATCAAAGTGATATCTGCATTAGGAAAGGATCTACCTTCTGCAATGCCAGGGTCACCCATACATGGATGCCACATCATCCCTAGCAATGCACTGACATAGTGGATCAGGCCCCTAGTGGATGAGTAAACCCATTGGCTGATGACCAACTACAGTATAGACCAGTCAGGTCCACGGAAAATAGAGAACAGGGATGCATCAAGCCAGATGAATCCCAGAGTTGCCACACACAGCGATCAGCAATGTCTATTTCAAGTATACAACTCTATTAGCATCCCATGTCAGGTCGCGATACTGGTTCTCACCATGGTGCTCCTATACCACTGTCGCATCCCTCAGCTAGCCCCATTGCATGAAGACTTTCAAGACGGATTTGGATATATGGTTGCAAGGTGAAAATTTGCAGAGTCACTTCATTATTAGTAGGGTAGGAAAATGTATATAAGCTCATGTACAACACTTAGAAAAACAGAATAGTACACCCCAGCTCTCGAGTCTCATCTTTACACTATGCTCTCCTCATTTCATCCATGCATCTGAGGCTTGTTGTACTCTGCGTTCTGCATTCATCACTGTTACGCTCTTGTGTGATGAATGTTATTATCCGCAAACTCCGCAGTTCCACGCATTGTAGCATTGTCATCGAGCACACCAGAGTTGATGGGAACTCTTCAATGACCTCACACCTTCCCATTCCTCGCTATTTCCAATAGCAGGGTGAACTTATCATATTGGCTGCCCCAGTGAGGCATTGAAAGAATTATGCCGTCAACACTGCCTGAGTCACCCCAGGACCAGCAATTCCCCAGTCACTATGCCCCATCCCCATCATCCACCAACATCTTCTCCGACTGGTACAACTTGCTTAAATGAAGAGCCGAGAACACACAGCAACTTTGCAGCAAGATCCTAGCAAAGCATTAAGCAAAATTTTCAAGGGTACCAACACATTCCAACACCAATCCCGCAGATGACTAGGCCTCGCCCCGGAATTCCAAGCCATTGACAATATTGACAAAGCCTTCCACCAACCCGCAACATCCTCTCATAGTCCACCAGATCAATCTGAGTCCTTCCATTCCTTCAACATCTCCACCAGCACCCCGCCAGCCAACCTGCCAGAACTGCTGACATGCATGCTATGCTGCACACCTGGGGTGGAATCGAAGTCAGACTGGTCCTATCAAAGCAAGTTTATAACATTTGAAGCATTTAACATCTTGAAGGACCTTTGGATTGGATGGCTACTGGCAGTTCATGGATTGACAAACTTGTCGAAGATCATTCATGCTCAAAGGGGGATCAGTGATAGGCAAGCACAGTCGAAGTTCAAAACTTGATCAGCTTCGAATCGGCATCTCAGCATCAACTGATGGTTGATCAAGCATATCGATCCTGGCTATTTTAAACGTGGCTGTTGGGCCACTATGCCCATACAAGTGATCCATGTCTGAATTGCAGCCCTGGTGCATCAAGAAAAGACAAATTCGGTCCCTGAAAAGGTTGTGACCGTTGCCTTGCGATTCTAGTCTGTCCTTGCCTATGCCCACATTGGAACCAGTGCACCTGTTTGTTTCTAGGTCTTCCTTATACCATGCCATCGATTATCAGACCCGTAAATGGCCATTCAGGACCTGTCAAGGCAGGTTTGCTCCTCGAAAGACTGTCAAGCTCGTCTTTGCCCTTGCTAGCATCCAGAATCTCTAGTCAACCTACTTCCCCCAATGTAGATCCCAATCTGTCAATGCAGGACACCTCAGAAGGCGCCCTTTCTTGTTCCTTGTACCTCGAACCCAAGCCAGGTTTATTCTGGGACCCCCTGGGTCTGCCCGGTGTACTGCAGGGGATTCCAGCACTCAAGCAGTTGACCATGTTATTTTCGGAGTCGATTGGATATCATTTTGGGGAGTTGAACACTCGAACAAGTTATCTAAGCAATGGGATCGCATGTCACATTAGAGCTAGGAGAGGTCAAGAGCCCATGTTCTATGATCAGGACAAGCCATCGTTTTTACAGGCACATTTGGACCGTTTTCATGAGGATCAGTTCCACCTGGAGCTGTTAAATTGCTCCACCAATGCCAGAGACATCAATTTGAACCTTCGTGCTTTGTTCACTCTTGGACAAGTCGTATGGCACATCGACCACATAGCCAATGCAAGAGGATGGCACAGAGAAGTCCTACCAAATGGCCCATTTGTCATCATAGCATGGGAAGTCATCAGTAGATGCGATGAACATTATGTTCTAATTGATAGATTCAGTTCCCTGCATCCTAGACCCATCTCAGTGCACAGTTTGATCCCATATCAGTCTATGTGGCATGCAGTCAGGCTCCCCAGGAGTTTATCCCATCACCCAAGTGTACTGGCTCTACTTTGAATGCCACTAAGCCCATAATCGATTTTGACTGCCTTCGATGCCACATTGCTTAGCATAAAAGGCTGTACTAGGACTGTCAGATATGGTGGAGATGTTGGGTGGTAACAGTTTTCAAACGGTTTCAGTATTTGGTTTTATTCCTTTATTCTGTTCCTTGTTCCTGGCACAGTTCTTTGTTGCCTTCGACAGAGCGGTATCCCAGAGGTATCCAACATACCCTTGCTAGATGCTCCGGTTTTGGACTATTTTTATCATTTACCTATATATATATATATCCTCCTGTTTTTGAAACAGAATAGAGAAGAATCACCCATTGTTCCCCTCTCCCTTGGCATCTCAGAGCTTGTCTGAGTAGCACCTTGTGTTCTCACTTTGTCCTTGACTTGTCTTGCCTAGCCTTTGCCTTGATTAGCCTCACCTCGCCTTGACTTGCCTTGTTTAGCTTCGTCTTGCTTAGTCTCTCTCATCTGCCACACTTGCCCTCCTTGCCACACTTGTCACCTTGCTCCCATACTTGAATTTGCCTAGTCTTCGACTTGTCACCTTGACTATTGCCCTCACCCTCTTTGATTTGACTTGCCTAGCCCTCGTCTTGACCTCATCCTGCCATTATTCAGCCCCTACTTGCATTACTCGTCCTTGCCATAGTCCCTTTAGTCCAGTATAAGTCTGGTTCCCTGAAATGGCCTCGCGTTTTGCAGTTTCGAGTTAGTTGTCACGTCAGCCACCCTTGAGCCCACTTCAGACAGCTTCGGTTGTTTTCCCTGAAGGAGTGCCCGTGCACCTCAGTTGAAGAGGTTAGGTGTGTTGAGCTCGACGCTGCACATCACCACCCTGCTCCAATGAATCAAGCCCACTCACCTCGTCGCCATCAGAACTTCTGCAACCATCGCCAAGCCTGCTGCCAGTATCTCCAAGCTCAAGCAGTTCCAGTTCCTATTCTTCAACCTCAAACCTTGACAACCTAGTTCCACCACCAATAGTCAAGATGGCTGACCACACAACAAACCAGGCCCATGCCCGCTCGATACGCCTCCGCCATGCCCCACTTCGATTCAAACCAACCCTGCCACCTCCTGCACTACTTCAACAAACTCGAACTATTGTTTAGTGAAGCTCACATCACCTCCATGCAACAGAAAAGGTATATGTGCTGCGTTATCTCCACGACATGGAGTATGATCTATGGGGAGGTGTAGATACCTTCGACACAGCCTCAATGTACAAGGCTTTCAAGGCATCAGTAACCGTGCTGTACACTGGAGTAATCAATGAGTGCGAACACACACAGGCAGATTTGGACTGCCTAATCGAAGAAATGCTCCACCTCGGAATCCAAACAGCAGAGGACCTCTGCAGCTATTACCAGCGTTTTCTGGTAATTACAAAATATGTCATCAAAAACAGATGGCTCTTGATGTGCCAACAGAGCGAATACTTCTTCAAAGGGTTCCAGGTCCACATCGGCACAGAAATGTACAGGTATATGCGCAGCCAGTACCCGAATGTACACCATGACAACCCCTACTCCCTTGAGCAAATGTTAGCAGCCGTGCAAGAGGTCATCCAGGGTGCATCTTTTTATCATAAGCTAATCAACAAGCCCACCGCGCCCCATACCGCAAGAACAGAGTACCCCACCGCCAACCCCACCAACCCTGCATCAACCCTGCCAGCCAAACTCGAGCCAGTAGCAATGCCTGGCATGAAGACTGAAGACATGTTCAGTCTCATGGAGAAGATGGTGCAAAGTCCGCTACAGATGCAGACGATGTTACAATCCCTCACGCAATCACTCGCGACAACCCAGATGTGCGCACCACCCCTGCAGAATTGGTTGCAGAATACACCAGCTACCAGTTCCAATGCAGTCCTGCTAGGTGCCAGTTCCAGTACATGCCCCGCTATCCCGGGTTGCACATTCTGTGGCAACTTGGCCCACTTTATCGGTTGATGCCCAGAAGTTGACAGTTACATCACAAACGGGAAAATCATGAGGAACCTCAAAGGACATATAGTGTTGCCAACTGGCAACTACATGTCAAGATACCTACCTGGGAACAATATGAAGGAGCACGTCGATGAGTACCACCAGCAAGTCAACACCCAGCCAACCCAGCAAACCAGGATCCACCCTGCCATGTTCTATTCACCCCATGACAACCACCAAGAACTTACAGCTTTGTCAAGCACCACGCCAATTTTGAGTTACAAGACAGCAGCAAACCCCATGGACGATGTCGACAAGGAGATTGAACGAATGCAGAGGGCTCTGGTAGCATTACAAGCTGCCAAGAAAAACAAGGTAGTATTTGACAGAGTAGAGATTCCACTATGTGCCAGAGGAAAGGAACCACGACCACCAGCACCACCAGCAGCACCAGCCCTGCCACCTGAAGAAATCACCTCGCCAGGAGTTGCTAAAGCCTGCGACCAGCCGCCTATGCACCCTTTTGCCAATGCTCGTGACACCAACTACCAGCTGCCAACAGACCAGCTGTTTTGGGCACTACCCAAGAGCAAGGATCCCTCGTACACTACCGCTACCCCCCATGCAGAACCTGCAGGCCATCGAGCAAATTTTCAAACGTGTCCTCACAAGTCCCACTGTGAACTTAAGCTTTGAGGAGCTGCTCGCAGCCTTGCCAGACATCCGCCACAAGATGCAGGAGTTCTTGACTCCATGTTGCATCCCTGTCACCAACTCCACCAATCCCACTACCAACCCTGCCAACTCCGCAGACACATGCAACGTCTTTGTGCTACCAGATATAGTGGAAGCATATTACATGGCAGACCCCAATCACAAGGCCTGTCTCAAGGTCAGCAAGGAGTCCCATGCACTGCATTGTATTCAGGCTAGAGTCGACGACCGCGCGATAGTCGACTGCATTGTGGACCCAGGCTGCTCCATCATCTGCATGTCCAATGCCATCAGCCACCAGCTCAGAATCGCGTACAACCCCGCCATCAAAATTGACATGGAAGTAGCCAACAGCAAGGTTGGCACATCACTTGGATTGGCCAAGGACATACCATTCAAGGTGGGCAATATTGAGTTATACTTCCAGGTCCACATCATCTGCTCCCCCACCTATGACATCCTCCTCGGCCGCCCCTTTGACATGCTAGCGCAATCAGTGGTCAAAAATTACCAAAACGAAGAGCAGACCATCACAATACATGATCCTAACAGTGACACCATTGTTACAATCCTGACTATACCCTGCAGACCACCGCGTTTCATCAAATGCATGAGGAGAAGGAGGGTTTTCAAGTGGCCTTGAGGAACTGATTCAAAATCATGGAGAGGTAGCCTGTATCATCACAATTGATGAAGCTCAGAAACCTATAGAAATAGAAGCATATACCCCAGTTCCCTCGATACAGCACACCTCCAATGTACATAGCAGTAGCACAAATAATCACAAACTTGCTCGCTTGTACCTCGGAGCCATGCTAAGTCTTAACGAATTTGACATGACCAAATGCGATCCAACCACCCGTGCCTTCCTTCATGACACCATACAATGCCCTAGCAAGTCCAACTCTGCGGAACCATCCTGCTCCAAGTCCTGCAACCCTTGCCATGATAACATTTCACCAGTGTTTTTATCCCCACAAAAGAAGAAATACAAGCCAGTTGATAAGAAAGTCAAGCCCATCATCAGTCAGTTACCTCAAGAATTTAGAATTGTTCAAGACATCAAAGGCAACCCGCTAGCCAGCCTACCGGAACTCAGCCCAAACCCACTGGACTTTGTGCCTGTTGGACAGTATACACAGGAACACATGGAAAGTTTAGACCAAGAACATGACAAGGACTTCCTGTGGCCTGAGGAACGGAAGCTAATGCATCATTTCATGACCAAGCATGACCAAGCGTTCACCTGTGATGACAGCAAACACAGACAGTTTAAAATGGAGTATTTCCTGCCTATCAACATTCTGACAGTTCTGCATATGCCATGGGTTCAACACAATATCCCAATTCCACTGGGACTATATGACCAAATCTGCAAGATCATCCATACCAAGATCGATGCTGGTGTTTACGAGCTGTCCAACTCCTTGTACCGATCCCACTGGTTCTGTGTATTCAAGAAAAATGGCAAGTTGTGGCTAGTACACTCGCTCGAGCCCCTCAATGCCATGACCATCTGCCACTCTGGTGTCATGCCTATCCTGGAACACATTGCGGAGAATTTTGCTGGTAGGGCCTGCAGCACAATGCTGGACCTCTATGTCAGATATGATGAGCGTCTGCTTGCAGAAGGATCCTGCGACTTGACAACATTCCAGACACCCTTTGGAGCCATGCACCTGACAATGCTGCCTATGGGTTGGATGAACTCAGTCCCTATCTTCCACGATGATGTTACATCCATCCTGCAGCCGGAGATCCCAGATCTCACCATTCCGTACATTGACAATGTCCCAGTGAAAGGCCCCCCAACCCACTACCAACAACCTGATGGAACATATGAAACTATCCCAGCCAATTCCGGAATTCTACATTTTGTATGGGAACACTTCCAGGGGCTGAACCATGTCATTCAACGCATGAAGTACACTGGCAGAACATTCTCAGGGAAGAAGCTTGTCCTTTGCATGCCAGAAATCACAGTAGTCAGTCACCTATGCACCTACGAAGGCCACAAACCCGAGAAGGACTTGGTAGCCACTATTACCAATTGGGGACCCTGCAAGTCATTGTCAGAGGTCCGCACCTTCCTTGGAACCATTGGGGTTGGATGGATATTTATCAAGAACTTTGCCAAATGTGCGCATCCACTTGTAACGTTAACTAGGAAAGCCACACCATTCACATTCAGCCCTGCGGAAGTGGCGGCTCAAGAGGATCTCAAACAGGCACTCATTGCATCACCAGCCCTATGCCCTATCAACTACAAATCTGATGCTCCCATGATACTATCTGTCAACACTTCCTTCATTGCGGTTGGGTTTTTCTTATGTCAGTGTGACCCCAACTGACCCTCAGTCTGCTACTACAACTGCTTTGGGTCCACCATGCTCAACAAACAAGAGGCCCACTTCTCACAGCCAAAACTAGAAATCTACGGACTCTATCACACCCTGAAGGCATTAAAACTATATCTTATTGGGGTATGGAATCTCATCGTCAAAGTGGATGCCTGCTACATTAAAGACATGCTCAAGAACCTGGATATCACACCCTCCGCTTCCATAAACTGCTGGATCCTATTGATTCTGACTTTCCACTTCGAACTGGTTCATGTTCCCGGAAAATTGCACACCCCCGACGGATTATCAAGACGCCCACAACAGCCACTGGATGAGCTGCCAAGCAGGGACAAGGATGAGGAGTTTGACAACTGGATCAATAATTTGTATGGGTTCATGCATCAGATTAATGAGGTTTCTAGAGACTGCACATCAAACTCACCCCGTGGACGAGAAAAGATCAACCCTGACCCTCAGAAGACCCTCTTGCACTATGGAACCAACAGGGAACACCACAATTGTCACCCAGCTGCCACCTCCACTTCCAACTCAGTTCTGCCCAACTCCAGTAACCCCACGCTACTGCCCACTGAAGATATAATAGACAGGATGTACAAAGAAGTTTTCCTGTGGTGCGTCAACACCTCTGGAAAAGACAAGGCATGACTTTTACTAGTAAAGCGATTCTTAATGGAGTTGGAGAGACCCGTGGAGGTATCGGATGAAGAATGGCCTAGTTTCACATGGTATTGTGTTAAGTTTTTCGTCCATGCTGAACGATTATGGTATAGGGACAAGGACAGAGCCCATAAGGTGGTAGTAGAAATGCAGAAACGACTTGGCATGCTATTCGACTGCCATGACGGTTTAGGCCATTGAGGGTATTACACGACTCGCACAGCAATCATGGAACGGTTTTGGTGGCCACAGATGCAAGACAATATCAAGTGGTACATCAAGTCCTGCCACATCTGTCAAGAGCGACAATTACAGCAATTCCGCACCCTGCCTGTCATTGCCATCCCTGCTCCAATATTTGCTAAGGTGTACATGGATATGATGCACCTCCCACCATCTAATCAGTACAAATACCTGATTCAAGCCCGCTGCTCTCTGATGCATTACCCTGAATACCATGCTTTATGTCGAGAAACCGCCAATGCCATTGGGGACTGGATTTTTGAAAACTTGATATGTCGTTGGGGAAGCTTGGTCGAGATAGTCACAGACAACGGAGTGCCAATACTGAGAGCCGTGGAGTACCTTGCCAATAAATACCACATCTGCCACATCTGCATCTCTGGTTACAACTCCTGCGCTAATGGAATTGTCGAACACAGTCACTACAACGTCCGACAGGCACCGTACAAAGCAACTGAAGGCAATGAGTTGCAGTGGTCTACTGTGTTACATTCAGTATTCTGGTCAGAATGCATCACAGCTAGGCATTGTATGGGGGTGTTGCCCTACTTTGCAGTTACCGGGACACAGCCGCTACTCCCACTGGACATCACTGAAGCCACCTACCTGCTTCCTCCACCCTCTGCATTCTTGTCCACCACGGAGTTAATAGCCTGCTGATGTGCAGTGTCAAGCTCAACACACCTAACCTCTTCAACTGAGGTGCACAGGCACTCCTTCAGGGAAAACAACTGAAGCTGTCCAAAGCGGGCTCAAGGGTGGCTGAGGTGACAACTAACTCAAAACTGCAAAACGCGAGGCTGTTTCAGGGAACCAGACTTATACTGGACTAAAGGGACTATGGCAAGGATGAGTAATGCAAGTAGGGGCTGAATAATGGCAGGACAAGGTCAAGACGAGGGCTAGGCAAGTCAAATCAAAGAGGGTGAGGGTGATAGTCAAGGTGACAAGTCGAAGACTAGGCGAATTCAAGTATGGGAGCAAAGCAACGAGTGTGGCAAGGAGGGCGAGTGTGGCAGATGAGAGAGACTAAGCAAGACAAAGCTAAACAAGGCAAGTCGAGGCAAGGCGAGGCTAATCAAGACAAAGGCTGGGCAAGACAAGTCGAGGACAAGGTGAGAACACAAGGCACTACCCAGACAAGCTCTGAGATGCCAAGGGAGAGGGGAACAATGGGTGATTCTTCTCTATTTTATTTCAAAGACAGGAGGATATATATATAAAAAGATGAAAGATAAAATAGTCCAAAACTGGAGCGCCAAGAAAGGGTATGTTGAATACCTCTGGGATACCACACTGCCAAAGGCAACAAAGAATTGGGCCAGGATCAAAGGCCAAAATAAAGGAATGAAACCGAATACTGAAACTGTTTGAAAACAGTTACCACCCGACATCTCCACTGTATCTGACAGTCCTAGTACAGCCTTTTTATGCTAAGCGATGCAGCATTGAAGGCAGTCGAAATTGATTATGGGCTTAGTGGCATCTGAAGTAGAGCCAGTACACTTGGGTGATGTGATAAACTCCTGGGGAGCCTGACTGCATGCCACGTAGACTGATATGGGATCAAACTGTGTGCTGAGACAGGTCTCGGATGCAGGGAACCGAATCTATCAATTAGAACATAATGTTCGTCACGTCCACTGACAACTTCCCATGCTATGATGACGAATGGGCCATTTGGTAGGACTTCTCTGTGCCATCCTCTTGTGTCGGCTATGCAGTTGATGCACCATATGACTTGTCCGAGGGTGAATGAAGCACGAAGGTTCGAATCAGTGTCTCTGGCATTGGTGGAGCAATTTAACAGCTCCAGGTGGAACTGATCCTCATGAAACGGTCCAAAGGTGCCTGTAAAAACAATGGCTCGCCCCTATCATAGAACATGGGCTCTTGACCTCCCCTAGCTCAAATGTGACATGTGATCCCATTGCTTAGATAACTTGTTCAAGTGTTCAACTCCCCAAAATGATATCCAATTGACTCCAAAAATAACATGGTTGACTGCTCAAATGCTGGAATCCCCTGCAGTACACCAGGCAGACCCAGGGGGTCCCAGAATAAACCTGGCTCGGGTTTGAGGTACAAGGAACGAGAAAGGGCACCTTCTGAGGCATACTGCATTGACAGATTGGGATCTACATTGGGGGAAGTAGGTTGACTAGAGATTCTGGATGCTAGCGAGGGCAAAGACAAGCTTGACAGTCTTTTAAGGAGCGAACCTGCCTTGACAGGTCCTGAATGGCCATTTATGGGTCTGATAATTGATGGCATGGTATAAGGAAGACCTAGAAACAAAAAGGTGTGCTGGTTCCAATGTGGGCATAGGCAAGGACAGGCTAGAATTGCAAGGCAATGGTCACAACCTTTTCAGGGACCAAACCTGTCCTTTCTTGATGTGCCAGGGCTGCAATTCAGATGCAGATCACTTGTATGGGCATAGTGGCCCCACAGCCACGTTTAAAATAGCCAGGATCGATATGCTTGATCAACCATCAGTTGATGCCAAGATGCTGATTTGAAGCTGATCAAGTTTCAAACTTCAACTGTGCTTGCCTATCACTGATCCCCCTTTGAGCCTGAATGATCTTCGATGAGCTTGTCAGCCCTGTAACTGCCAGTACCACTATCCTTTCCAGAACTCTGTTGAGACTTTGAATGCTTCAGCGCTTGCTTCGATAACACTAGTACCCATCTGTTTCGACTCCGCACTAGGTGCGCCACCTGCATATCATCCACCCCAAACTGAAATCTTGACTGTCCCCAGTCAATTGTCTTATAGTGCCAAGACACTGAGAGTGACACTTGTCATTTCAAAATGCTGTTGACCCAAATAAGCCCAAACAAAAGATGTTCATATAAGCGCAGGACGATCCTAAATGCCATCTTGCTTTTCCCTTCATTCCTCCATCTCCACCTGTAAAGTAGGTGCAGCCGTTGTTGTTAAACCTTCCTCTTGACCACCATAAACTTTAGTCATGCCCACCTTTGATGAAAAACATTTCAATGCCCTTGTCAAAGCCCATAAGTCTGCAGCTTCATTCTGGTCCTGGGCCGCGTGGCTCAACGGCTTTGCTGCTTTCTTGGTAGGCCCTGCAGTACCCCTGAAAAGCTCATACTTAAAGACTGTACAGGAACCACTCGATCTCGGTGATGTTGACGTTGAAGATATTGTGCATGTCATGAATTTCTGTAAAACTGTTGCTTTACAAGTTCAACAAGGGAATTATGCACAGCTCACTAGTTTGCCAGTGTTCCTGGTCATCCAAGTATTCCTTGACGGTATGTACCCCATTGTTCTTTCGTACTGCACTTGGTTCCTGAATCAAAACCTAGCAGTGGCAGATGAACTACCACGCCTGGAGGCTAATATGACAGATGCAATGGCAGCAGGTGCAAATGATGATCATGATGAAGAAGTAGCCACCTTCATGAAGATGCCAATGCCCACTGTTCAGACTCCAGCAGCCAAGCCCAAAGCCAATACACCAGGCCTCGCAACAAGGCCGAAGCGACACGTCAAGGTTCTTATGTTCGACGGCATGGAGATACCGATGTGGAGGACTGGGTCAATGCCCAACATGCCTTCAAGTTCCAAAGTGTGGGCCAAGTTGAGTAAACAGAGGGCACAACATCAACTACCAGTCATGAAGGAGTTCGAATTCAAGGCGCGCTACACCCAAAAGGAGGCGGGATTAATCCGCACTGGTGAAGAGCAGCTGTTCAAAGACAAGGCACGCTTTTACTGGTTCAACCTGATGATTTGTTGCACTACAATCTTTCTTTTTAGTGCTCCAACTGCCAAAAGGCCCAATTGCGAAACCTTTGTGTACTGGAGGCTGGACAACTCGATGGAAAATGCCTATGATTGCCCCAACAGACTAATCATCCTATTTAGATGAGGCCATTATTGAGCTCGAGTCAGAAGACAGCGATTCCAAGGAAGAAGTTCCAGTTCCAAGGGGTAAGGGGAAGGCCAGGCAGCTGTAGCTCTGCCTCCTGGTTCTCATAGATTGGGGTGATCCCATTGGTCCTTTGTTTTTCTTGACTGTTGCAGGCCTTCGAGTGGCCATTTTTCGTGTATCAATATCTACTTGAAATGTTTTGTGCAAACTAGGTATAAAATATATCTAGGAATATACAGGTTTTCTTGTCTGTGGGGTGTCATGGTCAAAACTTGAGTACATTCATCGAAAATGAAGTGAAACGAAGCAAAATAAAAGGTCAAATAGAAGGTAAAACATAAAGTATAAGGTCGTAGTATAAATATTGGTTTCTGGAAGTGAGAGGAAAGAACAAAGAGAAAGAAAAGAAGCACAAGTCCGTTTTGTTGAAAAACAGCTTTCTAGTATTTTGCATTTAGTTGATCATTGTTCTTCTTCAGCCACCTCACTGCCCCCTCCACTATTGCGACCATCACCTTCCAGGCTATCTTCTTTGACATTTTCTTCCTGAATTTCTTCTGCCAAGTTCATATTCGAAGGCGTCTCAGCAGTCGGATCATCATCTCCAAGGCTTCTAGACTGGCGCATTTCTTCAATTCATTTTGAATGTGTATCCAATGTGTCTTCCAGGATGGCAATTGTCTGGTGTGCAAAGTACAGCACCACCCTAAACACAGCGATAGGATGGTCAAAGACAGAACCGTCCAATTTGCATATAATATAAGCCCCTCCATGATTCCAGGCTACCACCACATAAGGACTGTTATACCGGGTGTGCATCTTTCAATTAAGGGACTTTCTATCACTGTGTTTTGAATTAAAATGAGGTTGCCTATTTTGAAGACAAAGTCACGCATTGTGGCATGATGATCTCTTTCAAATTGACAGGTGGCTTGGACCCTTGCTTCGAATACCTTATCATGTAGTGCTTCCACCTGTTCTCGACGCTTCTGTAATTCAATAGCCCTTCGTGTAATAAGATCTGTAGTTGACAGAGATGATTCCAGTGGGGGAAGCAGGTACGAAGCTTCAGCTATATCGAGAGGAAGCAACAGGTGTGTTCCGGTGACTGCAAAGTATGGGGATACACCCATTCGATGCCTAATTGTTATCCATTCTGCCCAAAATACTGTATGCAATGATTTTGCCCATTTTGACTGGTCTCCACCACATGCCTTATACAAGGACTGTTGAACATTGAAATGCACCCTCTCCATGATGCCGTTTGCCTGTGAGTTGTAACCAGATATCCGAATGTGATTTACATTGTACTGCTTTGCAAGATAGGTGCACGCACTGACTAGTGAGGAGCCATTATCCGAAACAATTTCAACTAGAGCACCCCATCAACACAGCAAGTCTTTGAATACCCATGACCCTACTGCCTCCACCGTCTGAGTACACAGCACATGATACTCTGGATAGTGGGATAGCAAACAATGGGCCTGGATCATATAGTGATATCCCTTTGAAGGCAGCAAGTGCATAATGTCTATATAAACTTTCGAAAATAAAGGGGCCAGCTGGGCCACTGTTGGAGTGATCCTAACAAGTCACAGTTGGCATTCTTGGCAGAGATGGCATGTCTGAATATACCACTTGATATCTTCATGGACATGTGGCCACCAGAAGCATTCCAATATAAGGGCTCTAGTAGCATCAAACCCTTTATGGCCTATGTCATCATGGCATTCCCTAAGAACTTCCATGCGGTGCACTTAATTTATTACAAGCTTATGTTTGCCATGTGAATCCTTTCGCCACAACCAACTGTTCCTGAGAAAGAATTTGAGGCAGTATTGCAGAAAACTCTGGTATTCTCTTTCGTCTAAATGAGAAGGCTGCTTGAGGGTCTCATGAAAGCGGAGAACTAGGGGCAACCGAAGATCTTCCCTTGTCACTGCTGCTGATTGAGGGACCTTGTCATATTCAAGGGGCTCCTCAGCTGATGCCAAAGCAAATATACTAACTGGCAGTTTGGACGGCGAGGCAAGGCCCAAGGCAACATTACAAAATGTGGTGTTGGCATATGTTTTGGAAATAGAAAATGCAGCAGGTGAAGGGTTTATGAAATGTCAAAAGCCATAAAGATTGTCTATCCAGTTGTCGAATGTGTTGTCTTCGGCTTCTTCATCAACAACCTCATCTTCTGGCTGCCTAGGTCTGTGTGACAAACCATCCGGTCCATGATGCATCCTGGGGACATGTACGAGCTCAAAATGAAAAGACAGAATGGCCAATATCCACCTGTTAACTGATGCCATTGGCATGATGTCTGGGTTCTGTAGCATGCCTTTAATATACTGAGCATCCACTTCGACCACTAGATTCCTGACCCCTAATATGTAAAGGCAGAATTTTCGAAGCACTCTATAAAGACCAAAAACCTCAAGTTTGGTCTGGGAGACATGTGATTCATGTTCATTAAGTGTTATGGATCCAAAACAGCTGTAGAAGTGCTTTTTAGGGTCTTCTTCTGTGCACTGACAAAGATAAAACCTGACTGCGATAGACAAGGTATCTACAGCCAGGATTACTGTGGTGGGGGATTCGTAATTTAATGGCCTCATGGCTGGGGAATCGAGTACTGCCTTCTTTAATTCTTCTTGTGCATGAATTTGCTCTTCTCCAAATTTGAATGGAACCCCTTTCTTCATCAGCATAGTCAAAGGGTATGCTTTGTGCGAATAGTGCCAGATATAGATTCGAAAAAGACCTATTGTGCCAAGGAAGGCCCTAACCTCAGTCAGTGACTGGCAAGGGGCCCAATTAACTACGGCTTTGACTCTCTGCCTATCTGGTATTCTTCCTTCAGGTGTGCAGACATGGCCAACTACAGTTATTTCCTCGGCACATACTACCAGCTTCTTTCCAGAAAAGGTGCCACCAGCATACTTCATTTGCTGCATGATCCTATTAAGGTTCTGAAAATGCTCCCATACAAAGCGACGAATCCCTAGATTTTCTGAAATAGTCTCATACAATCCATCCTCAAGTAGGTAATTCAAGGCTAGACCTTTGACTGGGACATTGTCAATATAAGGAATCGTGTAATCAGGTATCTCAGGCTGAAGTATGAAAGTAACATTGTCATGGAATATGGGTATGGAATTTGTCCAACCCATAGGTAGAGTGACAAGTTGAAGGGCACAAAAGGGGGTTTGGAACATTGTAAGGTCTCAAGAGCTTGCAGCAATAAGATGCTCATCATACCCAACATAGAGATCTAGCATAGCGCCACACACTCGACATGCAAAGTTTTCAGCTAAATGTTCCGGAACTGGCGTTACTCCAGAATGTTGTATAGTGACTTTATTCAGCGGTTCAAGCGAGTGCATGATGCATAAGTGGCCGTCTTTCTTAGCCACACAAAACCACCTAGACCAGTATGACAAATTTGAAGGTTCATAGACTCCTGCAGCTATCTTGGTTCAAATCATTTTGCAGACCTCGTTGTAGATGCCAGGCAGAATCAGGATATTTTTTTGGATCCAAGGGCAGTGGGGAACGGTTGGTATATCAATTGGGGGAAAGAACTCTGGCTTAAAACATCCATGCTTGGCATCTGTCCAAGCGAAAGCCTCATTCTGCAACATCATGAAATTGTGGAGTAACTTCCTCTCTTCATTTGTTAAGAACCCTTTCCCATGTACTAGGTTGAGGGCATCTTTTCATTCTTGAGTGTAGCATCCTGTAGGCAAAAATGAAGGCAGGCAAGGATTTAATGAAGGCATGTCTGCCAAAGGATCTCCTATAATATTCCTAAGGATATGAAACTGGGAGGGGAGCATGCTGATCACAGGTTTAATTTTTTGTGTGACAGGCTTATAATGTTTCCCAAATACTGCAACTGGGGGCAAGGCTGTATTAGTGATGAAGGAAGCCTCAAAGGTGTTGGAGAAAGCTGTGGTTTGCAGTAAAGTCAACATAGGTCCTTCAAAACTACCATCACCACTAATTAGTGTGGTGGGGAAATACAATTCTTTAAAAGGCGCAACTGCCGAGAGATAAAAGAGTGCTTTTTCTTCTCTACAGAGTGAATCAAAGGTTGGAGGCAAATCCAAAGACGAACTCAGGGTTAATGCAGTATAGGACAATATATATAATGATTCTTGTTTCTTGCCATCGACAGTAATGACAAACATTGCCTCTCCATGATCGTCTATCAGTTCCTCAAGGCTGGGACAAAATCCTCCAGCTCCTTCTGCATCCTCATCGCTGTAAATCGAGGGGGACTGCGTTCAATTGTGGGGATTGTCCATTCCTGTCCTGTCTCAGGGTCGGTAATGGTAACAGTCTGCTCTGTGTTCGCATAATTTTTGACTACTGATTGGGATATTATGTTGAAAGGCCTTCCTAACAAAATGTCGTAGGCTGGCAACCAAATAATGTGGACCTGGAACAAAAACACCATTCCACCAGTCGAGAATGACACGTTCCGAGCCAATCCAAGGGTCCAGTCAATTTCTCCATTAGCTGACTGCATTTCTAAAAACACTCCTGGGTTGTAGGCAATTCCTAGCTGGTGACTGACTGTGTCCAGCATGCTGATAACCATACTCCCTGGATCAAGGATACACTCAACTTTTGCTTTCCCTGCTACCTCCATGTGGATAGCTCATAACGCATGCAAATCCTTGGCCATCTGAAGCTGGAACCTCTTGTTGATTCCCTGTGCAGTGTGAAAGACTTGTACAAGGTCTGGCACTTGGTAGACTCCCAATTCTACTTTGACTGGTTGGCCTGTGTAGGCTTCAAGCACCGGATTCGAAATAATTTCCTTGATCCACTCAGATACCTCTCCTATGTAATTAGCCTGTGCTTTGGCTACTGGTTGCCTTTTAGGTGTGACTGCATCTCTAATATGATAATGTAGGTTGGGAGAGAGCGATAAGAGCTCTTTGAAAGTAAGCGTTATTGTGGTACCTGTCAGAGAATGGCTTAAGACAGTGTCCACTATTTCCAGCTTCTGAATTGGGGCTATATTCGAATACACAGGGTCTTTTGACTTTTGGGGTGCAGCAAAATTTTGTTCTACAGGGGGGAGATAATTCGCATCTTTAGCTTTTTCGTATGGGTGTACTACTGGCTCTGGTGACTTATCCTTGGACTGAGGTTGTACTGTTGTTGGAGGACTAGATGGAGGCACTAAGACTCAGGACACAGGTCCAACATTGATTCCGTTTGATGGATCATTCTTTGCGCTACTCCCAGACGGCTTGGATGGCTGTACTGGTACTGGCTGATGCACCTTGCCCTTGTCAACTGTCAGTGGAACTGAAGTTTTCGAAGGTGGAACAGGGCACTTTAAGATTTCTACCCTGTCAAACACCAGTTTCTTTTTCTTCTGCTTTTCCTGCAAGGCTAAAACCTCTTGCTGTAACACTTCCAAGCAACTATCAAGATCTATCTCTTCTGTGGTCACCATTGCCATGCTGGAGGAATTTGAAGTACTTCGAACTGTAGTTGGCGGAGGTGGCCTGACACTAAAGAACATCGACACAGCTGGTCCTTGAGCAGTGCCAGAGGCAGCTGAGGTGGGTGCTTGATCTGCAGCTGGTCCTAACTGTCTGCGCCACCATTTGTCCATCTGGTCCTTCAGACACAATCCTTCTATACTTCTTGGCACAAAGAATCTGTTTGGTAGCACCAGGCACCCGTCTGGTCTCTTGTACACCTTTCCTTGTCGTAAATATTGCTCTACTTGGGCGCATTCTGCTATATAATGACTGGGTTCTCCACAGAAGTTACATTTATCGTCAAAACTGGTTGGCCGCCTAAACTGCGAAGGCATGGCTGCCGCATTTGTACTATTTGTCTGAGGAGCAGAATGGCCACCACTTGGCCGCATGCCTGCTATCGAAGAGCTAACAGTCTCTGCAATAGTCTGGGCAAACTTTCCGAACATATTATAAATGTCTTCTTGTTTTACCGGTTTTGTTGCTTCTGTCGAAGCAGCCAGCAGTTGGGCAGGATACACGGGTTGCATTGACTTGGGTACGTATGGCATGGGGAGGACTGTTGATGCGCCATACATATCTTCTGGAAAAAACGAAGATCCTTGAAGTAAAAAGGTAGCCACCCTATATACTTTGTCTGTTGCATATCCATCATCCAGATCAACATCTGGATGTGCTGTTTGTAGTTTATGGGCTATGCAGACTAAGAACTCCTGCGGAATCCTGGAAATGAACATTCAACGCTGCTCCATCTCTGACATTTTGTTTTGCCCAATTAAGTAGGTGGTAATCATACAAAAATCATGATAATATTTGCCAAGCTCAGTGGTATTTTTAATGCCTGTTTGTTTTTGTTTCTCAGCGAGGCGAACTACATCCAGCAAGTTGTATTTGCGAGTTGTCTCTGCTCCAGGATATGATGCTATGACAGCCACTTTGAAACTTTCATATGAGTGTGGTTTGCTTGCCTCAGGTAATGAATCCCAAATCTCGTAATTATGTGAATCAAGGTATCTTTTGGTGTGCTCTTTCCATTGTTGAGGGTCCACAATCTGAGCAGCATTGAGCAACAACTCGACTTCTTGTAGGTACCTAGGAAGATCCCAAGGCTTCAACGAGTCGAACTTGGGCACTGCCTCGCTATTCCTAGATGGCATATAAGCTGGTACATTAGGGGCTTGTTGCTGGACATAGACAATCTGTGGTCTGGGCATTGGCGGCTGGTGGGGGTTTTCTGGGGCTTTGTTGCCAAAGGGAGGGTCCATTTCTGGCCTGAGTGTTTTGTTGGCGAAGGGGTCGGTTTCACTAACAGGGGGTTCTGACTCTTTGTCTGAGTAATAATTTGACAAAGTTGACTGATGAGAGGTGGAACAAGATGACAATTCAAAGGAAGTGGAGTGATCTATGGATTGAGAAATGGGGGTCAAAGTAGCTATGGTTTCTTCTGGGAATAACAATTGATGAGCTAGAGATGGGTCTAACTCAAGGCTTTCTTGAGCACGCTGAGCGATACTGATAGATTTGAGGCACTGACTGGCAGTTGTTAGTTCTGTAAAAAGGGAGACTGGGGAACTGGGTGGGGAAGTTTCTGGTGACAGTGTCTCTGACTGTTCTTTTGACGATTCTGGTATGTAATCGAGTGACTGGGGTTTTTGGATAGTTGATGTAGTAGGGGTATGCACTCTTTTTATCGAAGTCGAGGGTTTAGTCGAAATAGGGGAGATTGTTCTTGAACTGAGTCCACAACGCTGACCTCGTGATCTTCTTGGGGGCTCGGAGAGGGTTCTTCCTGAGCGTAGGGTGGGAATGGTGAAGGCTTTTAAAGGGTATAGCCCAGAGTAGCTGGAGAATCCCTGTTTCGAAAGTAGAGACTGAAAATCCCTCATGGTGGGCTCCAAACTATATGATGCACAGCATTGAGCTCAACACACCTAACCTCTTCAACTGAGGTGCACAGGCACTCCTTCAGGGAAAACAACCGAAGCTGTCCAAAGTGGGCTCAAGGGTGGCTGAGGTGACAACTAACTCAAAACTGCAAAATGCGAGGCCGTTTCAGGGAACCAGACTTATACTGGACTAAAGGGACTATGGCAAGGACAAGTAATGCAAGTAGGGGCTGAATAATGGCAGGACAAGGTCAAGACGAGGGCTAGGCAAGTCAAATCAAAGAGGGCGAGGGTGATAGTCAAGGTGACAAGTCGAAGACTAGGTGAATTCAAGTATGGGAGCAAAGCAACGAGTGTGGCAAGGAGGGCGAGTGTGGCAGACAAGAGAGACTAAGCAAGACAAAGCTAAACAAGGCAAGTTGAGGCAAGGCGAGGCTAATCAAGACAAAGGCTGGGCAAGACAAGTCAAGGACAAGGTGAGAACACAAGGCACTACCCAGACAAGCTCTGAGATGCCAAGGGAGAGGGGAACAATGGATGATTCTTCTCTATTTTATTTCAAAGACAGGAGGATATATATATAAAAAGATGAAAGATAAAATAGTCCAAACTGGAGCATCAAGCAAGGGTATGTCAGATACCTCTGGGATACTGCACTGCCAAAGGCAACAAAGAATTGGGCCAGGAACAAAGGCCAAAATAAAGGAATGAAACCAAATACTGAAACCATTTGAAAACAGTTACCACCCGACATCTCCACCGTATCTGATGGTCCTAGTACAGCCTTTTTATGCTAAGCGATGTGGCATTGAAGGCGGTCGAAATTGATTATGGGCTTAGTGGCATCCGAAGTAGAGCCAGTACACTTGGGTGATGTGATAAACTCCTGGGGAGCCTGACTGCATGCCACATAGACTGATATGGGATCAAACTGTGTGCTGAGACAGGTCTTGGATGCAGGGAACCGAATCTATCAATTAGAACATAATGTTCGTTGCGTCCACTGACGACTTCCCACGCTATGATGATGAATGGGCCATTTGGTAGGACTTCTCTGTGCCATCCTCTTGTGTCAGCTATGTAGTTGATGCACCATATGACTTGTCTGAGGGTGAATGAAGCACAAAGGTTTGAATCAGTATCTCTGGCATCGGTGGAGCAATTTAACAGCTCCAGGTGGAACTGATCCTCATGAAAATGGTCCAAAGGTGCCTGTAAAAACGATGGCTCGCCCCTATCATAGAACATGGGCTCTTGACCTCCCCTAGCTCAAATGTGACATGTGATCCCATTGCTTAGATAACTTGTTCAAGTGTTCAACTCCCCAAAATGATATCCAATTGACTCCAAAAATAACATGGTCAACTGCTCGAATGCTGGAATCCCCTGCAGTACACTGGGCAGACCCAGGTGGTCCCAGAATAAACCTGGCTTGGGTTCGAGGTATGAGGAACAAGAAAGGGCACCTTCTGAGGCATGCTGCATTGACAGATTGGGATCTACATCAGGGGAAGTAGGTCGACTAGAGATTCTGGATGCTAGCAAGGGAAAAGACAAGCTTGACAGTCTTTTAAGGAGCAAACCTGCCTTGACAGGTCCTGAATGGCCATTTATGGGTCTGATAATCGACAGCATGGTATAAGGAAGACCTAGAAACAAAAAGGTGTGCTGGTTCCAATGTGGGCATAGGCAAGGACAGGCTAGAATCGCAAGGCAATGGTCACGACCTTTTCAGGGACTGAATTTATCTTTTCTTGATGCGCCAGGGCTGCAATTCAGACACAGATCACTTGTATGGGCATAACAGCCCCACAGCCATGTTTAAAATAGCCAGGATCGATATGCTTGATCAACCATCAGTTGATGCTGAGATGCCGATTCAAAGCTGATCAAGTTTCAAACTTCAACTGTGCTTGCCTATCACTGATCCCCCTTTGAGCCTGAATGATCTTCGATGAGCTTGTCAGCCCTGTAACTGCCAGTACCACTATCCTTTCCAGAACTCTGTCAAGACTTCAAGTGCTTCAGCGCTTGCTTCGATAATGCTAGTACCCATCTGTTTTGACTCTGCACTAGGCATGCCACCTGTGTATCACCACCACACCATGGAGTTGCAGAAGTGTTGTGCCCAAACGGAGGCTCTTAAGGACAAAGTCTATCAAGCCCGCATAGTCACAGCAAAATGGTTCAAGCAAGAGCACCCAATGATCATCAGAGACTTTGATTTCCAGTGAGGGGACTTGGTCTTAGTCTGCAACATGGCAATAGAGAAGTCGCTCAATCAGAAGATGCGACCCTGGTACATTGGTCCCTATGTGGTTCTATCCTGTAACTGTGGAGGAGCCTACATTATTTGCGAACTGGATGGTACAGTACTTGATAGACCATACACAGCATTCCGCATAATTCCATACTTTGCCCACAAAAGATTAACTATACCAGAAAATGTGCTTGACACTTCCAAGGAACACGTCCAGGAAATGTCCAACTCTGGCTCCTTAGGCGACAATGACCCAATCGACCCAATGTGAGCAGACAATGAAGATGATGAAGACTCAGCTGGTTATCCATCCAACATAGAGGAAAACAACAAAATGTATGATACTTAGATAACTCTCAAGTCTGCTAGAATTCCACCACCTCCACATTATTTACTTTTGAAAACATACCCCAGACCACTAGTAAAGCTTTTTCTTTATCTTTTGCCTACCTTACCTACCTTTAGCTCATCCATAATTCTGATGCAGACTCCCAACCATTATACTTTCTGACTGAAGGCTACTAACTTATTTCCATAGCCAGCAAGAACGGTTTATATTTGTCTGACTACATCAAGAAATACAAAGAAGACCTGCAGAGCACAAAGATTAATGGCAAGAGGCTGGTGGCTCCATAGCGGAGTCACCAGTCTCATCCATCACCTCCTTGCCCACTACTGCCACAGACACCCCTGCCCCCATGCTTGCTGATGACCCTGCTCATTCTGCCACAACCCGTTCTGGTGCCAACTCCTTGACATACTCTAGCTCCTTGCTAGAGGGAACAGGACTCCAATGCACATCTGACATGCTGTCATAATCTGCGCTGCCCTTGTTATTGTATGGGGTGGGTGAGTGCCCCAGTGACCTGTTGAGAAGATCCTTGATGCGACTGGAAGACCTGTGGAGGGAGCTCAGCTCCCAGAGCATTTCTGTCTGCACATTCGATGACCCAATGAAAGTTTGAGAAAGTGTGGTAAGGAGCAGCATCTGGTTGAAGAGTCGTTGGTTCTGCTCAAAGAGGAGCCAGTTTTGTTCTTGAAGGAGGGAGACAGCCTCCCTTGTCCAGTTCATTGTGGGGGCCATCTTCTGTGACCCAGACCCTGTTGCTCATGTTCCATAGAATGGTCTCTTCCATGACCCAGATTTTGTCTTCATTGTCACTCACAACAATGGCCTTTGACTTGATTCTCTTCTTGTCCCACCCAGATGCAGGAACACCACCTATCACGCACTTTTGGCGGAGGCATTAGCACTCCACACACACCTGGCTCTTTGGCCCAGGAGCTGGGTAGCAGGCTATGCCTGCCAGCTTGCACCTAACAAATGATCAGAAGGGTGTTACATGAAAAGAAGGAGACTCACCAGTCGCAAGGCGGCTCGTTTGGCAACCTCGACTTGGCCTGCTTGGATGGTCCAGCTTCTACCCCCATGCCCGCTTCTGCTTCTGCTGAGCCCATGCAGCCTCTTTTGATTCATGGCAACCAGTGCTGCCAGCATTGCCTTGTCTGCCTCCTCCATTGTTGCTTCCTCCGCCTCCACCTGTGCCCAAACTGTTGCAACATCTAGAGAGGACCCCGGTTGACGCTTGGGCAGGCCAAGTTGAACCTGGGGCAGTAATACTTGCCAGCAGCGTGTTTCAATTTCATGTTGTCGCTGTGCAAGCCTGCCTCTCTGTTTCCTCTCACTCCTCACGTGCCTGCTGTTGAGCCTCAGCTGCCTCTTCAGCAGCCCACTGGCGTGCCTCCTCCTCCTCTCAAGCCCTCTTCTCCACAGCCTCTTTCTCTTGTAACTCCCGCTCCACCTCTTCTGCAGCCCTTCGCCGTGCCTCTTCTTCTTCCTCCCGAGCTTTCTGCTCAGCTGCCTCTTGTTGTTTCCAGGCCCTTTCAGCCTTTAGTAAAGCCAAGCAGGCTGCAGTCTCCTTGCAGGCTCTTCGCTCCGCCTCCTCCCACACGCATCGCTCCTCCTCTTCCCATTCCAGCTGCACCTCCATGCATGCAATTTCCTCATCAGAGTTGTATTCGGGTGTTTGTTTGGAAGACATGATAGTGGAAGATGCAGAGAAGTGGAAGGATGAAGTTAAAGTTAATTCAACAAAGGCCACAATTGCACAATCCTGTGACTGGAAGTTGACATACCCAAGTAGCGCACAAGTCAAGGCCCAATTCTGCAGACCCTGCTGTTCCGAATATGAAGAAGACTTCTGCCTGCAGCCAGACCAAGACATATTGCTAGTTAACAAACCCAGAAAGCTTCCACACATGTTTCAGTTCATTTATATTTCAGTCTCATTCATAGTATAGTTCTTTTTGTTGTTCATTCATAGGACATACCACATGAAGAGCTCTGCAGTGGATCCTCCAACAATTGACTATCCAATCCCTTTGTGCAACTGACTGAGGACAGTCTGATTTTTAAGTGGGGGGGGAGATGATGAGCATTGTTCTGATGTGATGGTGTATAGGTATCAAACGGACTAGTCTCAGCACTAGATGTTAGAAACCTTACCCTCACTAGGATTATACATGCCTGACCCCGTTGCTTAGCATTTGCACTCATCCAAGGTCTTCCACAAGTCTTCTGCACTAGCCACAAGCAACTCTGCCAACTCTGTGATTATCCGCTATAAGGCAAGCATCACCCATGCTCAATGGTCAAGTCGTCTCCCATGTATGCTGTCCAAACCCTGCGCCAGTCAGTCGTTTGCCCCTGATACAGCACACCATCAGCCAATCCACATAAAATTGCTAGCTGGCCCAGCTTAGTTCACCGGAGAAGGGACAGGCGCCATCAAAGTGATATCCGCATTAGGAAAGGATCTACCTTCTGTGATGCCAGGGTCACCCATACATGGATGCCACGTCATCCCTAGCGACACACCGACATAGCGGATCAGGCCCCTAGCAGACGAGTAAACCCATTGGCCGATGACCAACTATGGTATAGACCAGTCAGGTCTGCAGAAAATAGAGAACAGGGACGTGTCAAGCCAGATGAATCCCGGAGTTGCCATGCACAGCGATCAGCAATGTCTATTTCAAGTATACAACTCTATTAGCGTCCCATGTCGGGTCACGATACTGGTTCTCACCACGGCGCTCCTATACCACTGTTGTGTCCCTCAGCTAGCCCCATTGCATGAAGACTTTCAAGATGGATTTGGATATACGGTTGCAAGGTGAAAATTTGCAGAGTCACTTCATTATTAGTAGGGTAGGAAAACATATATAAGCTCATGTACAACACTTAGAAAAACAGAATAGTACACCCCAGCTCTCAAGTCTCGTCTTTACACTACACTCTCCTTGTTTCATCCGCGCATCTGAGGCTTGTTGTACTCTGCATTCTGCATTCATCACTGTTATGCTCTTGTGTGACAAACATTATTATCCGTGAACTCCACAGTTCCATGCATTGTAGCATTGTCATCAAGCACACCAGAGTTGACAGGAACTCTTCAATGACCTCACACCTTCCCATTCCTCGCTATTTCCAATAGTGGGGTGAACTTATCATCGGCCCCCTGTCCCTCTTTCCTGCCTCCTTTCACCCAACAATCCTTGGCTAGATGGCCCTTCTTCTTACAATTGTGGCAATCTCATGTCTCCTTAGCCTGGAGCGTAGTGCCATTGCCATGTTCACTTGATTGGTCCTTCCTTCTATGGAACTTGTTGAGTAGTCTCCCATGTCTCTGGCAATGATGTAAGCAGTATCATGGCAAAGTCGTTGTCAGGTACAATACTCCCCATTAGGTGTAGTTCCTCCTGCATCTGTCGTAATTTGGTAATATGATCACCCATGTCAAAATCATCAGATGCCAATGCCCGGAATAATGCATGCCATGCCACAAGAATGCCAAGCCTCCCTCTCTTCTCTTTGACAATTTTCAATTGATCCCACATACCCTTGGTTGTCGTGGCGCCTAGTAAGTGTATCATCTTGGTGTCCCCTACCACTAATTCTATTCTTGTCCACACCCTAGTGTCTTTCTTCTTCCAATCCTCAAGAGTCTTCATTTCAGCAGCAGTTGAATGGTTTTTGGTTTTTGGTTTAGGAACGTCTGATGTAAGCATATCTTCTAAATCAAGATCATGTAGGATCGCTGTGATCTTCCTTTTCCAGGCCAACCAATTCTGATTATTAAACAGTTCTATGTGATAACTGCCAGACCCTAGTGTGACAGTGCTGGACTTGTCACCAGTCGATGATGCTGCAGCTTCTTTGCCTGACATAGTGTAGGTCAATAGATGGGCTTAATGTATAAGTATAAAGAGCTTCTTCAGATGTTGATGTTATGGCTTGGGCACAGGAGCAATGCAAGTTAAAGGCGTCCATTCACGAAATACATGAGTAGTATATATACATAAATATAATATGAAATAGACAAGGCTGTGCTAATGACGGTACCTTGTATTGATATCTGGTGCTCTCACATTTGAATAAACTTCATCACCCATCTTTCCAATTCTCTCTTTGTGACCTCTCTTCCATCACTTGGGTGCTGTTCCTCACAGCCTATCATTGCTTGTAACCTGTCCTCCTTGCTGCGTGCACTCACGTGCTCTTGTCTGTTGATGATCATTGTTCTGATGTGATGGTGTATAGGTATGAAACAGACTAGTCTCAGCACTAGATGTTAGAAACCTTACCCTCACTAAGATTATACATGCCCTGACCCTGTTGCTTAGCATCTGCACTCATCCAAGGTCTTCTGCAAGTCTTCCGCACTAGCTATGAGCAACTCTGCCAACTCCACAATTATCCGCTATAAGGCAAGTGTCACCCACACCCGACGACCAAGTCGTCTCCTGCGTACACCATCCAAACCATGAGCTCAGTCGGTCATTTGGATCTGATGTCAGCACCATGTCAGCCAAGTCACATAAAATTGTCAGCTGGCACAGCTTAGGTCACGGAGAAGGGACTGTCACCATCAATATCATATCTGTGTTAGGAAGGATCTACAGTCTATGATCCAAGGGTCACCCCTATGCAGCTGCCATGTCATCCCTAGCAACAAACTGACATAGCAGATCAGGTCCCTAGCAGATGAGTAAACCCATTGGCCAATGACCAACTATGGTATAGACCAGTCAGGTCTGCAGAAAATAGACAACAGGGATGCGTCAAGCCAGATGAATCCTGGAGTTGCTGCCAATGGCGATCAGCAACGTCTATTTCAAGTATATGACTCTATTAGTGTCCCA
This sequence comes from Amanita molliuscula, assembly GCA_023014405.1. Taxonomy (NCBI): domain Eukaryota; kingdom Fungi; phylum Basidiomycota; class Agaricomycetes; order Agaricales; family Amanitaceae; genus Amanita; species Amanita molliuscula. The sequence goes on along the minus strand of JAEBUP010000096.1, from coordinate 20,336 downwards.
TGTCGGGTCGTGATACTGGTTCTCACCACAGCACTCCTATACCACCATCGTGTCCCTCAGCTAGCCCCATTGTGCGAAGACTTTCAAGATGGATTTGGATATATGGTTGCAAGGTGAAAATTTGCAGAGTTACCTCATTATTAGTAGGATAGAAAAATGTATATAAGCTCATGTACAACAGATAGAAAAGCAGAATAGTGCACCCTAGTCCCTTCGAGTCTCAGCTTCATCATGCTCTCCTTGTCTTGTCTGTGTCTTTAAGCCTTGTTACACTCCATGTCCTGCGTTCTCGCCATTACACACTTGCGTGCTTAATGTTATTATCCATGAACTCCACCAGTTCCACACATTGTAGCATTAACATCGAGCGTGCCGGAGTTGATGGGACTTCTTCAATGACCTCACACCTTCCTGTTCCTTGCTATTTCCAATAGCAGGGTGAACTTATCATACTGGCTGCCCCAGTGAGGCATTGAAAGAATTACGCCATCAACACCGCCCAAGTCACCCTGGGACCAGCAATTCCCCAGTCACTATGCCCCATCCCCATCATCCCCCAATGTCTTCAGCAACTGGTACCACTCACTTAAATGAAGAGCTGAGAACATGCAGCAACTTTTGCAGCAAGATCCCAGCGAAGCACTAAGCAAAATTTTCAAAGGTACCAACACATTTCAATGTCAATCCCACCAATGACTAGGTCTCACCCCAGAATTCCAAGCAATCAATAACATCAACAGAGCCTTCTGCCAACCCGCAACATCCTCCCGTAGTCCACCCAACCCTGATCAATCTGAGACATTCCATTCCTTCAACGATTCCACCAGCACCCCCGCCAACCAACCCACCAGAACAACCCTGCTCCAACAAATCAAGCCTGCTCACCTTGTCACCATCAGAACTTCCGCAACCATTGCCAAGCCTGCCACCAGATTCCTCAAATTCAAGCAGTTCCAGTTCCAGTATTTCAACCTCAAACCTCAACAACCTAGTTCCACCTTCAACAGTCAAGATGGCCGACCACACACAGCAAACCAAGCCCATGCCCACTTGTTACGCCTCTGCTGCACCCCACTTCGATTCAAACCAACCCCGCCACCTTCCACGCTACTTTGACAAACTCGAGCTATTGTTTAGTGAAGCTGGCATCACCTCCATGCAGCAGAAAAAGGTATACGCACTGTGTTATCTCCACAACACAGAGTACAATCTATGGGGAGGTGTAGACACCTTCAATGCTGCCTCAACATATGAGGCTTTCAAAGCATTGGTAACCGCACTATATACCAGAGTAATCAATGAGTGTGAACACACACAGGCAGATTTGGACCACCTAATCGAAGAAATGCTCCACCTTGGGATCCAAACAGCGGAGGACCTCTGTAGTTATTACCAGCATTTTCTGGTAATAACAAAGTATCTCATCAAAAATGGATGGCTCTTGATGCGCCAGCAAAGCAAGTATTTGTTCAAGGGGTTCCAGGTCCACATTGGAATGGAAATGTACAGGTATATGCGCAGGCAGTACCTGAACGTACACCATGACAACCCCTACTCCCTTGAGCAAGCATTAGCAGCTGCGCAAGAAGTCATCCCGGGTGCATTGTTTTACAATAAGCTAATCAACAAGCCCGCCACACTCCATACTGCTAGGCCAGAGTACCCCACCACCAACCCTGTGTCAACCCCGCCAGCCAAGCCTGAGCCAGTAGCAATGCCTGGCATGAAGACTGAAGATATGTTCAGTCTCATGGAGAAGATGGTACAGAGTTCGCTGCAAACACAGATGATGCTGCAATCCCTTGCACAATCACTCACAACAACCCAGACGCATGCACCAGCCCCATGGAATTGGTTGCAAACGACGCCAGCAACGGGCTCCAACACAGTTCTGGTACACACCCCACTATCCCAGGTTGCACATTCTGTGGTAACTTGGCCCACTTTATCGGTTGATGCCCAGAAGTCGATGGTTACATCGCAAACAGGAAAACCATGAGGAACCTCGAGGGATGCATAGTGTTGCCAACTGGAAACTACGTGTCAAGGTACCTACCCAGTAGCAACATGAAGGAGTGCATCAACGAGTACCACTGGCAAGTCAATGCCCAGCCAATTCAGCAGTCCGGAATTCGCCCTGCTATGTTCTATTCACCCCACAACAACCACCAAGAGCTGACAACTTCGAGCACTGCACCAGTATTAAGTTACGAGACTGCAGCAAACCCCATGGATGATGTGGATGAAGAGATCGAACATGTACAAAGGACCCTGGTAGTGTTACAAGCAGCCAAGAAGAACAAAGTGGTATTTGATGGAGTAGAGATTCCGCTGTGTGCAAGAGGAAAGGAACTGCGACCACCAGCACCACCACCAGCACCAGCCCCACCACCCAAAGAAATCACCTTGCTGGGAGTCACCAAAGCCCATGACCAGCCGCCAACACACCCCTTTGCCAATGCCCGTGATGCCAACTACCAGCCACCAACAGACCAACCATTTGGAGCTACGACAAAGAGCAAGGACCCCTCATACACCACCGCCACCCCTGTGCAGAACCCACAAGCAGTCGAGCAAATCTTCAAATGCATACGCATGAGTCCCGCCACCAACCTAAGCTTTGAGGAGCTCCTAGCAGCCTTGCCAGACGTCCGCCACAAGATGCGCGAGTTTTTGACTCTGCATTGCATCCCAGTCGCCAACTCCGCCAATCCCACTACAAACCCTGCCAACTCCGCGGACATGTGCAATGTCTTTGTGCTACCAGATATAGTGGAGGCCTACTATGCAGTGGACCCAAATCACAAGGCACGTCTCAAAGTCAGCAAGGAGTCCCACATGCTGTGCTGCATTCAGGCAAGGGTGGATGACTGCACCATAGTCGACTGCGTTGTGGACCTGGGCTGCTCCATCATATGCATGTCTGACGCCATCAGCCACCAGCTAGGGATCGCATACAACGCTGCCATCAAAATTGACATGGAAGCAGCCAACAGAGAGGTTGACATGTTGCTCAGCTTGGCCAAGGACGTACCATTCAAAGTGGGCAATATTGAGCTATATTTCCAAGTACACATCATCTGCTCCCCCACCTACAACATCCTTCTTGGCTGCCCCTTCGACATGCTTGCCCAATCTGTGGTCAAAAACTACCAGAACAAAGAGCAAATGATCACAATCCACAATCCCAACAGCAACACTGTTGTTACAATCCCAACCATACCCCGCAGACCACCCCATTTTGTCAAGATGTGCGAGGAGAAGGAGGGTTTTCAAGTGGCCTCAAGGAACTGATTCAAAATCACAGAGAGGTAGCCTGTATCATCACAATTGACGAAGCTCAGAAACCTATAGAAATAGAAGCATATACCCCAGTCCCCTTGATACAGCGCACCCCCGATGTACATAGCAGTAGCACGAATAATCACAAACTTGCTTGCTTGTACCTCGGAGCCATGCTAAGTCTTAATGAATGTGACACAACCAAATGCAACCTGATAACCCGCGCCTACCTTCACAAAACAATATGATGCCCTAGCAAGTCCAACTCTGTGGAACCATCCTGCCCTAAGTCCCACAACCCTCACTGTGATAACATCTCACCAGTATTTTTATCCCCGCAAAAGAAGAAGTACAAGCCAGTTGATAAGAAAGTCAAGCCTGTCATCAGCCAGTTACTGCAAGAATTTAGAATCATTCAAGATATCAAAGGCGACCTGCTAGCCAGCCTACCAGAACTCAGCACAAACCTGCTGGACTTCATGCCCATTGGAAGGTATACACAGGAACATATGGAAAACTTAGACCAAGAACATGACAAGGACTTCCTGTGGCCCGAGGAACGGAAGCTAATGCACCATTTCATGACCAAGCACGACCAAGCGTTCGCCTGGGATGACAGCGAATGTGGACAGTTTAAAACAGAGTATTTCCCACCTATTGACATTCCGACAGTTCCGCATACACCATGGGTTCAACACAATATCCCAATTCCACTGGGGCTATATGACCAAATCTGCGAGATTATCCACACCAAGATTGATGCTGGTGTTTATGAGCCATCCAACTCCTCATACCAATCCTGCTGGTTTTGTGTATTAAAGAAAAATGGCAAGTTGCAGCTAGTACATTCACTTGAGCCCCTCAACACCATCACCATCCGCCACTCCAGTGTCACGCCTATCCCAGAACACATTGCGGAGAACTTCGCTGGTAGGGCCTGTGGGGCAATGCTGGACCTCTACATCAGATATGACAAGCGCCCGCTTGCAGAAAGATCCTGTGACTTGATGACATTCCAGATGCCCTTTGGAGCCATGCACCTGACAACACTGCCTATGGGTTGGACAAACTCCATCCCTATTTTCCATGATGATGTCACCTCTATCCTGCAGCCTGAGATCCCAGATCTCACCATCCCATACATTGACGACATCCCAGTGAAAGGCCCACTGACATGCTACCAGCGACATGATGGAACCTATGAGACTATCCCCGCTAATCCCAGAATTCGACATTTCATATGGGAACACTTCCAGGGGCTCAACTGCATCGTTCAACACATGAAGTACACTGGCAGAACATTCTTGGGGAAGAAACTCGTCCTCTGCACACCAGATATCATGGTAGTCACTCACCTATGCATGTACAAAGGCCACAAACCCGAGAAGGACTTGGTAGCTGCCATCACCAACTGGGGACCCTGCAAGTTGTTGTCTGAAGTCCACGCCTTCCTTGGCACCATTGGGGTTGGCCAGATATTCATCAAAAACTTTGCCAAGCATGTGCACCCACTCATAACGTTAACCAGGAAGGCCATGCCATTCACATTCAGCCCCGCAGAAGTAGTGGCTCAAGAGGATCTCAAACAGGCACTCAATCGACTACAAATCTGATGCTCCCATGATATTATCTGTTGACACATCCTATATCGTGGTTGGCTTTTTCTTATGTCAGTGCGACCCTGACAGGCCCTCAGTCCACTATTACAATCATTTTGGATCAATCATGCTGAACAAACAAGAAGCCTGCTTTTGCAGCCCAAGCTCAAGATCTATGGGCTCTATCACACCCTGAAGGCATTAAAGCTATATCTTATTGGGGTGTGGAATCTCATCATTGAAGTGGATTCCCACAAGAACCTGGATATTGCCCCCTTGGCTTCTATCAACCATTGGATCCTCTCAATTCTCACTTTCCACTTTGAGCTGGTCCATGTTCCCAGAAAATTGCATGCCCCTGACGGATTATCAAGATGCCCACAACAGCCACTCAATGAGCCGCCAAGCAGGGACAAGGATGAGGAGTTTGATGACTGGATCAATAATTTGTATGGGTTCATGCATCAGATTAATGAGGTTTCTAGAGACTGCACATCAAACTTGCCCCATGGATGAGAAAAGATCAACCCTGACCTTCAGAAGGCCCTCTCACACTACGAAACCGACAGGGAACACTGCGATTGTTGCCCAGCCACCACCTTCACCTATGACTCAGCTCTGCCCAACTCTGGCAACCCCGCGCTACTAGCCATGGAAGAATTAACTGACAGAACATATGAAGAAGTTTTCCTGTGGTGCATCAGCACTTCCGGAAAAGACGAGGCACAACTTTTACTTGTCAAGTGATTCTTAATGGAGTTGGAAAGACCCACAGAGGTATCAGATGAGGAGTGGCCTAGCTTCATGCAGTATTGTGTCAAGTTTTTCGTCCACGCTGAACAATTATGGTATAGGGATAAGGACAGAGCTCATAAAGTGGTGGTAGAAACGAAGACATGGCTGGGTGTGTTGTTTGACTGTCATGATGGTTTAGGCCATCAAGGGTATTACGTGACTTGTGCAGCAATCATGGAATGGTTTTGGTGGCCACAGATGCAGGACAATATCAAGTGGTACATCAAGTCCTGCCACGCATGTCAAGAGTGACAACTACAACAGTTCTGTATTCTGCCAGTCATCACTGTCCCCATGCCAATATTTGCCAAGGTATACATGGATACAATGCACCTCCTGCTGTCTAATCAGTATAAGTATCTGATCCAAGCCTGCTGCTCCCTCACACATTACCCAGAATACCACGCTTTACATCGAGAAACTGCCAATGCCATTGGGGACTGGATCTTCAAAAACTTGATACGTCATTGGGGAAGCTTGGTCAAGATCATCACAGACAACAGAGTGCCAATACTGAGAGCCACAGAGTACCTTGCTAACAAATACCACATCTGCCACATCCGCATCTCCGGTTACAACTCCCATGCTAATGGAATTGTCGAACACAGTCACTACGATGTCCAACAGGCACTGTACAAAGCAACTGAGGGTAACGAATCACAGTGGTCCATGGCATTACATTCGGTATTCTGGTTGGAATGCATCACAGCCAGGTGTTGCATGGGAGTATTGCCATACTTTGCAGTTACCGGAACACAGCTGCTACTCCCACTGGATATCACTGAAGCCACATACCTGCTTCCGCCACCCTCTGTGTTCGTATCAACCACAGAGTTAATAGCCCACTGTGCCACAGAGTTGCAGAAGCATCATGCCCAAACAGAGGCTCTTAAGGACAAAGTCTATCAAGCCCACATAGCTGCAGCAAAATGGTTCAAGCAAGAGCACTATTTGGTATGAGTACAATTGGTGAGGCATCAATGGAACAGCTTTAATGATTCGTATGGCCTAGCTGGATGCCTTTATATTTTATGATCCTTTGTGACCAACACAAACAAACAGACTGTTTATTGGTTGCCAGAGTAGTTTAAGATCATGTGACAAATTGGAGTTCTAATATTCACCACACGGTCAAAACCAAGGTCGGAGTTTGAAAAATTTTCAATGCTCATTCCATTTCCACCACCACCAACCATGTCATTGGCGCCATCCTGTCATAGGGTGGTGTTGTGTGGGCATAGCTCACATCCGGTGTTCATGGGTCCCACGCATCATGTGTATACATGATGTGTTAAGCACAGCTGTCATGGCTGTGTGGGGGCAGTAGTATGGCACAGGAGCAGGAATGGGGCAGATATTGGGATAATGGATGTGTTTTAGATGTGTTCAGATGCGTTCTACCAACCATGTCATTGGCGCCATCCTGTCATAGGGTGGTGTTGTGTGGGTGTAGCTCACATCCAGTGTTCATGGGCCCCATGTATCATGTGTATACATGATGTGTTAAGCATGGCCATCATGGCTGTGTGGGGGTGGTAGGGCATGGGAGTGGGAATGGTGGAAATATATATTGGTAATGGTAATGGATGTGTTTTAGACACATTCAGATGTATTCAGATGCATTCAGGTGCATTCAGATTTATTTTCACGTTTAGTTTCGCACACGACCTGTAGCCAGTGATGCACAGCCACACTCGGGACGCCCAGTTGGCTGTGTGGTGACCAAGTGATGTGACCAACCAGTGCCTTTGGTCCACCACCTTGCAATGCCTGAGCGCTGCAGGAATGCATGTGCTTGGCAGAACTGAGGACTGTGTGGTACCCTGGCCAAGTGGTTTACAAAGTAGGCAGCCATAGATAGCGTAGATAGTCATGTTAGTCATGTAAGCACAAACCCAGGAGGGGTCATGCATGAATTTTATTTTATTTTACGTTACAGATGTTGACTGTGATGGCGTCTAAGCAATTGACTGATTTTGAGCATGAAACACCTCAGCACCTCAGCATTTTCATGTCTACACTATGGCACTCTGGATGCACAACAAAGCCCATTACATATAACCAGAGCTCGTCATACCCAGTCCGACAAACAACTTTGAACTTGCTGTCACACATCTCAACCGAGATTCCTTCCCCTGCAATGACTTTGCCCATGTCGATCATATTCTCGTCCATGCATTCTTTGGCACCAAGCGAAGGCATCACAGCTACCATGCTCTGAACCCTTCAATGGCCTTTGCAGGCAAAAATGTCCATGCCACAGATGATGAGCTTCTGTCAATGTCTTGCATCTTTACTGATGCCACTGCACAGCTGTCCCGAGCCTGTGACAAGTCTGTGATGGCTGCTCTGATGGAGAGCATTGTCTCAGCTCACCCCAACCTGTTTTCACCATCTCAGATACCAATTGTGCAGCAGTGAGTGGTTTAATCCACCCATAAATCACGGCTGTAGCCCTCATCCCTGAAAATCACAGTCTCATGTCTTGGTATTATCTATTCCTTGGCCCAGAAAGCCCTGTCAAGATCCAAAAAGTATCATTTTGTAAGAGATTGGAATTGGTATAATGGCCCGCCGACCTATCCCTGCCACCACATTTATTTTGTCCACTTGTGGTTCTGCCTCATCTGATTATTCAGGCCCTTGTCAGGGCATTTCAATTGTATCATCCTCATCATCTGACTTGTCAGCCAATTGCCTTGTTCTTGGGCCCTTTCGCTTTGCCAATCACAATTGCAATCCCAATAGTCAGGTGAATAAATTCTAATCCTACAATTGATACTAATAGTTGCCTCATCTAGATGTATTGTATCCCACACAGTAATGCATATATGATTGTTACCTTATGGGATATTGACAAAGGAGAGCTGGTCACCATAAGCTACAATGGGAGTGACCACTCATACTTTGCAGGGTCACCTTGTTTGTGCACAACATGCAGACCAAATGATCCCCCTGCGCCCAAGAGAAGGGAAATTGATGAAGCATCTTTTACTGCAGAAGTAGGTAGAAAAAAGACTAGAAGAGCAGGACAAAAGCACAGGAAATGACAAGGTGCAGTGGATACAGGGAAGGTAGAATAGAATGGTCTATATTGCTATTATTTATTTCTTGCATTTGGAACAGTCAAGTCAGCTATTACATGAAATAATGTTTTGGGAATTGAAACAGCTGTAACAATTGCCTTATACATAACTGAAGATCAGAATGGCAAAGGCAAGTTTGGCATGTCACGTACGGCTGATATTCGTCTGGCCTAGCCAGATGCACAGTGCTTGCCTGCTAATCCAGCAACTTCACCAGCAAAATATGACATTATTGTGTTCTTCTCCCTCATGATGTTTTTCTCATGTCTTGCTATTCCTACAGAGGCACACTGGGAACTTGCAGGCCCTGGATTTCTTGTGTTTGTTGACAGGGGTGGCAGTTGATCCATTTGATGCAGTGCATAACCACAGACTTAGCAGATTTGGTTCATAACCTTTTTAAACTACTACATTGTGGAAGTAGACGACTGCAAGTGGGCAGATACAGGCACAAAGGAAAGGTGGAAAAGGAGGTTAGTGAGATTGGGTGCTTGACAGCAGCAACAGAGGATGCCAGCAGGTGCCAGCAATGTCAGGCTGGTTTGGGCATCCAGACTTTTCACTGGGGATATGAGTGCCAACATCATGGATACGAGTCTGTCTGGCCTAGCCAGACAATGCCCCAGTAGGGTGGTATTGTGTGGGTGTGGTCTGCATCCAGTGACTATGGGCTCCACATGTTGTGTGTATGATGCATTAAACATGGCAGTCATGGCTGTGTGGGGCAGTAGTATGGCATCAGGGGAGGAGGTATATGATGGATGTGTTGGACGTGTTCTACCAACCATATCACCTGTGCCATCCTGTCATAGGGTTTTATTGCATGGGCACAGCATGTTGAGACTGCAGCAAGTAAATGTTACTATTTCTTAATATTATCAAATACATTTTGGCTACTGTCATCTCATTGATGAACCTGGCATCTGCTCCAAAAACATTCCTCAAAGTTCAGGGGGGGATGGGAATGGGTGGTACATAAGCAGTGGTGCCCGGGTGGGATGCAGTGGCTTGAAGAATTCTTGATTTTGCAATCTGATTCTGAATTGCCAGTCACAGGCCAAGCATCTCACCTTCACAACTCCCTTCTGCGTGTCCATGTCCCCGATGATGTGCCCTGGCCAACTGTCACTCGGACATGACTGAGTTCCACAGACACAAAAAGAGAAGCCCAGTGGCTGCTCTGCGCTGTGCATCCCAATCTCCCTTGCAACCATCTTGTCATTTTCCTTGTATGTGATGACCACTGAATTGGAGATTAGGACTGCCAGTCCTTCAATCAATGTGTCTCGAAGGGTATTCCAAACATCCGCTATCCCCATCATTGCAATCCTTTGCATGATGGAGTTGACAAAGGAGAGGACATGAAGGGGCATTGTTTCTAGTCCCCCAAAACTGATCACAACATCAAAATAATTCTTGATGTTGGTCAACTGAAGTTCAATCAATTTTGCAGTAATACTCACTGATTTACTAACTCCAAAATCATGTTCCAACTAATTGGTTGTTGAATTGCTGACCCACAGGTCACCAACACCATGATGTGCCATCCTCCACGTGTCCTGGGCATCATATCTGCCCAAGGTTCTACTCCTGTGCTAACCTGGAGGATCCCACCATGGTTCCTGGCATCTGTGGATGCCACTTTCATGGTGTCGACAACTTCAACACCAACATAATCTTTCATAAGCTGAACAATGTTGAGGTATTGGTGCCTCCCAGATGCTTTCAGTAAGCCATGAAATGTGTTGGAATGTGTATCAATGACCACAATTAGATTTGGTGGGATACCTTTCTCCTGACACTTGTTGATAAATTCGACCTGTTTTTGAAACCTTTTTGTGGCATGTTTTTTGCCTCCTTGCTTCATCACATGCTGTGTGACATATAGCTAAGTCAAGGAAAAATCAGATCACTTCAGTGTATATTAAGAGATCATACATTTTTCAAATCACATCGGTATTGTGTCTTAGTGGTCGAAACGACTGTGTTCAGGATTAATGTGTCCAAGTCTTGAAGTTGGATCGTGACCAGGGAAAGGGGCCATGCCATCTTTGGGAACTGTCATAGGCCATTCCCTGCAATCCAATATGGGATGACATGTTTCATGCTGATGGAGCACTTCAGGCACCAAAAGTGAGCACGATCAGCAGGATTGAGAGTGTTGATGCCAATGCACCCAGCACTGCCCAGTGCGATTCCCATGCACATTAGTGTGCCACAATTAACACAAACTGCCTCATCGTTCTCCTCAACTGGATCAGAGCAGAAGTGGCAGTAGTGTGTGCCCACTTCTCTGAGGGTCATGAGATAATGTTTTTGATCTAGGTAACAGTTAGAAATCATGGCACTCATTTTGTCATGTATGACTTACACTCAGCAATGTCAGGTGATGGTTGTGTAATTGTGGCTAACATAATTTGAGGAGATGATGTTGGCTGTGGCATGCCACTTATGAGCAGCGTGACTGGATGAACCCCTTGAACCACTGCCATAGATGGCATTTGTACCTGTGACTCTAACAAAATGATTGTAGACACACTGCATTTGAAAGGAGAAAACCATACTTGTGATTCTGGACATCTGAGCTAATTGAGATGATGATAGTTTATTGATAAGAGAGATTGCCTCGTGTACAGCAGTGAGGCACCTTAAGTATGTCACATGATTGACCAGGTGTGCTTCAGGAAGTGGCATGGCTGTGTGGTCAGAGTTTGAAATTTTCCAATGCTCATTCCGTTTCCACCACCACCAACCATGTCATTGGCACCATCCTGTCATAGGGTGGTGTTGTGTGGGCATAGCTCACATCTGGTGTTCATGGCATCATGTGTATACATGATGCATTAAGCATGGCCATCATGGCTGTGTGGGGGCAGTAGTATGGCATGGGAGTGGGAACAGGACAGATAATGGACATGTTTTAGACGCATTCAGATGTGTTCTACCATGCACTACAAGCAAAGTGGTACAATAGGTCAAAAGAGCAACACAATGTGAATGTAAGTGGGAGGACATGAGTAAAGATTATGAAAAAGGCCCCTAGCACAAATGTGGCAATTCACAAGCAAGGAATGAAGAAGTGCTCAAATGATGAGGAGGAGAAATAAATAGGAACCAAGGGCTCACAGTCTGTGGGCCCTTTTTGTTAGGAGCTTACTCCATAACCAGGGGGGGAGAGAAGTAAGGCAAGAAAGGAATATATATTCATCAATGATAGTCCTTACATGGGTGTAAGATAAACTATCTTGAGTCTTAGAGACTCAAGCCTACTACTCCTACTATACATATATATACTACTAAAGAAAAACCTCTGTCACTTCCCAAGCCCTACAATACCCACTTCCTGCTGCCCCCCCCCCTCTGCCCCCTTACTGCCATTGCTGCACAGTCACCACCCTCACTCTCTCCACCCTCAACACCACATGGGTATACCCATTCCAATGCCTAGATGCATCTGTTTCTTGGCAGTGTTTTATATACATATCCTATCTGTTATCTAACCACCAGTATTACTATTGCTAACTGAGCAATTCTATTTCTGTCAAGTAATGTGAAGCAGGAAACAGAGTTTTCTGACTAGGCATACACAGTCATATAAATATTCCTACTATTTCATCTAAGTCCATTGTTAACTTGAGTGAGAGTAGAAATTCTTTGTTTGCTAGCAGGAAGGGTGCACAGCCACTATGGCCATTTTTGTATGTGGCTGTGACCTTTTCCAGCTGGCAGGAAGGGTGCATAGCTACTATGGCCATTTTTGTATGTGGCTGTGACCTCCTCCAGCTGGCAGGAAGGGTGCATAGCCACTATAGCCTTTTTTGTATGTGGCTGTGACCTTTCCAGCTGGCAGGAAGGTTGCATAGCCACAGAAAATGCAAGTAACTTTTGGTGGCAGTGCACATCACCAAATAAGGAAGATCTCTAGAATATGGCTTAAACATTATTCTGTTCATATCTCATGAACTAGACCACCAATTTCTTAGCTGTTTCAGGGCTGACATATATGATATATCTATATAGAAGGGAACAAAGGGTGAGAAAGGTACAGCTGAGTAATGGCTGATAAATCATGCCATAATTCTTTCATAAGCATGCCATAACTGTGCCATAAGCATGCCATAACTGTGCCATAACTATGCCATAATTCTTAGCTAAGGCTGACAAATATTAGTCAGCCTGACTAATATATTTACTAAGCATTGGTAAGCAGATTTGTAAGCCAACTCTCACACTGAGATATATCAAACACTCTTTCTGCCATTCCCTCCAGCACACACAAGGATGAGGACAGGGCAGCAATTGGGAGGGGAGGGCAAGCAGGGTAAGGAGGACATGGTAGGTGAGGACAGAATGGAGGGGAGGGCAAGGACAGGGTAGGGAGGGCAAGTACAGGGCAGGGAGAGTTAGGACAGGTAGAGAGGATGAGGACATGGCAGCAATTTCTTTCTGCCTTTTCCTCCACACACACACATACACAGCCTGGAGGGGAGGGCAAGGACAGGGTAAGGAGGGCAAGTACAGGGCAGGGAGGGTTGGGACAGGTAGAGAGGATAGAGAGGATGGGGACAGGGCAGCAATTGGGGGTGGAGAGCAAAGATGGTAAGAAGGACATGGCAGGTGAGGACAGGCATGAGAGGGCAAGTACAGGGCAGGGAAGGTGAGGACAGGGTAGGGCAGCAAGAGGTGAGCCAGACATGGCAGTTTGGGACATGGCAGTTTGGGACATGGCAGTTTGGGACATGGCAGTTTGGGACATGGCAGTTTGGGACATGGCAGTTTGGGACATGGCAGTTTGGGACAAGGCAGTGAGGGTGAGGACATGGCAGGGAAGGACTGGCAGGGGAGGGCATGGACAGGGTAGAGAAGATGAGGACAGGGCAGCAATTGGGAGAGGAGGGCAAAGATTGTAAGGAGGACATGGCAGGGGAGGACAGGCAGGGGAGAGCAAATACAGGGCAGGGAGAGCAGGTACAGGGCAGGGAGGGTGAGGACAGGGTAGAAATTGTGACAACAGGGTAGGGCAGCAAGAGGTGAGCAGGACAAGGCAATTTGGGACAGGGCAGTGAGGGTGGAGAGAACATGGCAGGGGAGGGCAAGTACAAAATACAGGGCAGGGAGAGCAGGTACAGGGCATGGAGGGTGAGGACAGGGTAGAAATAATGAGGACAGGGTAGGGCAGCAAGAGGTGAGCAGGACATGGCAGTCTGGGACAGGACAGAAAGAGGGACAGGACAGTGAGGGTGAACAGGGCAGAAAGGGTGAGGACAGGGCAGCAAGTGGGACAGAGCTCACAGTACACCCCCATGGCCACCACAGGGCAGCAGTTGGGAGGGGAGGGCAAGCAGGGCAAGGAGGACATGGTAGGTGAGGACATCCTGGAGGGGAGGGTGGGGACAGGGTGGGGACAGATAGAGAGGATAGAGAGGATGGGGACAGGGCAGCAATTGGGGGTGGAGGGCAAAGATGGTAAGGAGGACATGGCAGGGGAGGACTGGCAGGGGAGGGCAAGTACAGGGCAGGGAGTGCAAGTACAGGGCAGGGAGGGTGAGGGCAGGGTAGATATGATATGGACAGGGTAGGGCAGCAAGATGAGCTAGACATGGCAATTTGGGACAGGGCAGTGAGTGTGAGGACATGGCAGGGGAGGACTGGCAGGGGAGGGCAAGGACATGGTAGAGAAGATGAGGACAAGGCAGCAATTGGGAGGGGAGGGCAAAGATGGTAAGGAGGACATGGGAGGGAAGGACTGACATGGGAGGGCAAGTATAGGGCACAGAGGACAAGTACAGGGCAGAGAGGGTGAGGACAGGGTAGAAATGGTGAGGACAGGGTAGGGCAGCAAGATGTAAGCAGGACATGGCAGCTTGAAACAGGGCAGGGAGGGGGACAGGGCAGTGAGGGTGGACATAGCATGAAGGGTGAGGATAGGGCAGCAAGTGGAGAGAGGAGGAGAGTGACACACATGGGCAGATGTATGTGGCATTGTCAAGGTGCACTTCTGGAGGGAGGATAAATGTATTATTGCCAGAGAATAATGAAAGGAAAAAAGTAATTAACATAGTGTATAATGAGATGAAGCACAAAACTGTCAACTGGGATATCACATTAGATTTCACAACAAAGTCACCCCCCACCCCATGGCTGCTAGGCCATGGGGTGGGGGGTGACTGGGATGAAGCATACAATTCTCAACTGGGATATCACATAAAATTTCACAACAAAGTCACCCCCACCCCAATGGCCGCTAGGCCATTGGGGTGGGGGGTGACTGGGATGGAGCATAAAACTCTCAACTGGGATATCACATAAAATTTCACAACAAAGTCACCCACCACCCCATGGCCACTAGGCCATGGGGTGGGGGGTGACTGGGATGAAGCATAAAACTCTCAACTGGGATCTCGCATAAAACTCTGCCTGGGATATCACATAAAACTCTGCCTGGGATATCACATGAAACTCTGCCTGGGATATCACATGAAACTCTGCCTGGGATATCACATGAAACTCTGCCTGGGATACCGTGCCCGATAGGGCACGGGGTTAAATGCTCGTCTA
The DNA here is from genome assembly GCA_023014405.1 of Amanita molliuscula. Lineage (NCBI taxonomy): Eukaryota > Fungi > Basidiomycota > Agaricomycetes > Agaricales > Amanitaceae > Amanita > Amanita molliuscula. The sequence continues at coordinate 5,017 of JAEBUP010000096.1, read as the reverse complement.
TAAAGAAGGGAACAAAGGGTGGGAAAGGTACAGCTGAGTAATGGCTGACCAATTCTTGCATAAGCATGCCATAACTGTGCCATAAGCATGCCATAATTCTTAGCTAAGCCTGACAAATATTGGTCAGCCTGACTAATAATTACTAAGCATTTGTAAGCAGTTTCTGTGATCAAACAATCTTTCTGCCTTTTCCTCCACACACACACACACACACACACACACACACACACACACAGCCTGGAAGGGAGGGCAAGGACAGGGTAAGGAGGGCAAGTACAGGGCAGGGAGGGTTGTTAGGACATGGTAGAGAGGATGAGGACAGAGCAACAATGGGGAGGGGAGGGCAAAGATGGTAAGGAGGACATGGCAGGTGAGGACTGGCAGGGGAGAGAAAATACAGGGCAAGGAGAGCAAGTAGAGGGCAGGGAGGGGGAGGACAGGGTAGAAATGGTGAGGACAGGGTAGGGCAGCAAGAGGTGAGCAGGACATGGCAGTTTGGGACAGGGCAGTGAGGGTGAGGACATGGCAGGTGAGGACTGGCAGGTGAGGACTGGCAGGGGAGAGAAAATACAGGGCAAGGAGAGCAAGTACAGTGCAGGGAGGGGGAGGACAGGGTAGAAATGGTGAGGACAAGGTAGGGCAGCAAGAGGTGAGCAGGACATGGCAGTTTGGGACAGGGCAGTGAGGGTGGGGAGAACATGGTAGGGGAGGGCAAGGACAGGGCAGGGAGGGTGAGGACAGGGTAGAAATGGTGAGGACAGGGTAGGGCAGCAAGAGGTGAGCAGGACATGGCAGTCTGGGACAGGACAGGGAGAGGGACAGGACAGTGAGGGTGGACAGGGCAGAAAGGGTGAGGACAGGGCAGCAAGTGGGACAGAGCTCACAGTACACCCCCATGGCCACCACAGGGCAACAACTGGGAGGGGAGGGCAAGCAGGGCAAGGAGGACATGGCAGGTGAGGACAGGCTGGAGGGGAGAGTGGGGACAGGGTAGGGAGGCCAAGCACAGGGCAGGGAGGGTTGGGACAGGTAGAGAGGATGAGGACAGGGCAGCAATTGGGAGTGGAGGGCAAAGATTGTAAGGAGGACATGGCAGGGCAGGGCTGGCAGGGGAGGGCAAGTACAGGGTAGGGAGGGGAAGTACAGGGTGGGGAGGGTGAGGGCAGGGTAGAAATGATGTGGACAGGGTAGGGCAGGAAGAGGTGAGCCAGACATGGCAGTTTGGGACAAGGCAGTGAGGGTGAGGACATGGCAGGGGAGAACTGGCAGGGGAGGGCAAGTACAGGGAGGGTGAGGGCAGGGTAGAAATGATGTGGACAGGGCAGGGCAGATAGAGGTGAGCCAGACATGGCAGTTTGGGACAGGGCAGTGAGGGTAGGGAGGACATGGCAGGGGAGGACTGGCAGGGGAGGGCAAGTATAGGGCAGGGAGGGTGAGGACAGGGTAGGGCAGCAACAAGTGAGCAGGACATGGCAGTCTGGGACAGGGCAGGGAGAGGGAGAGGACAGTGAGGGTGGACAAGGCAGAAAGGGTGAGGACAGGGCAGCAAGTAGGAAAGAAGTGGAGTGACCCTACCCCAGGCCATAGACAACAGAGTTCACAGTACACCAACATGGACAAGACAGGTGACAGTTTACCCCCATGGCTGGCTAAGATAGTGTATAATGAGATACTGGGAGGGTTAAGATTGTAAGATAGTAGCTAGATAATATTGGGATATTGGGATTTGTGCAAACTTGGAGGTTGATATGACATAAGACCTGGGTGACTGGGATGAAAGATAAAACTCTGAGCTGGGATATCACATAAGATTTCACCACAAAGTCACTCCCCCCCCCCCCCATGGCCGCTAGGCCATGGGGTGGGGGGTGACTGGGATTCAGCATAAAACTGTGAACTGGGATACCACATGAAATTTCACAACAAAGTCACCCCCCACCCCATGGCCACTAGGCCATGGGGTGGGGGGTGACTGGGATTCAGCATTAAACTCTCAATTGGGATATCACATTAAATTCCACAACAAAGTCACCCCCACCCCATGGCCGCTAGGCCATGGGGTGGGGGTGACTGGGATTCAGCATAAAACTCTCAACTGGGATATCACATAAAATTTCACAACAAAGTCACCCCCCACACCAATGGCCACTAGGCCATTGGGTGGGGGGTGACTGGGATTCAGCATAAACCTCTCAACTGGGATCTCACATAACACTCTGCCTGGGATATCACATAACACTCTGCCTGGGATATCATATAACACTCTGCCTGGGATATCACATAACACTCTGCCTGGGATACCGTGCCCGATAGGGCACGGGGTTAAATGCTCATCTATAAAGAAGGGAACAAATGGTGGGAAAGGTACAGCTGAGTAATGGCTGATAAATCATGCCATAATTCTTTCATAAGCATGCCATAACTGTGCCATAACCATGCCATAATTCTTAGCTAAGGCTGACAAATATTAGTCAGCCTGACTAATATATTTACTAAGCATTGGTAAGCAGATTTGTAAGCCAACTCTCACACTGAGATATATCAAACACTCTTTCTGCCATTCCTTCCAGCACACACAAGGATGAGGACAGGGCAGCAATTGGGAGGGGAGGGCAAGCAGGGTAAGGAGGACATGGTAGGTGAGGATAGAATGGAGGGGAGGGCAAGGACCGGGTAGGGAGGGCAAGTACAGGGCAGGGAGAGTTAGGACAGGTAGAGAGGATGAGGACATGGCAGCAATTTCTTTCTGCCTTTTCCTCCACACACACACATACACAGCCTGGAGGGGAGGGCAAGGACAGGGTAAGGAGAGCAAGTACAGGGCAGGGAGGGTTGGGACAGGTAGAGAGGATAGAGAGGATGGGGACAGGGCAGCAATTGGGGGTGGAGAGCAAAGATGGTGAGAAGGACATGGCAGGTGAGGACAGGCATGAGAGGGCAAGAACAGGGCAGGGAAAGTGAGGACAGGGTAGGGCAGCAAGAGGTGAGCCAGACATGGCAGTTTGGGACATGGCAGTTTGGGACATGGCAGTAAGGGTGAGGACATGGCAGGGGAGGACTGGCAGGGGAGGGCATGGACAGGGTAGAGAAGATGAGGACAGGGCAGCAATTGGCAGAGGAGGGCAAACATGGTGAGGAGGACATGGCAGGTGAGGACAGGCAGGGAGAGCAAATACAGGGCAGGGAGAGCAGGTACAGGGCATGGAGGGTGAAGACAGGGTAGAAATAGTGAGGACAGGGTAGGGCAGCAAGAGGTGAGCAGGACATGGCAGTTTGGGACAGGGCAGTGAGGGTGAGGACATGGCAGGGGAGGACTGGCAGGGGAGGGCAAGGACAGGGCAAGGAGGGTGAGGACAGGGTGGGGAGGGTTAGGAGAGGGTGGAGAGGATGAGGACAGTGCAGCAATTGGGAGAGGAGGACAAAGATGGTAAGGAGGACATGGCAGGTGAGGACTGGAAGGGGTGAGCAAATACAGGGCAGGGAGTACAGGTACATGGCAGGGAGGGTGAGGACAGGGTAGAAATGGTGATGACAGTGGAGGGCAGCAAGAGGTGAGCAGGACATGGCAGTTTGGGACAGGGCAGTGAGGGTGGGGAGGATACCACTGGGATTTGTGCACACTTGGAGCTTGATATGACATCAAAGCTGGGTGACTGGGATGAAAGATGAAACTCTGAACTGGGATATGACATAAAATTTGACTGGGATGAAGCATAAAACTCTGAACTGGGATATGGCATGAAATTTGACTGGGATGAAGCATAAAACTCTCAACTGGGATATCACATAAACTTTGACTGGGATGAAGCATAAAATGCTCAACTGGGATATCACATAAAATGCTTAACTGGGATATCACATAAAATACTCAACTGGGATATCGCATATAATTTCACCACAAAGTCACCCCCCACCCCATGGCTGCTAGGCCATGGGGTAGGGGGTGACTGGGATGAAGCATAAAACTCTCAACTGGGATATCACATACAATTTCACAACAAAGTCACCCCCCACCCCAATGGCTGCTAGGCCATTGGGGTGGGGGGTGACTGGGATGGAGCATAAAACTCTCAACTGGGATATCACATACAATTTCACAACAAAGTCACCCACCACCCCATGGCCACTAGGCCATGGGGTAGGGGGTGACTGGGATGAAGCATAAAACTCTCAACTGGGATCTCACATAAAACTCTGCTGGGGATATCACATAAAATTCTGCCTGGGATATCACATAACACTCTGCCTGGGGTTAAATGCTCATAAGCTATCAAATGGTATACTTACATTGAAAGAAAAATGGTTCTCTGTTATACATATATATCTATAAATTCTGTATTAATCTTAGCTAAGGCTAACAAAGATTGGTCAGCCTGACTAATATATTGACTAAGCATTGGTAAGCGGATTTGTAAGGCAACTCTCACACTGCAAAATTCAAACACTCTTTCTGCCTTTCCCTCCAGCACACACACTACTTAAATTCAAATAAATTTCAGAAAAATGTAGGAAAATTTGTGCATATGTTTATGATTGTTATCTAATGCTTTTGGCACAGTACTTTAGTGATTAGTCACATGTAGGATGATTGTTCACATAAGGCTCATGATTGGGCTGATAAGGCCTCAGCCAACTATTCAAGGGGTCATTCACTGTTAAAAATTCAGGACAAATTTCAGAAAAATGTAAGTAAACTATTACTGGGAAGGGAAGGACTGGCAGGGAAGGGCAAGGGCAGGGCAGGGAGGGCAAGGACATGGCAGAGAGGATGGGGATATGGTAGAAATGGTGAGGACAGGGAAGGGCAGCAGGAGGTGTGCAGGAGGTGGACAGGGCAGGAAGGGTGAGGACAAGGCAGCAAGTGGGAGAGGAGGGGAGTCACCCTACCCCATGCTGTGGACAACACAGGTGACAGTACACCCCCATGGCTGCCAGGATATGGACAACACAGCTCACAGTACACCCCCATGGCCTGGCCCTTGCAAGGAGCTCTGCTTGCAGAGCAACCCCCCCCCTG